>OZ023267.1:100002794-100602794 GCA_964006375.1 Tillus elongatus
AATAGTGACAAGGCGATTCAAAAAGCTTTAGAAATCTTCTTCAAAACGGAGGCACATATCCTGCGACATTGTCAAACGACCGCGCTTCTAGTCAGCGTTCAAGCATTTCAGAGCTTTGTGTAAAGCGTTTTCATTTCCAAGTCGCGATAAACAATATGAAACATACGTACTTGGAAAATGTGCAATGCTTCTGCTATATGTTTCAGCCAAACGCATTGATTTTTGAATATCGTTTCATGGATAGAATCAATGTTTTTTTTTGAGTGGTCATAGACATTAGTCTTCCAGAGTGGTGCTCATATTTGACATTTGATTGTCCTCTTCTAACTTCCGAACTCAGTTTTTAATAGTAGCATACGAAAGATATTGATCACCTAAGGTTTCTACTATATCAACAAGAAATTATTTGCTTGATCACCATTTCAACTTTTTTTCAGACATGCCGTTTTAAAAATTAACATATTTGTCATTATTCAACTTTTAGATGTCAAAATGTGGGAGCACGTGGGCGTGTGCGTGTCTGTGAGTGGCCGTGTGCGTGTGCACGCGTATGTGTGTGTATGTATCACACCGATAACTCAAAAAATAACAAGCCGATTTTGATCAAATTTAGTGAGTACCTTCCTTTTGCAAGTGGATTGGAAAAGTTCATTAAGCAGAAAAATCAGACCAGTTTTTCCGGGAAAATTTAAGGTCTTCTTTCGGATTTTTTTATCTCCTGAAAATATGGCAACCATATTTAGCACGATAGTTTATATTTTTTTAAACAAATTATGTACTATAATTTCGATTTCTAAGTTAAAAGAAAAATAAGTTACAGGCATTTAAAAAAAATTGGGTGTCACTGGTGATTAGAAAAATGCAGAAAACCAAAATATTTTGTTTAGACAACAAAATGTATTTTACATATATTACAGAATGATTAAGTGCTTTTGGCGCAAAAGGGTAAAAAAATACCAGAAAAATTACGTCAAAATCGTGATTTGAAACATCAAAATAGGCAACTTTTAGGCAAAAAATCAAAGAATAGATACGGGTTATGTAGAGGAAATGTCGCAAGAAGTGTGTTTTACAAAGCCTCAAGTTTCAGCTTCAACCGCCATTGTCCTTCATTTTCTTAAAATATTTGCAGAAAATTCATTTCAAATAGACGCTTTCTCTTATTCTTTGGCAACAGTTTCAGTTATAGAGTTCGTATTTTAATAGTCCATAATTTTTAGCGAATTTTTCTAGAAAAAAATCGTTGTTGAGGAGACCGCAACTTTTGAAAAGATTTCTTCAAATGAGCGCGAGCTAGGCGCCCTAGAACCCACATCCGCGGTAAGTGTCAGTTTTTATATGTTTACATATATACAGGTTGGCGCATTTCTACGATAAAACTTAATATATCCGTTAATATACAAGATATGGAAAAAATTAATTTCCGTTAATTATTGGGTGTCTTGAGCTGCATCTTATAAAATTATTTTGACAGTCACAGGGTCGCCTACAAGTCGTTGATGATTCCAATTTTCTTTTTTTAACAGAACACCCCTTATATTATTGACTTTTTGCATTTCCATCGAATTATAATGCATGCTTGTACGGAAAAAAGTTGATATCTTTCATCCTTTTCGAGATATTTCATTTTTTTCTTTAACGTGGGTCTATTTCCGCGACTGTGGCCAATCACCGACACCAGGGAGCAGTTTCACCTCACTATCCTTGACATTTTGCCGGACCCCTGCCTTTCTGTAAGGAGGGTGGGGATCTTTAACGTGACCAACATTGCATGGACACGGGACTGACAGCTTTACGCCCCCTACGAAAGGTAGAACGTGCAGAGATTCAACCTGCTCAAATACAATGCCACAACCTCGGTTGATGTTAATTGCACAGTATGTACTGAAAAAGTGAAAGGGAAACCGTGAGAATCGAACCCGGTACCCCTCGGTTCAGGTACACGTCCTTACCACTGAACAACCGAAGCCCTAAGATATTTCAATTGTTTTGCAACTTTTCAGGCTTTTGGCACATATCTCAAATTGTGACAGCATTTTCACCAATATATATCAAAGTCCCATGAAAACGACGCGTTCAGGAAGGTTTTCGTTTATATAATTCATGGAAAAAAATCGAGATGCCATATACAGGAGCTCTTAAATAGTAGCTAAATTTGAAAACATTCAAATTGCCGTAGCTTAATTTTTTCAATTAGAACAGCATGTATTTTATGTTTCAGCCCTCTGCTTAAACTTTTGTATATATATATTTTAGCTTTAAAAATGTTTATAATTATATTTATATATTATATTATAATATATATTTATAATTGCATATTACAATTCAGGTAGGGATCAGTTTAACTATTTCTTCAGTTTTTTTTTAATTCTAATAAGCGATCAGATTATGGGATTATTTAGTGACAAAAAATATTAGAATATTTAACGTTATTATTTCTGAGAGCTGGTGACATGAAATTATGAGCATTGCCCACTTTCATTTTTCTTTACTTCCACTGATTCATGTTTCCGTCAAAAAAAAACATATTCTCTTTTTCACATTTTAATTACAGGTTAGGTATATAATTTAAATCTGTATTTTTTCAGCAAATGTTTGTATACAAAAAATCTAGTAAGTTTTTTCAGAATTTTTTTCAGTTTTCGCAATTTTTTGTGAAATTTTTGTGAAATGCTATTAATTAATAATTTAATATGTTATTGTAAAAAAATTTTGCAAATTCCCATGTCTAAATTGTTTTAGAATTTCCGTGTAAAAACTTTTTTAGAATTTTTGTATGATTACTTAGCCAATCGTTTTACAAAATGGCAAATTTTTGTGAAACAAATTGTTTGCAAATTTTCATTTAAATATTTTTTATTTCTGTCTAAAAGCTTTCTGCGAACAATCATATCTTGACAGCTGTAGTTTTTGTTTAAATTGCTGGGATAGGTTCGTTGGTCAGGAAAGTCCGACCAGTTTTTTTCTGAAAAATTTTAAATTGATGTTCGAAAAATGTGTGTACTTTCTCAAACAATAAAGTTATTTTGATGGAATATGGGTACATGGTTTCTGATATAAAGGTTATACTCTCTACTAAATTTGATGTATTTTATTAAACATACTTAACATTAAAAACATTTGTATTAAAATTCGCTACCATAACGAATTTGTTCCGTCAGGACTGTTTACATATATGTTGACAAACGTTAGGCAGAATATGTATTTAGTGGTGTTCTGTGTATGTTAGTATTGTAATGTTTTTTTAGAAACGGAATGGTTGTTAGTTTTAGTATAAATCCAACACTTAAATGTGATTCATAATTACCTATGATATAGTCATCTGACATTTAGTATAACATGAAAACTTAATTAAAATTATCATAATTACCTGCCCGTTTATTTTTCTTTTTATAGGTATACGCAGCAAATTAGACGTCTTTGATAAATCTATGGACTAATAATTGAATATCTAATAATATTCTCAAGTAAATGTTGTTTTTCTTTGTCTTTTTGAACGTTAGAAATAATACTAAAACTGAGTCATATCACAAAATAGCAATAAAGTTCAAGCTGATAAGAGGGTCCAGGTTACATTAGACGCTAAATACCTATTTGACTTATTTGAGCATGTATGTGGTGGGCCACTATATATATATATATATATATATATATATATATATATATATATATATATATATATATATATATATATATATATATATATATATATATATATAAACAAAAATTACTCTCTTGAATTTGATGTGCACAGGAAGGAAACTACAACTATAAGTTACATTCCAAATAACTCGCATCATACGTTTGCACAAAAAACGGCAGGTTTAATTTAAACTTCTTGGTAAATAGATTAATAAAATTTCCCTTAAGTAAATTTAGATATATAGATATAGTATAGGATTAGAGTACATTAAAAACGTGGTTAAATATAACGGATATTCGGATTGCTTAGTGAAAAAATTAATTAACAGACACAGGACAAAGAAAATGTTAGCGGAATGCACGACATTCAGGAAAGATAAAATAGAGACAAAATTTGTTGACCTACCTTTTTAACCGCGTATCACAAGGGGTCGCGACAGCATTTTTAAGAAACCCTATTTGCAGCTAACTTTTGGACAAACAATTATTTAAGAAATTTGTTAGGTTATTCGAAAGATAAAGATAAATCCATTGAAATATCGGGTATCTATGAGATATGTTGTAAAGATTGTAATCTTAAATACGTTGGGCAGACTAAGGGAACCATTGAGACTAGATTTCGTGATCATCTGGCACAGCTGAGATACGGTAGTGTATACAAGTCATGCGTGACACAACATATTTGAGATAATAACCACCACATTGATTAAGAAAATCTGAAACTTATCAAAAATGTTAGATATCTAGTGAAGCTAGATGCGTACGATAGTATTTATATTTCTAAGGCAATAAAAAACAAAAGTTCCTTAAACCGAGCGTCTCCACTGACTTATAGTCCTTTGTTTGCCTTCTGTCTCTGATACAGTTAAAATATTCCGAAACTTGCCAAGTAAAGTTATAAAAGGAGTTCAGAAACCTCGCACTGCAATAAAAATACAATACACAGAAGATTTAGTCTCCCTCTCAATATCGGTCTCTACCTAAAACTCAGTATATAAGGTGATGTTTATTAGTAAGCAGTTTAGAATTTTTCTTCCTCTGATGACGCTAACCTTGTTAGTAAAACGATCGTCAGGTCTTTAAAAATATGTGTTGTAGTGATTTGGGTTCTCCAAGTGTACTTATGTGATATAGGGTGTTGATTGATTGAAATTTGCACCTTAACATTGAAAATCGGATAATTTGAGAACATGAATATTACGACCGACCTGACATTTTTTCATGAAATTCAGGTAGGGGTTTTTTTTTGTTCCCTCAGGGCTCGTCCGCGGCATTGCCGCCCCGATAGCACGGCAACCCTTGGTTGATTGTGAATAACAGGTAGGGGGTTGATCATGGGTGAAATATAAAATTCTCTGGTAATTGAGCCATCGATATGAATTTTGGTACACAGGTTCGAAAGAAGATAGTTTGGATTTTTTGTCAGTAAGTAGTAGAAGCAATGGTTGGGAGGCTAGCGCCAGACAACTAGACGACATCGGGTCCTTTTTGCCAACCCCGGCAACCCAGCATTCATGCCCTACTCCTCCTCGGTTTCGTCACCAAACCTCCTCGACCTCAAAATAAATGCCATGACGGTCTTCCATTGGACGGGACTTACCTGGCTCCTCTGCAGAGTCCTCGGATTAAACAATTTTGTTCGAAGACTACCAAAATCCTCGCATTTATACAGGTAGTGATAAGACTTTTCTTCAGTCTCGCCACATTCTTGGCAAATGGGACCCCTCTCGACATCTGCCAGTGTAAGATGTCTTCTAAGAGTACAGTGACCTGTTAGCACCCCAATGATGGGGCGAAACGCAGAATGACTCCTACCAAGAAGCCAGACAGTCTTGTTTCCATCCTGCCTCTCCATGAAGTTCCTCGCCTGTCTACAGCCACTGACCGACCTCCAGTGCCTCTCCAAGGCATCCTTAGTCTACGTTTTTTAGGGCGTCGGAGACAACCTTCCTACTTATTTCTATAGCAGGCTCTGGGCCAGATAACGGCCGTGGGGAACCAAGCGTTGCGAGGTCATTTGTCACTTCATTCCCCGCCACGCCACATGGTATAAAATTACTTTAGAAGAAAGGGAATAAATAGAGGACCAGTTGGGTAAAATTGCCACTATTCAATTATAAAAAAATCAAGTAATATATTGTTTCAGAAATTAATGGGTACAGAAATACGAATATTACTAAACATCCGACATTTTCCCATGAAATTCAAGTCTGGGTTGATTATGGAGGAGATAAATAATTTTCTTTCTAACAAAGTCATCGACCACAAATTCATTTCATGAAAAATCTTCCTGCGGAGAGTAGATTATCACTGCGGTGTGGAAGCTTTGATTCAATTTGCAACACTATTTTTTTAATGACTTCCGATCCTGTTACACATCATACCGCAAGTCCTGACAGGACTGAAGTGATGGAGGCTAGCGAGTGATGATTCAACGCCCATCGTGGTATTAGTCAGGGGAGTAGTGTTATTCGCTCGCAAATTTATTCACACAGCTTCCTTCTTGCTGTACTGTGTGCACTACTTGGAGGCTGCTGTGGAAGCCTAGAACCATCACAAAAGTAGAAGTGGCGCATCGCGCTATTTTCCATTGCATATTGTGGCAATACCTGCCTCAAGGTTAACTTGCATAGTATGACATATTGATGAGTCCTAACATGGACGAACCCGATTTTTGTTTTATGTTACTCATACACATGCATACACACATGCGCATACATACGTACATACCCACGCATGCACTGTTGCACGCACCCATGCAGGCACGCTCGTTATAGAGGCTTTATTATGTGCCTAATTTAAAGTTTCAAGGTTAAAGAAAAACAAGTTCGGGACGCAGCAAGTGCGTTGTTGTAGTGAATTTTCATAAGAATAATATATTATAGAGATTTAGCCTTATATTAAAAGTTATAAAACGTTACTTTATTTAATTATGAACGGTAAACATAGGATAAAGAAGGGCGAGTAAAAACACGACTTCTAACATAAATATTTATACAGTAATTTGGGTACAAAACTCAAACAAAACAGTTGATAAATAGGAAATATACTCAACAAAAAATACACTAGAAAGCGGAACATAGAAATATTACTGTGGTTCATGTATTGAGGGTGATTGCATGCATGCAGAAGGGGCAGAAAAACCCCCAGGATAAAGAGGGTTTCTGCCCCCTCACTCAAAAACACGGGGGGTTCTCCATCCCCTGGGAGCAACCTTCAAGACAGTTACTGGACCTGGGCGAATATAGGTGTTGTGCGGGCAGACAGGGTTTAAAGGAAATATTGCTGCAAAATGTGAAAAATGCATCTTTTCAAAGTCCGACAAAATGTTTTTTTAGCATTTTCCGCTCAGATTTCCTCCCTGCCCAGCAACCCTATTCATTTTTGGCCCCTTAAGTTTCTTCGGAATTGTTTGCACCAAATTTGCCTTGTGGCTTATGCATCCAAGGGGGGTTCTCAGCATGTTTCTGAAAAAAATTCTAAAAACCCTCCTTGCAGTAAACTGTAAATTTACGGAAAATACATTCAAGATTGTCGCCTATAATGTATTTCTCAGATAATATCGAGTACAGCAATAAAGTCACTTGCTGTTTCACTCCTTTTTAGTATATTTTTATTTAAAAAATTCACTAATAGAGAGGTATCGATGGTGAGACTTTGCAAAAAAAATTTTCAAATGAGCGCGAACTAGGACCCCTTGAACCCATATCCGGGGTCAGTTTCAATTTTTATATGTTTATATATATATATATATATATATATATATATATATATATATATATATATATATATATATATATATATATATATATATATATATATATATATATATATATATATATATATATATATATGTATGTATGTATGTATGTATGTATCCATCCGATAACTCAAAAAATAATTAACCGATTTCGATGAAACTCGGCAAGTGCCTTTTTTTATTACTGGCTTAAATGAGTTCGTTCGCCAGGAAAATCGGACAGGGTTTTCCGGGAAAGAGTTGAGTTTTCTTTCAAAAAAAGTTTTTTTTCTCCGAAAATTACAAAGCTGTTTAAATGAAATTTACTAGATATATTGCCTTGGGAGAGACATTACCACGTACCAAAATTCAACTTGTTTATAGAAAATTTAGTTATTCAAATTTTGAATTTTCTTTCGAAAAAATTTTTTTCTCTGAATAAGTCATTTTAATGAAATTTTGTGTGTATGTTGCCCTGGGAAAGACCTTACTACGTACCGAAATTAAACTTTCTAAGTTTATAGAAAATTGAGTTATTCAAGTTTGAAGCAAAAATTCACTACCATAACGCACTTGCTGCGTCCCGAACTTTTTTCTATTTATATTACATATATAAGCACAAGATAAGTAAGTATAATAAAGGGGGCCCTTAATTAACATTGGGGCTACACAAACTTAAAAGTAGAGAAGACATTCAGATCATGTCTGTGTGCACACAAAAATTAGTAAAATCCATTTATAAAATCTAATAAAAAACAACAGTTTTACGATATTATTTTAAATAAACGAATAGAAATACGTTTCGCGGCTATTTCGCAATTCACGAGTGTATGAATATAGCTTTTGTCAAAGACTACACTAAAATCTGGTCGAGGCCGAAAGCAAGCATCTTTTAAAGGCAAAGAACCTAAAACTAATACGGGCTATGTAAAGAAAATGCCACAAGAAGAATGTTTTACAAACCCTGAAGTCTTAGCTTCATCCGCCATTGTTCTTCATTTTACTAAAATATATCCAGAAAATTAATTTCAAGTAGACCCTTTCTCTGATGCTTTGGTAGTAATTTTAGCTGAGTTTATCGTTTAATGGCATAAAATTTTTGGAGAATTTACGTAAAAAATCAATAAAGCTCAATCTATCCGTTATTATACAAGATACGAGGAAAATTGTATACTTTAATTATAGGGTGTGTTGAGCTACATCTTAAAAAATTATTTCTACAATAGCAGGGTGGCCCATAAGTCGCTGGTGATAAATTATTTTTTTAATCGTAATATGTTATTGCATTTTTGCATTTTCCATCGAAATATAGGTAATACATGTTTGTAAGAAAAGAAAATCGTAAAGCACCAAGTGCGTTATGGTAGCCAATTTTCATTAAATGCTTCAAATTTGAATAG
The DNA here is from genome assembly GCA_964006375.1 of Tillus elongatus. Lineage (NCBI taxonomy): Eukaryota > Metazoa > Arthropoda > Insecta > Coleoptera > Cleridae > Tillus > Tillus elongatus. Next base: position 100,011,576 of record OZ023267.1, read on the forward strand.
CTCAATTTACTATTGACCTATAAGGTTCGTTGGCCAACAAACCAGTTTTTTCGGGAACATTTTAAGTTTAGTTTCGGAAATTTTTGTACATCTTCTAACAATAAAGTTATTTTGATGAATATGGTACATTGTTTCTACCATATAGGTTATAGTGGTAACCAAATTTGATGTCTGCTTTCTTTAAAAAACACATATTTGCTTTTAAAAATGTTTTAATGAAAATTCACTACCATAACACACTTGCTACGTCCAGGCTTTTTGAAGTATATTAGCATTGTTACGTATATCAGCACCTGGTACTTGTCTGTTTGGTTCAAAGCTTCTAAAGTTCACTAAATTTCTGATTATTCTGTTAAAAATTGTCACTTATGTTACACTATAATTTTATTTCATAGCCTACCAGAGTCAAATTTATTTTCTGTTAATCTGTCTCGTATAAATGAAGATTTATAAGAAAAACAAAAGATAGTGCTGATAACATGAAAACAAATGAAAATCGGTGGTTTCTGTTAAGACTAATGAATTTGTCGTGAAAAAGTCTCTGAACAATGTGAAAGTTCAAAACAAAAGCGGTCGCATTAGGCGTTATTGAATTCTCGAAGAAAAATGAAATCAGAAAATTTTATTTTTTTCGAAATATCTCAAAATCGAAGAAAGTCGGGATGAATTTGAAATGATATTTGTTGCGAGCATGAGTTCCGAAAAACAGTATTAGACCGTTGCTCTATCTCTTATAATAACATATATACCAATGGTGAGCATCTATATATATATATATATATATATATATATATATATATATATATATATATATATATATATATATATATATATATATATATATATATATATATATATAATAATTTGCTAGCAAGCTGAAACACCTATGTCGCTAGCTCACACTCTAAATAATGTGGTTAAGGTATGTTAAGTAATTCTTCATTATTTTCAGAGCTATAATAAAGAACTCGAATCTATAGCACAATGCTGGGCAAACACTTGCAATGGTAATCCACTAGTACATGACACATGTCGTCGAACAGGTAACATATAATTTTTAAAAACGTTTTTCTTGCGTATCCTGCTTTTTTGTAGGTATCTTTTCAAGTTTTAAACTCTAAATATTAAAATTGTATTATTGTTCAAGTCAGATCTCGCATTTGTTAATTGTTATTTAATTTTAATTTAAATTATTAATTTTCCTATCCGTTAATCTAGAATATCCTTTCTTTTTCTAGTAAAATTGAATAAATTATTTTTATCAAACAAAAACCTTAAATATTGTATTCTCCTTTTCAGAAAGATGACTAAATGTCTAAAACTCAATTTTCTATGAAGCTAGAAAATAAACATTGGTTGTACCCGTACCTATATATACCATACTGTCTTTAAAGGAAACTTGCCTTTCAAATTTCATTAAAATTACAAAAATTTTAATGTTTCCGGAGAAAAACTGTTCCGATCGCACTGCGTAGCGAATTTAGTCAGGCTATTTACAAAAGGAAGTTAGTGGCAAAACTACAAACTTTGCTTGTATTTTCAGTTGTTAATTGTTTAGATAAGTACGTTAGCCAACCCAATCTAACAAGTTTTTATGCAAAAAATTTTTCTTTTTCAAAGCAAATTTGTATCTCTGAAGCTAATTAATTTAGTACCCATATGCTTCCAAAATAGAAGATTCTAGCTTAATGGGAAATTGAGTTATTTGGATTTCAGATTTTCATAACATTCGCTACCATAACGCAATGGCTTCATACAGACGTTTCCTACATTTATTTGCTATTTAACAAAAAGATATTATAGCGATTGTATTTTCATGAAAACTTGCTACCAGTTGCCACGACCAGACATTTTTGAATTTTTCTTAAAATAAATAAATACCGTTAGATCACAAAAGCACTACGACATTAGTATTAACTGTTTTCGCAACTGTAAAAATGAAGAAATACTGTTGCTTTTCTTGCGATACTCCCAAAAATTGTCTATTTCAAAGAAATTTTCTGAGAACGTTTCAATTAAATGAAGAAAGGTAGCTGTTTAAGCAAAAATCTCAGAGCCTGTGAAACACATTTTGAGCAATACTTGTTTCTTATAAACCACATCCATTTCAGAATTTTTGTTTAAAAAGCGCCAATTTTAAGATTTGATTTTGACTAGATAACCTTTTTTCTCTCTGTGGCTGGTAAATTTAATATATTTTTGTTTCGACCTTGTAAAAGGAGTTAATACAATGTTAGGAAACAGCAAGTGCGATATGGTAGCGAATTTTAATTTTTCTTGAAAGTGTTTGTTTAGCCATTCACATACTCGAAACGTCTTGCGGACAGGACAACTGTCGCTTTGCAAATTTGAAAAACGTATCAGTTCATATGGTGGTTCGTCCACAGACTGATTCAAATTATTTAAATAATTATGCTGGTTAAGTCTACCTTCGATAAAATGGGGTCCAATTACACCACAATGATACGAAATAGCGCACAACACATTCACTTTTTTAAAAATACTTACCGCCTCCTAGAATTTATTACATAATCAATATTATTTTCAGACATTCGATAATTATCTGATGAAGGTACACCATTAATAGTAAATATGGATCATCAGAAAAGATAATACTTTTATAGAAATTTAGATCCTCAGTAAGATATAATTCCAGCCTTCGAGATTCATCCCGTTCTTCTAACATGTGAAAAAAATCTTACTTTGTCCGGTTTTACCTTATTTGCTTTACAAATGCGGTGAAAATGTGATCTGTGTCATCTTATTCTTAGTGACAGCTTGGGCTATTTGAATGCTAAATCCATGGTTAACACATAACTTACATCATCGTCATCGTTTTTTTTTGCTTTTATGTGTTATTTAAGGAAAATTTTTGTTATATGATTGTCTGCGTTGTTATTTGTTATTTTTATTGTTAGCATGCAGACATACATGAACATCTCTAAATGATGATATTTGCCTGTTTCATTGTTAATATATACATTGTACATTGTACATTGTATATTATACATTATACATTATACATTATACATTATACATTATACATTATACATTATACATTATACATTATACATTATACATTATACATTATACATTATACATTATACATTATACATTATACATTATACATTATACATTATACATTATACATTATACATTGCATTTGCTCTGTTCCCCTTTTGGGGGCAGCAGGTAGAGGAACTATGGAAGAAAGCTCATCTGAGCAGTCCCCGTGCAGATATCTATAAACGAGAGAGAGGTCATCAACGGCACGTCAGTGGGCAAGAGATGACAGCCTTGGGGTGAGGGTAGGGTCACCGATGAGACGTATAGATCTATTCTGAATGGAGTCCAGGATAGCGAGTGTAGAAGCGGCAACGGCAGCCCAGATGTGGGAGCAGTATTCGAGGTTTGGCCTTATTTGTGAAGTATATAAGGTATAGAGATTAGCTGGTGAAAAATATTAGCGAGCCCGGCAACCTAATTTCTTAGCAACTCCTTCTGCAATTGATGTGACATGTTGGTGCCAATTGAGATTTCGATCCACAGAAATGCCAACAAGTGAAAAGGATTCATTATTTTGAATAACTTGGTTGTTCATTGTGATGGGTCTAGGGCTGGTGTATCTCTTATGAGATAGAAAGCAAGACTGACATTTGGTGGACTTGAATTGTACAAGATTTCTACTTCCCCAGTCTAATATTTTTTGGAGATCCACAGAGATATAACCCTACATGAGTCTGTGATCCTCATCTAATTGGGCCAAAGAGACAGGGTTAGAATATTGTATATTGGAGTGGAGGGTGCTGTCGTCCGCGTAACTGTAAACTGGGTTGGATGTGCTAGAGAGGAGGTCATTGATGTGGAGAAGAAACAAAGTAGGGGCTAAAACTGTACCTTGAGGGACTCCTGCATTAATTGGATACAGTTTAGAGGAATGGCCATCCACGACAACAGAAATGTTCCGGTTGGAGTCCAGGCACAGAGTTTTGGTGGTAGGCCATAGGCCGGAATTTATTAAGCAGCGCTGCGTGCCAGACCTGGGATTCACCGTGTAGTTCCATAGAATTGTTCCAAGTATGAGTGACAGAGGAAAGGAGCTCGGCAGTTGATCTGAGCTGACGGAATCCGTACTGCCTGTCGTGGATTAGACTGTGCTTTTCAAGTAATTTTAGTAATTCAGTGTTTATATACTTTTCCATCACTTTAGAGACGACTGAAATAGGCCTGTAGTTGCTAGGAAGCGTTTTGGATCGTTTCTTGGGGACGAGTTGTACTCCAGCAGTTTTCAAGTTACTAGGGAATATGCCTCTATTGTAAGATGTCTAAAACAGACGAGTCAGGACAGGAGCATGTTCTGGTGGGCATTTTTTGAGAACAATTGCTGTGATCTCGTCAAGGCCAGAGGCTTTCCTTGTATTAAGAGAAGAGAGCATCTTTAGTACCTTTTTAGTTTTGAAAATGATATTCGTCATTTTATGCGCGACATTGGGGACTGTTGGTGGTTGAACATTTGGAGGTGGGTCGAGAGTAGAAATGCCGGCGAACAACGAGGCAAAATGTTCAGCCTTGCCCAGTGCGGTAGAAACAATTTCATCCCCTGAAACAAGAGGTGTGAACGTGCTCATGCAGAAATTATTCCCAATAGATTTAGCAAGAGTCCAGAAGGGTTTGCTGCCGTTGGAGCTTGAGAAGACTTTGTTTTTAATGTGGTTATTTGACGAGTTTTTTGCCTCAAAAAGAATGCGGACATAACGGTTTCCTGCGTCGTTAAGTGCTTGGCGGTTTTCTTGACTGGGATTGTTTAGAAGCGTTTTATGAGCTTTGACCTTTTTAAGTCTGGGCTTGTCACATGATTTAGAGAACCAGGGCTTTTGAGTGTCTGAATAGGTTTTCTGTGGACGTGGAATAAATAATTCCATGCCAGCTTGGATAACTTCGGTGACGTTTTGTGAGATATCAGAGGGGTCAGGATGAGAAAAGCAAACAGACGCCCATGGAAATAAGGAAAAGTAATCCTGCATTTCGTCCCAGTTCGCGGAGTTGTAGTGCTAAACGATACGTGGGTGTGATGACTGTGTGACCTCGGGTTGAATTGCGCAGGAAGCAGTGACCATGCCGTGGTCTGAGCGACCAAGCGGGGCGGTGACTAATGTCTTATAGCATTCAGGTTTTGTAGTAAGAAGGAGACCCAAGGGATTTGAACTCTGTGTTGGGATGCGAGGAAAGTAAGTAGGTTGCTGAACCATATTGGCTAAAGAATTGCTGACTGCAAAGGCTTCCGCTGGTCTCCCTTGTGGATCAGTTTTTGAAAATCCTAGCCATTCCTTTTTATGAACATTGAAGTCACCAAGAAGAGTGACCTCGAAGGAAGGATATTCAGAAATAAGATGGTGGGTTTTCTCAGAAAGGTAGTCGAAGAGCTGGACAAAGTTGTTGACAGAAGGTGACCGGTAAATGCAACAGCTGAGTTTAGTTGCAGCCCTGAGAGAGAGTTTCATCCAAAGTATGTATTTTCTTCCAGCCTCTAAATTAGGGAGTCTCGTACAGGGTAGATTGCTACGGACGTATGCGCATACACCTCCATGCAATCTAAAGGAAGTAAGGAACTCATACCCCGGGAAATTAAGGTGATTTGTGGCTGTTTTGGCACGAATTTGGGTTTCGGAGAGGAAGAGGAGTTGGGGCCTATTAGCCTTGAGGTAATGGTGGACGGAGTTCAGGTTAGAATTTAGGCCACATATATTCGGGAAGGATATGTTAAATCTTGATGCTGGCGCCCCCTGAACACCTCTTTCCCGGAGATCCGAATCGAGGGGTATTTATCTACGGAATCTTTTCTACAAGGAGGAGCCATCATCATTTTTGTTTATAAGGGAAACCGACTCATACACCAGAACAGGAAAAGTCCGTTGGGACTTTAGCGCCCCCCCCCCCCCCTTGATGTAAGGGGAGGTACATCCTCGGGCGTGAAAAAATAATTTACTATCACGTAAAGGAAAAGTCCACTACCACCTGCCTAGGTTACCGAAAGGTTCAAAAAAACTTTTTTTATATCTCATAGTTAGTCTCGCTTTAGCAGCGGTGTTGACGATACACGTGTGTATTTGACTCTGTTTCACTGTATTTAATAGGGTCTAAAGCATTAAGTAAATTAGTGTGTTGTACTATTTAGTTGACAGAGAACTTACTGTAAGTACATTTGACATTTTCTAATTCAGTCATCAAAATAACCACCTATATTTAAAAAAATGGATAGCGGCCAGTATGGGGAGGCCGGTGAGGGTATTTCGGGAAACAGTCATGAGTTAGATGCAGGTAAAGTGGGTAATCTACAGAATTAATTGCCACTGGAGACTGTTACAACTGTTTCAATCCTTAATTCTAATAATGACAGTGAAATAAATAGCGATAAATCTGGTAATTTTACACAAAATGCTCAAAATGTATCTGGTCTTATCGATACGTCACAAAAAAAAAAACAATTGATACCTCTGTCAGATTTGAAAACACTGATGTCGGTCCGTATTTCGTGTAGGTATATTGAACACGTCTCGCTGAACGTGGGACGTTTGCATCCGATGCAAATAGGCAGCACTTCAGCCAGAAATTGTTTTAGAGGGCGGTCCAAACAGGATTCGCATTGCACTCAAAAGCGCTAATGCTGCTAATACTATAGCTGGTCATGAACTGTTTCCTAAAAGTAACTTGTTAGCGTATATACCTCAACATTTACTGTACAAAAAAATATGTTGTTAGAAGTGTTAACACAACACTGTCGGAAGAGACACTAAAGTCAATAATTATCTCAGATAAACCTGTCGCAGACGTAAAAATAATGACTCGCGTAATTAAAAACAAACAGGATGAAAATGTAAGGGTTCCTCGCAAAATGATGGAAGTAACTTTTCGAGGTCTTAAACTGCCTGAATATGTTTACATTAATAGAGTTAGATGCACTGTTGAAATGTACATCGAGCCGGTTGTTCAATGTTACTGCTGCTGCTTTTTTCGGTCACACCAGTCGTCAATGGAAAGGAAAACAACGATGCAGAAATTCTGGTGAAACTCACGAGGATGCTTGCGGTTTTCCTCAACACCTTATTGCATTTACTGCAACATTGCCGGTCATGATTCCACCTCTAAAACTTATCCAGTTTTAATGCGCCAGTAAACAATTAAAAGAACCATGGCAGATAAAAATGTTTCTTTTAAGGAGGCCGAGAAAATAATAATAATCGCTCATTTGCCAATACTCTGGCTAAAATCTCTTTACCCACGAATTTATATTCTCCCTTAGCAGACATGCAAAATGAATTTCCTTCCTTGCCAACAAAAAATAAAGATGACCATAGGACATTTGTATCAAATAGCCAATCTACGAACCGAACGTTAACACAATTGCCCCCAAGAAAAAGGCGAAAACCTCTGGCTACTAGCCTATGTGAAATCATAGATATACAACCTAATTTTAGATTTTGTGGCCCAGCTATTTCAGATAATCCTCACAAGACAAAATCCCAAAATTTTCTAGATCTGCAAAAAAAGTTTGCCTCATCCATAACAAATCTTATTAACAACATATATACCTTCCTTCAAGGTACAAGTATTGATCTTCCCAAAAACTCTGAAGTCACACGTCAGATCAAAAAAGTAGTGAAAGCTGTCCTACCTGGGGAACCTGTTGATGGATCAGTTGACCATTGTACAATGAAACTCTAGGTCGGCGGTTAGTAATGCTTTTCTTTCCAAAAAACTACTTATTGATAAAAATGTGACATTGCACTCATTAGCGAAACCTGGTTTAAAAAAAGACCTGGAAGTTAAAGTTCCGGGATATGATTTAGTTAAAAAATCACACCAAAGAGGAAAAGGTGGCGTTGCTATTTATATATCTAACAAGCTCAAATACAATATTATACAAGCTAAAAATAACTTAAACAAAAAGTAGAGATCTGCGGTGTAAATACTTTATTAAACAACAATAACATTTCTTTTGTCTCTCTATACAAACCACCTAATATTAGAGTTACTAGTAGAGATTATATTAATTTGTTTAAACAATTTTCTAAATCAGCAGTAATTTGTGGCGATGTTAACACTCAGAGTGTGAGTTGGGGTTCCGGCGCTGGCAACGGTGCGGGGAATATACTTATGGAGGCTCTAGAAGAACTTGGAAACCTTATAATTAGAAATGATGGTACCCCCACCAGAATGACTAAACCCGGGGAAACTATATCTGCACCTGATGTTACGATCATAAGCAGTGACCTGGTCAGTTGCTCCTCCTGGTATGTCCTAGATGATAACTATGGTTCCGACCACTTTCCCATCCTTATAACTTGGTGTGCAGATAAACCCACCGTATCAAACCTTCTTCCCCTAAGAAAATGAGATAAGTCTAAAGCCAACTGGAATATTTATAGAAATAAGATCAACCAGAATCTTCAAAAATGGCTCCATTTCGTAGCAACGAAGAAATAATTAAGTTTCTAATTGACACAATTACGCAAGCTGAAAATTGTAGCATGCCTCAATGTAATATGCACTTACGGCAATATAAATCGCCATCCTGGTGGGATAATGAATGTACTCTCATTAATACAAAGAGAAAAGAGGCTTTAACTGACCTAAAGAAACACATAAATACTGCAAACTATATACAGTACAAAAAAATTAATCCACAGTGCAAACAAACATTTAAAAATAAGGCTAGAAAATCTTGGTTAAATTACTGTGACTCCCTTAATGCAAATGCCAATCCATAAAGTTTAAACTCAAGATTTTGTGATCGAAAGGATGATTTGAATATGATGGTATAAAGCGATTTGTAGAAGTTTCTTGCCTATAAATGTCCAATTCTAACCTACTACATCATCCGGAATTGCGTCACCAGCATTGCATCAGTATCCTTGCATCATCGGTATTACATCAATTTTCGTGTATAGTTTAGGTATATAACTACAGTGTGTCCCAAACTGGATGGAAATGTATTGCTATCGCCGTTATTATTAGAGATAGGGAGACTATTAAATTAGCAATGTTTTGTAGAATTTCATGCTCGTTCCAAATGTGACTTGTATTTTGCCCTTTTCGTTTTCGAATTATTTTTAAAAAACCAAAATTTGTTGATTCTTTTTTCCTTCAATATCTAAGTAGGCGTTGAACTGACATGTCTAAGACTTGCACATTATCAGGACACTTTTTACAGAGTAATCTTTTTGTGCTAATCTCAACTTCGGATTGTCATTTGTTTTTGAGCTACAGGTATCAACGTTTGTTTTTATTATGGTAGCCATATTATTATTTTTTTGCTCATGTGATATTCTGTGAAAAGAGCTTTCCACTGATGTATAACATGCTTGAGAAATCTTGTAATTGCACTGACAATTTTGAGAAAAACCATTTTGAGGATAGTAGGCTATGAAATCCAATACCAGAAAACAAATTACAAAAAAAGTATTCAAAATGCAGTAGGCCATGGAGTCTAACAATAGGCTTCTACTTTTAACATAATTTTCCGTAATAATTCACGATAAAAAATATTGTGATTTAATGTACAATACTTAATTAGGTAATAATACTAGGTAATATTATGTTAAACAGTTTAATAACGAAACCTGGCAATAACAAATAGAATTTTAAACTCCACAAAACAACACAATTAGGAACGGAACTCAACAAATAATAAAATAGAAACTTAGAAATACACTAGATAGAAAATTGTTCAATGTGGCCACCGTTTTGTTCAATGCACTTTATACACCTTTTTGAAACATGCCTGCAAACTCTGGTGAGGGTGTTTTGGTTAATATGATTTATAGCTTCTGTGATTGTGTTTCGTAATTCATTGATATTTTGTGGTGGATCGAATTTATACACATCATTCTTCAGAGTACCCCGAAAATAAAAATCCATGGGTGTTATATCAGGACTTAGAGCACATCAATGAACCGGCCCATTGTTACAAATGACACGAATATTAAAATTTTGGTTCAAAAATTCTTTGACGATGCTAGGCATTGTGAGCTGGACAACCGTCTTGTTGGTACCAAATCTCGTCTAAATTATCATGAACTATTCTAATTGTTGGTAAAATATAATTTCTCAATAGATTAAGATACCTTTCCTCAGTTAAATTGTTTTCAAAAAAGAACGGACCAACAATGAAGTTACCCGCAATTTTTTAAAATTAACTGTCTAATCTACAAATAAAAAGAACAGTGTTTTACCTAATAAGCCGCACCAAACATTAATACCAAATCTGTCTTGCAATCGTCTTTCTTACTTTAGATAGGGATTTTCATTTGCCCAATAATGCCTATTATGGCGATTATACACACCACAATTTGTAAATCTGGATTCATCAGTCCATATTATTTTCAAATGAATATTTTCATCTTTCTGACACTGTCCTTGATACCATCTGCAGAATTGAAGTCGCTTAGGGTAATCGTTAACATTTAAGCATTGTACGATTGTAGGTTTGTATGGATGGTAATGACTTTGTTTTAATACACGGTGTACTGTACTTTTTGGAACGTCAATTTATTCACCATAAAACCGAACAGATTGCGGAGGGTTTTCGTTTGAAACCTGTAAGACGGCACTATTTCTTTCTTCATTTCTAGGCATTGGTAGTTTCTTTGCATGGAAGCTACTGTCGTTCAATAGATTGATCACTATCCTGCGAAATATTTAGGTGTTTGGTTGTCCTCTTTCTGGGTAGCTGTTTGTTGAATAATATTTAAAATAAACAGGAAACGAAATATCTAGTACAAAATATTAAGCAACGTGTTAGATACACGTCAAATTGTTCAGACAATCATGAATGATAGTATTCTTAATTGTCGCGATAGTGTTATATCCATAGCAACCTTTCTCCTGTTCTTTTTGAGTTGACTTTCGTTTAAAAATCAAACAATTTTCAAACGCGTCTTCGTAAATCATTAATCTGCTTTTTATTGAGTTCTGTTAGTAAATTTAGTTATTTACTAGGTTTACCTATTCAATTGAATTATAACAATTTTTTAGGATAATGTTGTAATGTAAAATATAATTTGTAATAATTCATTGATGCGCTCAAAGTTCCTATTTTTTATCGTGAATCATTACGGAAAATTATGTTAAAAGTAGAAGTCTATTGTTAGACTCCATGGCCTACTGCTTTTTGTAATTTTTTTTCTGGTATTGGATTTCATAGCCTACTACCCTCAAAACAGTTTTTCTCAAAATTGTCAGTGCAACTATTTCTCAAGCATGTTGTACATCATTGGAAAGCTCTTTTCACAGGCTATCACATGGGCAAAAAATCCAATATGGCTGCCATAATAAAGGCAAACGCTGATACCTGTAGCTCACAAACAAATGACAATCCAAAGTTGAGAATACCACAAAAAGATTACTCTGTAAAAATTGTCTTGATAATGGGCAAGTCTTAGACATGTCAGATCAACGCCTACTTAGATATTGAAGAAAAAAGCAATCGACTGGTTTTTTCAAAATAACTCAAAAACAAAAAGAGGCGGGGCAAAATACAAGTTATATTTGGAACGAGCATGAAATTCTACAAGACACTGCTAATTCAACCGTCTCCCTACCTTTAATAATAACGGAGATAGCAATACATTCCCATCCAGTTTGGGACACACTGTATGATAAATATATAAATAGGATTTTGGAAATTTTGCCCATACAGATAGTTTAGCGAGAGCTACTGATGAATACAACTTCGTTGTCGAAATACATATCTAGCGCATAACTTTTATTTTTGTGATTTTTGTGGTGATTCTGGTTCTTGTTTCAGTTTCCAGCCACAATATCCAACCTTAGTGTTTTATCACCCTATATTATATTAATTAAAAATAGGTATTTTATTACTTTGGTGCTTGTCAAAATAATCTAAAACTTTTTTAAAGTTAATGAATTGCTTTGGCTATTTACAGGATGAAACAGTATGAGACGGGAACGATTTAAATTAATTCTCAAACAAAACAAATGTATTTTAAACCCGGATTAGAACTGACATGCCAAAATTCCCAAGTTGACGTGTAACCTGTTAGCCAACTGGACCACGACGGTTTTCAACTAAGAATCTGTGTCCTGTAAAAGTGTTTTTTGTAAAAATTTCTTGAAAAATACAGTCTAATCCACAACAGGCAGTATGGATTCCGTCAGCGCAGATCGACTGCCGACCTCCTTTCCTTTGTCACCCATTCTTGGAACAAGTCCATGGAACAACACGGTGAATCCCAGATTGTTTCTCTAGACATATCCAAAGCATTCGACCAGGTCTGGCACGCAGCGCTGCTTAATAAACTTCCGGCCTATGGCCTACCACCAAAACTCTGTATGTGGACAGCAAATCTCATCTCCAACAGGAGCATATCTGTTGTTGTGGATGGCCATTCCTCTAAACTGTATCCAATTAATGCAGGAGTTCCTCAAGGTTCAGCTTTAGCCCCTACTTTGTTTCTTCTCCACATCAATGACCTCCTCTCTAGCACATCCAACCCAGTTCACAGCTACGCGGATGACAGCACCCTCCATTCAATCAAATATACAATATTCTAAGCCTGTCTCTTTAGCCCAATTAGATGAGGATCGCAGACTCATGGAGGGTTCTGTCTCCGTGGATCTCCAAAAAATATTAAGCTGGGGAAGTAGAAATCTTGTACAATTCAACCCCACCAAAACTAGGTCTTGCTTTCTTTCTAACAAGAGATACACCAGCCCTAGACCCATCACAATGAACAACCAAGTTATTCAAAGTAATGAGTCCTTTTCTCTTGTTGGCATTTCTGTGGATCGAAATCTTAATTGGCACCAACATGTCACATCAATTGCAGAAGCGGCTGCTAAGAAATTAGGTTTCCTCTTCCGGGCTCGCAAATACTTTTCACCAGCTAATCTCTATACCTTATATACTTCACAAATAAGGCCAAACCTCGAATACTGCTCCCACATCTGGAGTGCTGCTGCCGCTTCTACACTCGCTATCCTGGACTCCATTCAAAAGAGAGCTATACGTCTCATCGGTGACCCTACCCTCACCCAAAGGCTGCCATCCCTTGCCCACCGACGTGCCGTTGGTGACCTCTCTCTCTCTCTCTCTCTTTTATAGATATCTGCACGGGCACTGCTCAGAGGAGCTTTCTTCCATAGTTGCTCCACCTGCTGTCCCCAACAGATCTACCAGGGGAACAGAGCGAATGCACCCTTTTACTGTCCAGGTCACCAGACTTAGAACATCTTGTTATGCCCGCTCTTTTGTCCCGAGGACTTCCAAGTTGTGGAATTCCTTGCCGGCACATGTTTTTCCTTCTCCTCCGAACCTCCAAACCTTCAAGTCCAGAATTAACAAGCTGCCTCTTTCCTCCTTGTCAACACCCACGGTACGATAGTATTTAGGCTGTAAGCCCTCGTGGTGTGTTGTTGAAATTAAAAAAAGCATGTCAAATCAATGAAAATATTTGAATTTTTCTTAGTTTCTCGTAGATTAACCAAATGGAAATTATACGTAACCCAGACCTCCGAGTTTGTAGTTGTATTGCATTAACGTATCGAAGAATAATAATTAAAAGGTTTAATTGATGGATTAAAAGGATGTTTAGAATTAAAGGCTTTTTTCTACCAGGCAATATTTTAAAACTTTGTGAAACTACTTAGGGAGATTTAATGCATTTTAGCAGGTCTCTGAAAATTGACTGACTCCTTTTAATCATGTCAAACCGAGACATGTTACGTTTAGAAGTAATATTAATTAATAGAAACTCTTTTTTAATAAGTATTGCAATTAGCGGTTAGTGGTAGCAGATTTAAATTTATCTGTCGAATCATAGAATATGTGAAAATCATTCCACCAAACAATTTACAGATTCGGGAAATATTTTGTTACACTCACTGTAGTTTAAAATGGAATTAAAATAATCTTTATTGTTATAACTAAAAACGTGCTATTATTTTACAGTAATTACCTACAAGGCAGAGAGTGTTAAACCTCTTAAACGTTAAAAATAAATGTTCACCGTTTAACTGTCAAATACTGAAACAATTGTTTTCAAGGTTTCCTGCGAATTTTTAAAAATGAATTCCTGTTTAGGAGATCTGTGTTTATATATATATATATATATATATATATATATATATATATATATATATATATATATATATATATATATATATAGTGAGTTTCACTTTAAGTGGTGACAATTCATTATTTCATAACGGGTAGGCTGATTTTGTAAAATATTTTTCTTTAAATAAAGTTCTCCAAAAGCTCCACATTCTGATTTGCATTATTTTAAAAGTTGCCTTTTCCATAACCTACTAAGATAACAAATAAGAGCCCAAAAATGACTAAACCATCTTAGGCATTTTTTTTACGAAAAAAGCAAATATCTCTATCGATTTAGGCACATCTGTAAGCCACAAATCCCAAGTTTCAATATCGTAACTTATACCGTGTTTACAACTTGGGTGCAAAACATGAAAATATCGACTTTTTTGGAGTTCCCTGGGTAAACGCTACTGAGTGTCTTGCAAATATTAAATCTCCAGTAAATTAAAATTCACCTAGTGTATCAATTCACACAATACCACCCGCATATCTTATACAGAGTGTTCATAATAAATACGGAAACATACCCTTTTGCAATGTATTACCCAATTTGGACCTTGATCGGACCAGCATCTTAAATTTTACGAAGACTCCACTATTTCTGAAAGTAGCTAAGTGAAGATTGGAACCTGCGATGAGCACTGATAAGTACACTTGGCGAACCCATATCACCACAACACATCTTTTTAAAGACCCGACCATCGTTTCACTAACAATAAGTTAGCGTCATCAGAGGATGAAAAATTATATTTTTCATCTTACTTATCAGTGCTCATCGCAGGTTCCAATCTTCACTTAGCTACTTTCATAAATAATGGAGTGGTGTCTTCCCAAAATTTAAGATGCTGGTCCGACCAAAGTCCAAATTGGGTAATACATTGCAAAAGGGTATGTTTCCGTATTTATTATGAACACTCTGTATAACTAAGTGTAGATTGGAACCAGTGATGAGCACTGGTAAGTACACTTGGAGAACCCAAATCACAACATCACATATTTTTAAAGATCCGTCGATCGTTTCACTAACGAAGTTAGCGTCATCAGAGGATGAAAAATTCTAACTACTTCTAACATCACCTTTTATACTGAATCTTAGGTAAAGAACGATACCGAGAGGGAGACTAAATCGCAGACAAATTTTCTGTGTATTGTATTTTGATTGCTGGACGAGGTTTTTGAACTTCCTTCATCACTTTACCTGACCCTGATCACTTTACCATTGATGCAGATAAACATTTCGAAACCTGTCAGGTAAAGTGATGACGGAAGTTCAAAAACCTCGTCCGGCAAATAAAATACAATACACAGAAAATTTGTCTGCGCATTAGTCTCTCTCTCTCTGTATCCTTCTTTACCTAAGATTTACTATAAAAGATGATGTTAGGAGTAAGTAACTACAATTGTTCATCCTCTGATGGCGCTAACTTTGTTAGTGAAATGATCGTCAGGTCTTTAAAAAGATATGTTGTGGTGATTTGGGTTCCCCAAGTGTACTTATCAGCCTGTATAAGATATGCGGATGATATTGTGTGAATTGATACAGTAGGTGACTCTTAATCCATTGAAAATCTAATATTTGCAAGACACTCAATAGCGTTTCTCTCTCCAAAAGAGTCGATTTTTTCATTTTTTTGCACTCAAGTTGTGAACACTCGGTATAAGTTACGATATTAAAGCTTGGGATTTGTGGTTTAGATGTGCCTAAATCGATAATAGATAAAAATTTTTTCTCGTAAAAAATGCTTTAGTCATTCTGGGGTCTTATTTGTTAGCGTAGTAGGCTATGGAAAAAGTGAATCTTAAAACATTGCATATCAGGATGTAGAGTTTTTAGAGTGGCTTATTCTAATTATTTTTTTTGAAAATCGGCCGACCCGTTATAAAATAATGAATTGTCGCCACTTAAAGTGAAACTATCTCTCTCTTTCTCTCTCTCTCTCTCTCTCTCTCTATATATATATATATATATATATATATATATATATATATATATATATATATATAAATTCAAACTGACCCTGGATATGGGTTCTAGGGAGCCTGGTTCGCGCCCATTTGAGGAATTTTTTTCAAAATTCAAAAGTCAAGATCTCCTCATTAGTGATTTTGTTTTAAGAAAATTCACAAAAAATTAAAAAGTATGAATTTTCAGTACAATATTTTTAACAATAAATGTCTTTTTAATGAAAAAACAATATACCATATTTCACCAAATAAGCTTTTCCACAAAACTCCCAAAAAAGTTTTTTGCATGAAAATTTACAAACAATTTTTTCTCGAAAATCCGAAAAAAAATATGTTTTAATTACTTATTAAACATTTATTATTATGGCCAGCATTTCTGAAAGACAAAATACAGGCTGTTCAATTTGAAACAACTGAGTTACGAGACTTTGATTTTTCACTATTTGAGAGTATCCTGTATACAGCATCTCGATTTTTCATGAAATAATATAAACCAAAACCTCTCTGAATACGTCATTTGCATGGAACTCCGATTTCTAAACATCGTATCACAATTGTTGATATGTGCCAAAAATGTGAAAAGTTGCAAAACAATTGAAAGAACTCGAAAACAAGCATGCATTGCAATTCGCTGGAAAATGCAAAAATGCAATAAAATACGTGTTCGATTTAAAAAAATAAAAATTGTATCTCCAACGCCTTATGGGCCACCTGTGATTGTCGAAATAATTTTTATAAGATGCAGCTCAAGATACCCCATAATTAACGTATCAAATTGTTTCTCGTATCTTGTATAATAACAGTAATATTGAGCTTTACCGTAGAAATGCGTCATCCTGTATGTATGTAAGCAGGTAAAAACTAAAACTAACCCCGGATATGGCTCCCAATTGCTGGGATCTCGTCAAGGCCAGAGGCTTTCTTGGTATTAAGAGAAGAGAGCATCTTTCGTACCTTTTTTTTTCATTTTCAAAACTAAAAAGGTACGAAACATGCTCTCTTCTCTTAATACCAGGAAAGCCTCTGGCCTTGACGAGATCCCAGCAATTGTTCTCAAAAAATGGGCACCAGAACTTGCTCCTGTCCTGTTTCAAACATCTTACAATAGAGGCATATTCCCTAGTACTGGAAAACTGTTCGAGTACAACCCGTTCCCAAGAAAGGATCCAAAGCGCGTCCCAGGCCTATTTCTCTCCTTTCAGTCGTCTCTAAAGTGATGGAAAAGTATATAAACACCGAACTACTAAAATTTCTTGAAAAACACAGTCTAATCCACGACAGGCAGTATGGATTCCGTCAGCGCATATCAACTGCCGACCTCCTTTCTTTTGTCTCCCATTCTTGGAACAACTATGAAACTACACGGTGAATCCCAGATTGTCGTTCTAGACATATACAAAGCAATCGACCAGGTCTGGCACGCAGCGCTGCTTAATAAACTTCCGGCCTATGGCCTACCACCAAAACTCTGTACCTGGACAGCAAATTTCCTCTCCAACCGGAACATTTCTGTTGTCGTGGATGGCCATTCCTCTAAACTGTATCCAATTAATGCAGGAGTTCCTCAAGGTTCAGCTTTAACCCCTACTTTGTTTCTTCTCTACATCAATGACCTCCTCTCTAGCACATCCAACCCAGTTCACAGTTACGCGGACGACAGCACCCTCCACTCAAATATACAATATTATAAGCCTGTCTCTTTAGCCCAATTAGATGAGGATCGCAGACTCATGGAGGGTTCTGTCTCCGTGGATCTCCAAAAAATATTAGACTGGGGAAGTAGAAATATTGTACAATTCAACCCCACCAAATCACAGTCTTTCTTTCTCATAAGAGATACACAAACCCTAGACCCATCACAATAAACAACCAAGTTATTCAAAGTAATGAGTCCTTTTCACTTGTTGGCATTTCTGTGGATCGGAATCTGAATTGGCATCAACATGTCACTTATATATATTTCACAAATAAGACCAAACCTCGAATACTGCTCCCACATCTGGGGTGCTGCTGCCGCTTCTACACTCGCTATCCAGAAGAAATCTGTACGTCTCATCGGTGACGATACCCTCACCCAAAGGCTGCCATCCCTTGCCCACAGACGTGCCGTTGGTGACCTCTCTCTCTTTTATAGATATTTTCCCGGGCAGTGCTCAGAGGAGCTTTCTTCCATAGTTCCTCCACCTGCTGCTCCCAACAGATCTACCAGGGGAACAGAGCGAATGCACCCTTTTACTGTCCAGGTCACCAGACATAGAACATCTTGTTATGCTTGCTCTTTTGTCCCGAGGATTTCAAAGTTGTGGAATTCCTTGCCGGCACATGTTTTTCCTTCTACCCCGAACCTCCAAACCTTCAAGAATTAACAAGTTGCCTCTTTCCTCCTTGTAGACACCCACGGTACGATAGTATTTAGGCTGTAAGCCCTCGTGGTGTGTTGTTGAAATAATTTTAAAAAAATTAATTGGAAACAATCTTTTTAAAATTCAAAATTCGCGGTCTCCCGTTTGGCGATTCTTCTATGAAAATTTGCTAAAAATTATAGAGAATTAAACCATAAACTCTATAACTATTGAAATGAATTTTCTGAAAATATTTTAGTAAAATGAAAGACAATGACGGTTGAAGCTGAAACTTGTAAAACACACTTCTTGCGACGTTTTCTCTACATAACCCGTATTCGCTTTAGGTTCTTTGCCTAAAAGTTGCCAATTTTGACGTCTCAGATCGCGACTTTGATAATTCAAAGTCGAGATCTCCTCACTAGTGATTTTTTTTAATCACTAAAAAACAAAACAAAAAATTAGAAAAAAAACAATGTTTTTTTTCCGAATAACGTCGTAACTGTTCGGAATTTTCGAGATCAAATTGAGATGAGATCTGGCATGAGCTTAAAAACGGCATATTTTTAATAATTTAAACATCCCTCATACTATAATAATAACGCTGTAGTGAGTCAATATTAAATTGACACCCTGTTTACAGGATGTGCTATTTAAAATAATAAAGCTGCATTCTAGGAAAACTTTTGAAACCGAGACCATAACTGCTACATTTCCTGTCGGGTAAAACCGCTGGTTATTTAAAAGGACTATAAAAGTGCCAAATTTACCTATACATAAGCATTAAACATATTTGGCTAAATAACCAAAACTATTTTGTTTTACAGCACAATATCCTCATGTAGGTCAAAATTTGGGGTTTGTGAACAGCTCAGCACCTTTTGGTAATTTGGAAAGTACAGTAAGAGAACTGATTATGCTGTGGTACAACGAAGTTGTTATTTTCAGTAAAAACTGGGTTGTGGACACCAGAGACAGGTTAGTAAAGCATAATTTGTACATTAAAAACAAAGAACTGTAATTTGAAAACCGCATTTTTGTTGCTTTTGTGCAATAAATTAAATATGTAAGGCTAGATGTATTTTCCCCGTCATTAGAAACACAAACTGCTTCCTCTCTTATTAAAACTTGGTTAATAAGGGCGAAACCAGGCTAGACCTCTAGGGATCGTCAGAATGCATCTAGACTTCTATATTTGTACACTGATTCCTGTATACTATGCGATGGTAAGAAAAACAAAGTCTCCATGATTGGGACATAGTAACGCTTGAAAGAGGAAAGTTCAACATCTTTAAATATCCATAAAACATATATACAAGTAAACAAACCAATGTATTTTTCGATGAATATTTTTGTAGAAACAGACAATAGGAACTACATTTTTCCATTTATTTTATGATTTCAAATAAGGGAATGTTACGTGACTATGATCATCTATTAAACAAATGGTGTATTTCTCAATTGAACCGATAGAATAGACCGAATTGTTTGAGCCGCAGCTTTTCGGTGATGAAAAGCATACTTCTACTGAAATACGATTTGTGGTTCGTGTAGCGGAAACACTGGTATAAGAAAAACAAATATTTTAATGCAAAACATGAAATAAACCTTTTGAAAATAATATAGTCTTAAGCTTTAGTTAGATTTATTTTTCCAATAATAACAGCCTCTTATTGTAAAATTTTGTAAGATAATTATGAATTATTAAGGTTCTATATTTGCTTATGTCTTTGTATTGGACAGAAGAAATGCTAAAAGATCTAAGTTCAAAATCATTTCTTTAGGGCAGACAAAAGACAATATATTTTTTGTACGGTTTACCAAACGAATTTACTCGTGTAGGAAACTGTGCATACAAAGAAACAGTCAGAAAATCGATTATTATATTTAAAGAGGACAGATAACACTTACAAACGAGTGGGAACACTATTGTAGTGTCAAACCAGAAACAAAAAGTAAATTAGTAAAGGGCAGCGAAGGAAATCATTGAAATAGCAATATCTTACTTAGAAAGCTATTGCTATATACTGGAGAGCATAACTGGAAGAATTGCACCAGACAGAGGAATTCAACTGTGTAGAAAATTAAAATGCATTTCAAGACAATAATTTGGGAAAGCCCTGAATATGCTTAGACAAGGATAATAGATGAAACAATAGAGCAATTGGTTTTGTGCATTACGTAATACTGAAGAAATACAATTATAAAGCAGCCAGTACAAAAATTGCACCCTGAAGACAACGAGATGGGATGGTTCCTGAGAAATGTTGAAGAAGATGGCAGGTATCTCAGTGACAATCTGGAGCGATGAGACCAAATTCTCCAATAGGTCTCACTTCAATAGAATAAATACTCATGTATGTAGTCAGGATCGACCACATGAAATTTAAGAGATTGAGACCGAGTGAAGATTGTCAACTAATGTTTGGTGCGCTATTCTGGGCAAAACAGTCTATGGTCCATATTTCTATAGACCGTATCATTAGTTGCAAGACCTTATTTACCAACACGATGCTCTTCCACTACGTAGAACAGCTAGAATTAGAGACCACTTAAACGTGATGTTCGATACTTGGATTGGGGCGAATGGACACGTACACTGGCCTGCTCGGTTGCCTGAGCTAACCCCTCTCGATTTTTTCGCTGTGGGAAACTGTGGAGGACCGGATATACATAGAACCAGTAGTTAGTTTGAAAAGAAATATTATTACCGCGTTTAGAAGATCTATCAGCAGAAACCAATTGCTGCGATTGATGAGGAATATGACGAAGCGAGCAAGATTATGTATTTGGCATGTTAGTTCGCGCTCAATAGAAAAATGTTGCAAAGTCTCACCATCGATACCTCTCTATTAGTGAATTTTTTAAATAAAAATTCACTAACACGAAATCTGAAATAAGTGAAACATGGGAAAGTGACTGGTACGATTTGCTAGCAAAATAACTAATAGATTTGCCCTTATTCACCCAATGTTGCCTAAAATAATTCCACATATTGATGAATTTAATGTCAGATTCTGTACTACTAGAATGAAGCTGAATCACGGCTGCTTTTCACATCACCTACATAAAATAGGCATTGGTAACAATCCGTATTGCACATGTGGAAACAGTTACCTAGGAATGAGTGAAGATTGGAATCTGTGATGAGCACTGATAAGTCCAATTTGGAGAACCCAATTCAGCACAATACAGCTTTTTGACCCGAACTGGTTTCATCCCCTTGGTGACGTTAACTTTGTTAGCGAAAGGATCGTCGGGCCAAAAAACTGTATTGTGATGAATTGGGTTCTCCAAATTGTACTTATCAGTTACCTAGGAACTCTAGAACATCTTATGTTTTACTGCAGTCTCTATAACTCGATGCGTATGCAACTCTGGAAAGAAGTTAAAGGTGCAGGGATCGAGTTTCCTGTGAATTTAGCAACAATAATTTGTACAAATAGCCTCAAGATCTATAACATTCTAATAAAATTTATTCGGCAAACAAAAATCAATATTTAATTTAAGTATTAGCCTTAGCTGAAACCAATAGCAATGTAATTTTAGTTTTCCTACTCTTTTACCTATTGTTTACTATCCCATCTCATTGGCTTTCCAGTGTTGTTTGTCAAAAAAAAAAAATGCCCCGAAGGACACCTGGGCGAGAAGCATGTATCACTTGTTACTATCCCTAGTGAACAGTTAAAACCGAGAAATGTTCTATTTTGAAAACGATTATCGCTCTATTGCTCTTTGGTGTTGTAAGTGTTTGTATCCATACCACAAGTAAATAAATATTTTTGAATGAGAACCGCTTGTTATAACAATGTATAAATAAATATACAAAAATTGGCAAATTCACTGCAGAGTTTTGTGGCCAATGAATTCAATGTTCGAAGCTAATTCCTTACACACACACGCGCGCGCGCGCGCGCACGTTTCTTGCGACATTTTCTGTCCATAATCCATATTCGTTTCCGGTTATTTGCCTCAATCTTGCCAATGATGACGTTTTAAATCGCGACTTTGACGAACAGTTCCCGCAAAGAAATATTAAACGGCAAATAACAGGCACCTCAGTAGAATAATTCACAATCGAAGAATTACGGAAAGCCGCTAAAAATCTGAAAAGCTGGAGGGCACAAAGTCTAGATGGAATCCCACCTGAAGTCGTAAAGGAGGCAGTGGGAGTGACTCAGGAGTGGATTTTGGGTATTGTAAACTACCTTTTGCAAAGGTAAGTAAAGGAGGCAGTGGGAGTGACTCAGGAGTGGATTTTGGGTATTGTAAACTACCTTTTGCAGTCTCAACAATTCCCAGAAGACTGGAAAG
Source organism: Tillus elongatus (assembly GCA_964006375.1). NCBI lineage: Eukaryota > Metazoa > Arthropoda > Insecta > Coleoptera > Cleridae > Tillus > Tillus elongatus. Next base: position 100,034,316 of record OZ023267.1, read on the forward strand.
TAGCCAAGCTTATCCTTCTGTTGAAGGGTAAAAACAATATACCAGATACATCTTGTGGCTACACAGCTATATGTTTGCTTAACACCTTAAGCAAACTGTACAAAATTTTAGTCAAACAGACTTGAACGTGTGTTTGAGGAAATAGGAGGATTATCACCTTTACAGTTCGGCTTTGGAAAAGGATGCTCAAGGACGCAAGCAATCGAAGAGGTATCAAAGTGAAGGAAGAAGTCAAAGATAAATTGTGCGTTCTCTGACTTTCGATATCACAAATCGCTTCAAAACCGCATCGTGGGACCTCATTATAAAAGAACTAGAAAAATAAATATTTCCCAGTACTTGATTAATAAAATATGTTCTTACTTTAAAGATAGAAGACTAAGAATCGATAAAAGAATCGACATGGAAGTTACCGCAGGGGTTACGAAAGACTTGATGCTGGGGCCATTGCTGTGGAATATTCTCTGTAATGGGGTGTTCGAGATAATGTTGACAGACGGAGCAACACCCATTGCATTCGCCGACGATCTAGTTTTGGTCGTGACAGCTGAGGATGAAGAAGAGCTAACCCACAGAGTAAATGAATCGTTAACTAGAATCATAACATGGGAAAACCGTAACAGCCTGGAATTGGCGCCACAGAACACAGAGGCGGTCATCTTTAAAGGACCAAGAAAGAGGAGCCATGCCGACTTTAAAATTGGAAATAACGCATAGTAGCACCAGTGATTGCACTGCGCTATTTATGAGTGTGGTTCGATGACAACAATAAATTCCGAGACCACATTAAAAAACTGTACACAAAACATACTCAATTCTATTGCTCGGTGTCCTAGTGTGGTCTGCAGCACTCGACAGGAAAAATACAAGCTCATAATACAGAAGATACAGCGGCAAATACTTTTTAGAACAACGAGCGCATACAGAACTCTATCGGCGAAGGCGCTGTAAATAATAGCAGGGCACCTGCTTTCGAACTTCTCGTCAATGAAAGATAGATCCTTTATAGGGAGAACACAGAACAAAAGTAGGAAGCAATGGCAATTGTAAGGGAACACTTGACATAAGAGTGGCAGAGAGCATGGGACGAGAATGAAGAGCAAGCCCAGTGGAGAAAGCGACTGATCCCTGATATCGATATGTGTCTGAGCTGCCAACATCGTAACGTTGACTACCATATGACACAGATCTTAACTGGCCACGGCATATGCATACAGAATGGGTAAAGTTTATAGTGAGGATTGTGGGTACTGTGGGGAACGAGACAGTGGAACACACTGTTTAACTTTAGCCGCTGAGAAAGAGAACAACAAGAAGCATACACATAAATAGGGGTAAATAATGCGACGTTCAAAAGAGCCCATGGCTCGATTAACCTCTACCCGCGCCGGCTATGCATTTCAAAAAAAAATCGTTGATTTGTTCTATACACAGCCTGCTGTGTGGTTAGCACTTTTGAGTCTATCACGGCTGTGGTGAGAACCTAGTTCCTACAACCAAAGATACCTTGAGATCACTACTTGTGATTAATCTCTCTCACAAGCTACTTTCAGACCTGACAGAATATGTTTTAGACTCATTTTGACGATCATATGTATGACACACTGATGAGTTCTAATAAAAGCAAAACCGGCATATGTCCCTTTATGATGGTCAATGTGCATCTAACGAACACGTTCGCTCTACGGGGTTTATTGATAAGAATGAGAATTAAATAAAACAACAATGTTAACATGTCACTCTTTTTATTCGTTTATTATGAAGCTGGACCAGATATCGTTTAAATCACTACATCCATTTTGTCCTTGATGCGATGTACCCAATTTTTAATCACTTGATCAATTTTTATCATCCATATTGCTAAATCCGTTACTTGTACATGGTACAAAGACATATTATACTATCTTAAATTCACATCTTTCTTTTTTTTTCAAGTAAAACCTATGTTCTTGCTCCTCGTTGAAATTGATCGTAGAAAAGTAAGATGTATTGCCGCAGAACACCTTGTGAAAGAACCAGCACCAGATTCTCACTGCAGCTTTAATTAACATAAAATACTAATTTTATAGGTAGCTAAGCTGTCTAAAATAGATGAAGCATTAAACAATCAATGACTATGTTACTACTTGTGACAGCCAAGGAAACACAAATGCAATTGATTGGTACAGTTTGACTATCACCAGATGCATGTATCGGTTTCGCCCTGATTAGATATATTATTCTAAATGTGACGTCTATGAAACCGGGCTCCTTTTTGTGTAGCAAATGTAATACAGATATACAAAGCCACCAACTTAGCCTGCTCATATCAAATATGTGATTTAAACATAAAAATATCCAGAAGTATATAGGACAAAGGCATGATGTAAAAAGTGAAATAGACTACATTGTGTAGGATAAGAGACTAGGCGCAGTGGTAAAATATACTAGAGTTCTGCGAGGTGCTGAATGCGGTTGAGACCAGTTTCTTCTGGTATCTCAGATAAAACTGGGACAAGAGTGGATAAAGAGGGGACTAGAACAGCTGAGAATCAAAGTTGAGGTATTGTTAAAACCTGCAAAAGGGGACTGTATGCCTGTGTATTGGGAAAAAGAATGACCCGAGTTGCACGTATTATCGGATAAATACATTAAAGACTGCAATGTGTAATGTGCATGGACGATCCTGAAAGATCTGATAATTGAATGTGCAAAATAAGCACGCGGTGAAGTAAAAATTGAATGTTTTAGGAGGATTGTGAAAAAGTAAAGAAAAATAAAAAGGAAACACAAAAGAATGGTAAATGCCAAATATCTGAGAGATATTGAGAAGCGCCTGGTTAAATACAGAAAATTGAAAAGTGATTGTAAAGAATGGTTAGTGACAGTAAGGAAGAATTTGATGTGAAAGAGGCTGAGAACATACAGAACGAAGAGAACACGAAATTATTTTGGAGTGGATAAAAAAGGCAAAAGAAACCGGAGAAAACAATATAATTGGGGTGAAAACACAGAATGAGGACATGGTATGAGACAATAAATGTATGGGAGAATGCTGGAAAGAATATTTTGAAAAACTATATGGAAGCAATAAGAATTATAAGAACCCTATGACGATTGCAAGTCAGACGGAATGTTACACCATTAAAGCGCATGTGGTTGAAATGGCGTTCAAGAAATTGAAAAACGGAAAAGCAGCGGGCGTTCATAGAATTCATGGAGAAATGTCAAAGTATGGACGCTCGAATTTAACTGTGTGGCTATGTGAGCTGCTTAAGGTATGCATAAAGTAGGCGAGTAGGTCAAGCACCTACCAATAGAGTGGAGGAACGTTATCATGGTGCCCTTGTATAAAGGTAAAAGAAACAAGAGTGAATGCAAAGATTACTGAGCGGTAAGGTTTTTAAGTGTGGGACTGGCAGAACCCATATTCGGGTTCTATCGAATCCTCTTTTGAACATTATCAACTCATCACTTAAAACAGGGAAGTGGGTACCAGAGAGTTTCAAACTACAACAGTTATACCAGTATAAAAGATTAGAAATTCCACCAAACATTACGAACTTAGGGCAATTAACACAGATATTACTAAAGCAAAGATACTAGAAATAAAAGTTGTGAATCTTCAATTGTTGAAAGATATTAGTAAAGAAGGCATACTTACAAAACACCAGTCTGGATTTAGAAAAAAAATTACAGCTGTAAAGCATTTCCACCGTCATCAATGACTGAAAAGGCAACAATGACAAAAGATTCACTACAATAGTGAAATTTTTAGATTTGCAAGTGCATTTAAAACAGTAGATAGATAAATATTATTAAAACTAAAAAATATCGGTTATAAGGTACAGTAATGAAATGGTTTGAAAGTTATCTGACACATAGCACACAAATGTGATGTCAGAAATTGAAAGTTCAGAAACAGGGGCCCACAGGGGAGTGTGCTGGCTCTTTAGTTTTTCACACTGTACATTAATGACATTGAAAATATAATAGAACATATAGAATCAATTTATTTCTGAAGACACTACTATATATGTATCAGGAAATAAAAGAGTCCCACAAATAAATTAAATGCGGATCTGCAAATATATATATATATATATATATATATATATATATATATATATATATATATATATATATATATATATATATATAAAATAACTGGCTCCAAAAGGTAATAATATCTAGCAGAAAGTCATACAGTTGTGAAACAAGGGTATGAAATTGTAATAGACAAACAAAAAATGACAATAGTAGATAAGACTAAATACTTAAAGATACAAGTACATAGGCAAGAAACTGAAATTTAGTGACCACAATGATTATACATGTAAGAAAATATCAAAGAAGCTTGGTAGCATTGCTCAGACGTAGTGCATATTTGAGTGGGCAAGGAATACTGTATGCAATACAATAATGCTACATTTTAGTTCTGCTGAAAGCTTCAATGGCCCAGTGGTGAGAATGTGTGCCTCAGAAGCCAAAAGTCCTGGATCCTATGCGCAGTAGAGGCGTCTTTTTTCTTCAGCGCATGCTTTAAAATTAACATCAACAGATTGTGGCATTGTGTTTGAGCAAGTTGAATATTTGCACGTTCTGCTCTTCAAATGTGGCGTAAAGCCACAGGTTCTGTGTGTCATGTGATATTGGACCCGTTAAAGATCCCCGCGATTTAATTGACGGGCGTTAAAGAAACAAAGTTAAAACTTATTCATTTTGTAGTTTGTTCAATTGAACCTCAATTAAAATGAATTATTTTAGCTCAGAAGAGAATAGAACTCGTTTTGATTGTTGGCGGTAATTATAAAACACATCTTTTTTAACGAGAGATATGCCAAAAGAACCATTTATCATTCAAAGTGGTAGTAGGAGTTTGAAGAAATTCAGCAAAAGTACGGGAAGCGTTAACAATCAGGTCGAAGTTCTATGCTAATGTTGGAGATTGTCAGATTCACGTTATGCAGTCTGTCATCAAAAATATAGCGGGTTTCTCTAAAAAAGATTACTCATTCGAACGATGTATAATGCTGAGAAGAGTGTTGAATTTAGATTAATTAAATTTGTACAAACCAAAATACATCCACACATTGCAATATTGAGGTCTGGTTTAACTATATTTTAGTTTTTGGATTCAATCACAAATTGCAGGTAACGGTTTTTTATCATGCATGTGCTATTCAGCGTCGAATGTACCTTTTCTTGAAATAGAACTGTTAATTCTCAGAACTGCCGATTGTAGGCTAATGAAAATCGTTATTCACAATACAATAAAATTTTGCTGCGACTATTTTGGAGATGAAAAATAAAGCAAATATTCATAAACTTTGCAGCGACTATTTTGGAGATGAAAAATAAAGCAAATATTCATGAACTTTAACTCCTATAAAACGGAGGCATGCGAATCATAATGGAAACGGATGAATAGGCAAGAATTGAAGATATGTGAAAAAATACCTAGATTGGTGACCCGGTAAAGATATAATTCTGATGAAGTGTTTAATATTTATCCATACATAAAAGTTGTAATTTATAACCTCCCTGTATAACTATCTTTGATAATTCGATAAAAGGCAAACAGTAGTAGTAATATATGCGGGACCTCCAGTGAACCCAAATCTGGTCAGTAGTAAGGTCACTATTTCCTATAAATCCTACCCTAAATAGTTTCTATCTATCAGATTTATAATTAGCAGGATTAGAAATGCTTTATAAGCTTTGAAGATCTTATTATTGTTTACTACTTACGCTGTTGTTGTGTTATTGCACTGCCTGAAGTCTCATATTTATCAGCGCTCCAAACTAGTGCCTGGTTACGATGATTTTTCTAAAAGTTTATTATTGATATCTAGGAAATAGAGATCAAGAGTTCTTATAAGCGTCGTCACGGAAGGTCAAAAGGATTTAAAGATGAATTAATTTTCAATCAGACAGACATGTTAATGTAACAAAATATTAAATTTATTCATGTGGATTGAATTTGAAATGGTGAACAAAATTAAATTAAATGGTTGGTAACTCTCAAAATAAACATTAATTTTTACACAAATAGAAATTAAATAAATAGCAAGGACTTCAATAACAAGAAATTATTAATTTACATACATGTGACAGAATAATGAGACAAATGTGGTTTGTTTATTACTAAAGAAATCTAAGCACTTATATATTGATATACATTAAAAATCAGATGCTGTGTGTTGCAGCTCAAAAGTAAACAAATTACTATGTAAATTATTTGACGTTTGTCAACCAATTCTGTTAATCTTTTACTCAAATCCATTGCTCAAAATCTAAAATTGATTGAGTGTCTTTGAAAGTTCAGATTATAAAAGTTCAGTTGCCAGATGAATGCATAAGACCAAGTTTGCTAGTTCAGAGAAAAAATATATTGACTCACCGGATCTTCTGCCTTGAATTACCTGGTTACTTTATGGGGATGACCTCCAAATGGAATCAAATATTGGTAGCTGACACAAGTCTCAGTGACATCAACAAGAGAAAAGAAGCTGGGAAAAACAGTGATGGTTCCCATTGATGGTTACTGGGCCGGTGGATTTATTGTCATGCGTACAAAACCATTTGACAAATAGGTTAATATTCTGAAGTCGCTTGGTGAAAACTTCGCGATTTATAATTAAAACGTTGAATTTGTCCGGGTGAAATTCACTGCCAATTGACTTAAAAAACTTCGGCGATAACCCGGAATTCTTTTTAAAGTAGCAAATCAACAGGTTGAAACAAAGAACCACAACTTAAGTTCCGTTTTTATGCTAACTACGATGTTTATTTAAACTCGAAAATCACTAAAACACTTCAAATAACCACTGAGTATTGTTAGAAGGCAGTATAGGTAACAGAAAGACTATTAAAAACTCAGTTTATAAGACAATTCGAGAGACACCTAAAGTCAACGTGTTTACGCCACAGGCGTGAGTGCCAGACTCCCAGAGGTAAAGAGTGATCTACCGCTCCTAACGAAATTTTCAGAGTCATGAGCGTTAGTGGCTATGTGCGAGCTCTTTCTCGCCTTCATTTTTCGAATGATATAAAACGAGACCTCCAATCGCTGGCGAAGCCACATCTTCTATACACACCTCCACAATAATGGACTCGTCCGTTCATTTGCTAACCGTTTTTCTAGATTTCATCATAATTACGTCAGCTTTTACCCAGAATTTTAGGACAATAGAGATGTTTATTTTCCCCAACAAAATGCAACGTTTTTCAATATTTAGATTTCGATGTATACTATAGGGAGTTCAGTACGCTTCTTACGATACAGAATTTTTTAGCGAATTTTCATCAACATTATTTTGAAACCAAAACTTGAAATATTTAATATAGATAGGGTTTTTGGTATTATTTATTATGCTTGGGGGTTTTCTAAGTGTTTTTAAACCAGTAATGATTCCACGTAAAAACTGAATCGTTACAAATTATGTCTGAATAGCCACAGGAACACTTTTAGTCAAATTTAGCGACATAGTAAATATATGAAACAAGAGCCAAAGAAAATATTATATTATTGTTTATTTATGATCACTTAAACAGGCAACAACCCAATTACATGGATTAAACTAATATACAAAAGCATAAAATACTAATACACAAATTACTAATACACGAGTACAATAAGGAAGGAAGTGGCCACATAATCGTAAACACAAAGAGTGAAAAAGTGACATAAGAAAGATATTAGTTATAGGAGTAGGAAGCAAAAAGTATTAAAAGAACAAGTGCGGCAGTTATAGAGTGGCCCACTAAAAGGTAATTGGTAAAATGAAAATCAAGAAATATAATTTTCTCGATAAGACATGGCACTGAATAAGACATATTAATTTGTGCAGTTAGTTAAAATATTTGCTCTATGATATTAGATTAATAGTAGGTAGTTTTACTTAAACGCCAGCCAGCAGCTCCATTGTTATGTCAAAAATTGAACATTGTTGACAAATGTCAACATTTTTTGACATAACAATAGAGCTGCTGGTAGCGCTGGCGCCTGGGAACTCGTCCATTACGTGAATATATGATTATTTGTTTGTTACAAGAAAATTGTATAACTCAAAACTAAATAAAATTATTATTATTATCTATGACACCTATAATAGTCAAAACATATCTAAAACAAAACAGCTAAATATAAACAAGTTTGTTATAACAGCACATCATAAAACACAATGGGCGAGTTCACCAGGCGCCAGTAGCTGCCAGCGCTGAATTATTATGTCAAAAACTGTTGACAAATGTCAACATTTTTTGACATAACACTCCACGCTGGCAGCTACTGGCGCGTGGTGGACTCACCCTATAAACGTTGGGCGAGTTCACCATGCGCCAGCAGCTGCATTGTTATGTCAAAAATGTTGACGTTTGTCAACATTTTTTGACATAACAATGGAGCTGCTAGCAGCGCTGGCGCCACATGATATAATGACTTAGAAGAGATATGATATTGCGCATATGCCCCGCCCCCTCCTATGACGTCACGTGGTGAGTAACGTTCTAGAAGTCCAACTACACACTTAAAACAAAATCATTCGCAATCAAAAAGTTTCTATACGTCAGTTTAATGCGGTTGAAGTTACGCCTATATTGTCTTTTTCAGATAATATAGATCGCAGCACTAAATTTAATCTTTTTCATTTTTATTACTTCCAACTGTATGCACTTAAATATTAGTAAAATACGTAATTTGTTAAGAGGTTGTGATGAAACGTCAAACCCCACTGCACGACAGCATATTATTGTTGCATTGGACTCACCACTTGACACCATGCGCGTGACAGGTCTAAAAATAGGTAGTCCACAAGGTAGTCTGAATATCATATCTCTCGTTATTTGTACCATGCTGGCGCCAGGTGAACTGGCCCATTATAAAGAACTGAACATGTATTATCTAGGAAAATTAAATGTATTTACTCGAAAAAAACTTTAATTGATATTTCCGTTTTCTCGTTTCAGGGGACCTAAACTAAAAGTCGGTCATTATACTCAAATGATGTGGGCCGATACATCTGAAGTGGGATGTGCAATCACTTATTACACCACTACAACAAACAGAAAATGGAATCACCTTGTCTTAGTTTGCAATTATGGTCCAGGTGGAAATTACTTAGGACTACCGGTATATGTAACAGGGGAACCAACCTCCAAATGTCCTGAAAACATGAAACGCAGTTCTAAATACAAAGGATTATGTGGGGATGTAAAGAAAGTTAATGAACTAAAGAAAACACCAAATATATTTGAGTTTAAAGATGTTAACAGCTCTCCTAATTAAAAGTTATTTCCCAGTATTTCTGGTAAAAAATAAAATAGATTTACAAAATGTATAAATACCTGTAAATTAATAGAAAACAATATTCAACTTAATTTAAGCAAAACTTTACAAAGTAAAGCAAATGAAACGTATCGGCAACTTTTAGTTGAAGATGCATAAGTATATAGAAATCATACTGGAAACTATAACTGGTACTATGCATCAGATATAAAATCCTCATAACTAGTCAATCCTATTTTTTTTAATATGTTATGGTACAAAAAAAGCTGTTAAAACCTAGTTTTTGTCCTTGGACATCAATCAAGTGGTATGATTTTTTGTAATGAGTATATGTTCACAATATTTAAGTAATAAAAACATTTTGAAAAACATGGTTATATTTACATTTCATACTTAGGCTTTGCCCATGTGTCTCGAAGACATCATGAACTTTACTGTTTTGTCATAAAATCTGTGTTTATTTATTTCTTAATTAACTGGAAATTATTAATATCTTATATCCCTTGAGATAGGGCAATAAGAAATAAAACCTAAAAAAACTAAATAGAAACCTTCTCCCAAAAATGATTTCTGAAAGTAAAAACAATTTAAAGAGATGTCATAACCTTATTACAAAACATATAGGAAACAGTTACAAGGTTCTAATCCAAAATTCCCAAGAAGTATTGTCTCCCAAAAAAACATAAAACTGGAAAATCTGTGAGAACTATTGTTTCAGCCATAGATTCCCCGACACACAATACAGTCATATGGTTAACAAACGAATTCAAAGGCTTGCCTATCAAACAAAAAAGTTTTTCAGTGTCAAATTAACTGGAATTTATTAATAAAGTTAAGAATATTAAATGGGTTGAAGGCAGATTTTAATCTGGTTTGAAGTGACCTCGTTGTTTCCCAGTGTTCCCATAAAAGAAAGGCTAACATATTTAGCTAATGGTTAAAAATGAATAACGTAGATGAAGAGGTGTGCAAAGAAGACATAAAGTTAACAAATATTTGCATGAAACAGAAGATTTTTCAATTTAATAATGAATTTCCCCATTCATTGCATACCTTTTCATGAGTAGATTTAAAGCAGACTTATTTTCACAGTATGCAATAAAAATGTATGTAAAGTAAACGAATGTAAGGCTAGATGCATTCTGCCATAATTTGAAACGCATACCAGTTTCCTCTTGTTAGAGCTTATCAATGCACTATACTAATCACAGTCAGAATACAGCTAAAGTAATTTAGCTAAGGTAACGTAACCAGGCAGTATGTTGTTACGGCAGCTCTAATAAACACAAAATGTTATAAATAGACTATACAACCAACCGATGATCTTGTAAATGATCAGCCCTGGTTTTTTCGAGTGCGTATCGTTCGACCGACAGCGCCTACATGTATGCAACCCCTGCATACACCAATTCATTTAGGCGGACGTACACTAATTTATTGGTCGACTGTAGTTCATCACGGAAGTACTGAAAGTTTATGCAATAGGTAATTTGCTTAACACCTTTGCGTGTTGATATAGTATACCTATGATTGAGTTAAAAGAACCCTTGTTTTGAATTTATAAGACCATTTTAAGCAAACCTAAATAGCCAAACTAACAGATCTTTTATGATATTTGAAAAAAAAGGCATCTAATAAGAGTTATCCATAAAAATGTACGAATGGTATGAGGAGCGCAGCCATGAAACAAGACAACACACACACAAAGAGTTATCCATTTGCAATAACAAAATGGTGTTGACGCAGTAAGTGCGTTTTGGCAGCGAATTTGTCGTGGTAGCGAGTTTTAATTAAAAAAATTGGTAATCAAATAGGTAGTAAATAAAAGTTTAAAAAAAAGTTTTTTATTCATTTCAAATCTTAAATCCTTCCCATTCAGCTAGAATCTTCAAATATCTTGATACATATATAATGAAGCCTTCAGAAAAACACACATTTATTCCGATACTTGAGAAAACTTGATAAGATTTGTTGATTCGCAATAAGAAAAACGTGTGGGCGCAGCAAATGCGTAATGGCAACAAATTTGCATAAAAAATTCCTGTTGTTAAACAGTAAATATTTGTTAAAAAACTTGTATGCAGCAAGTTACTTGTGGTAGCGAGTTTTATTTAAAGAAATGGTAAACAGTAAATAAAAGTATAAAAAAAGTCTACATACAGCAACTGCTTTGTTGCAAAGAGTTATAAAAATATTTAAAATCTTAATAAGCAAGAATCTAGAATAATCTTAATGCATACAGTCACACCTTTACAAAAGTACACATTTATTCTGATGTAATTGAAAAAATTTATAAAAGGCGCCTTAATAAGGTTTGTCTATAACAAAAAAAGTGTGGCCGCAGCAAGTGCGTTATGGCAGTGAATTTTCATAAAACATACTTCAACTAAAATAGTAAACAAATATCCAAATTGTAATTAAAATTTTTAAAAGTTTTTGAGGCCATTTCAGTTCCAACCTTAGTTATCTGTCGGTTTATTATTAATAACCGGACAATTTAATTTGTTATCAATGAATATTATAAAAATGTGCAGATTGAGAAATGTTATATGTCGGGAGAACTGCCCACTGAGTTTATAGAGAATTAAAGTATTACTAGGTATTCCAAAAACAATGAATGCGCAAAAATGCAACCAGCATAACAAAAAAAATTGATGTACAATCATGTGGCGAACATTCTGCTACTCATAATAAAGTCTGGACGCGACAAAGTGCGCTATGGAAGTGAGTGTTCATATAAATGATCTAAAATTTTTGTTATATATACATACATACATACATATATATATATATATATATATATATATATATATATATATATATATATATATATATATATATATATAATTATTATTTTATGGTTGTGAAATATTTTTAAAACCTTTCGCCCTCAATAATAAAGTTTGAAAAATATATTTGCAGCAAATAAGCATTGTAGGTTGCTTCTGTCTTTTGTTTTGAATGGTCATTTTTTTTAAGTAAAGAGTATGAGACCTGACTAATGTTGATATACTTCTGTGCCATCTTTACAAATTGACATTTTCCCTGAACACATTTAGCTTCCCATTGGTACTAAAGTCTTAAGATAACTTAAATATAGATACAATTTTTGACAATCCTTTTAAAAAATTTTCAGAGTTGTCTAGGTTATTAACGAATTTTCATTATGATGAATTTTATACCAGTCTCACTCAAACTATAAACACATTGAAAAGAATAGCTACCTCACCCATTCCAGGTAAAATGCATTACTTTGATGCATTCATTTGTCTGTAATTAATGTAAGCATCATTTTTTAAGAAATTTCGACATCCTAGCACTTTCATGTTGAAACAAATCATTTTTATATTTATATAAAACAGTTACTTATCAAAGCTGTCCTATTTGATCCTTATTAAATGTTAAACGAACTAGTATGCTTTGTTTACTTTTTGTTTTTAAAAACATAAAATTGATTCATGTCGAACATGAGTGAATTTTAGTGTATTTTTCAGGTATAGTGACATTAGAATGGACTTCATATATTTAATTGGACATGTTATCTTCTCTATCGCTTAAAAGTTGCGAGGATTAATTAACATTTATGGCTCCATGTTTTTAATATCCACCTACACCTGATTTGAAAGTGAAATATAACAGGTACCGTAAATTACTAGAAAATGCTTGGTAAACTTGTTTCCGCAGAGGTAGGTGGTGTTTTTGACAATATAGTTTTAGTAAAGATTATTTCTGTCACAATTTGTTTCTACCTACTCTTGTTAGACACGTTTCGCCGTTATTTGGTGGTTCTACCCTACAGTGTTTGGAATCTACTTTTGTGCTGACTTTCAACTTTATTTTTGTTTGCACTCAATTTTTATGCTGTGCTTATACTATTTTATTACAATATATATATATATATATATATATATATATATATATATATATATATATATATATATATATATATATATATATATATATATATATATATATATATACATATAATGTACCTAAATATATGTAATGCACTTATTTTAAACCTTTTATTTCCCTGACTAGATCTGAATATTTTATTTAAGAAATTTTGTTTTAAAAATAAAATAAAAAATATTATAAAATTTTGCATGAGACTCTCCCTGATGGGTGTTTCAGGAGTAGATCTTTCTTAAATATGGTCAAAGATAAAAATATACCATTAAAATTTTCAATGTAACTTATTTATTATTTGTTTACCCACTTTAGAACATATTTGCTTATACCATGATCACGTGTTAAATTTATATAAATATGATATGCTTATTTTATAAATACCTTACATTAGTAGCATTAATCACAATGCAATGCTCTTTCTTGTTGACTGGATTCCCCTGTATACATTTTCAATCTCCTATCTTCAGCATTTAACACACCTTTTGTGTTTGCGAATGTAGAACTCCTCCATCGTTTCACAAGAACCTCTGATGACTTTTCACTGCGTAATCACTTACACCAATTTTTGTTTTCACCTTTGTTCTTAAACTTTAATTATGTTACTGAATTTTACCGTGATCTGTGCCTGGACAATTTATTTAGGGATTTAATATCACGATTACTCTTTAAATAACCCGTGTCAACTGCTTACAATATTACTTTTAAACAAACGCGTTTGGTAACTATACTGAGTTGAACTGCTTCTGTTGTAATTTTTTTTTAACAAACCCGGTTGGCAACCGCACTTTTACGCTTAGCAACGCTCTGATGTTCGCACGTGCTAACAAACACAACCTGCCACTCTCGGCAATTCTTCTATAATGACCTGCTTCTTCCCTGTTTCTTGGTTATCTAATGCTTATATTAAAATGAATCCACAAATCAGAGCTTGAGATATATTTTCCTTGGAAATTCTTGTCAAAATCTCGAAAACGTCAAATTAATTTATTTGACAGCGGGATTTAAATATTTTTATACATTTTCCTAACCTTACTATTTTTCACTTTATTTTACTTTTTAATATGTGTGACAGATTCTCCATGAAATAAGCTTTCTTCTTATACTAAGTAGTCACTTCTGAACTCTGTTCATATTCTAATTATGTAAATTAACATGACTGTCTTGAGGTTCTTCAAAACTATGTTTATATTTATTGAATTTTTTTTTTTTAGTATCTCCCTAAATTCTATTCACTTCAAAAATTTCCTCATAAAATCACCTGTCTTTTGATGCATTTTAACCTAAATATTTACTTAACCTAATTGAGTTATACACAAAATATTTCATTTGATTTTCCATGTATTGTCTATTTCTTGTGCTATAATTATTAAATTTTATCGGAAAAATTCCTATACTGCCCAATTATTGTTCATACATAGTCATTACGCTCTATTTCTATTTGAAATTATAAATTGTACAATGTGCCATACATTAAAGCTTTTGCCTGAGGTTGTATTTAACACAATTTTACATATAAACAGTCCACACATACCAAAGTGTCAAATAATAACTTCAGGTCAGGTCAGGTCAGGTTAAGACGTGACAATTTTTTTTAATGTAACATACTGTATATTTTTTAATTAAATGATGGAATCTTAACTTTAGATCACAAAAATAGGAAGACATTAGAGCATTCAGTAAAGTCTATAAAAATATTAGTGTATTTATATCTAAAATGTACAGGGTGAGTATTATAAATGATAACCCCCTTTTATTTCTGGGCGAATTGATCCGTTCAAAAACTTATTTTGAACAATTTTTAAAGTAGTTTCTGAATCTGCTATCGCTTTTCAAAAATTTTGAAAAATGTACGAGGTGGAACAAAAAATAGTTTTTTAAATAGAGCACCTGTATTTTTTTACATATTATAATTTGTCGATTTTTTATGATTACAAAAATATATAGTTATAGCACATTTGGATAAGCAGTTTTTAAGTTATGATGAAATATGTAAAACGACAAATCTGTTTACGTATTACTCAATAATATAGGAAGTAGCCTTTGGAAATAAAATTTTAACTTTGTATAAACGTCAAAAAGGTTAAGATTTGTTAGTGCTTTTTCTATTAGGAATCTTTATTGTGTGCAAAAAAGCAATCATGCCTTATCATAAGAATAGACGTAGAATTTTAGAAATATTCTTGTATTGTAATAAAAACATGACTGCTTCACAAAGGGAGTTTAGAAGACTGTATCCGAATGAGACTGTGCCTGGCAAAGGAACATTCAAGAAAATTTACAATAAATTTTGTGACACAAATTCATTAAAGAATGCAAATAGAAGAAAAACGAGGAATACTATTGGTGAGGAAATACAAATGAATATTCTATTATCGGTTATAGAAGAGCCAAGTCGGTCTACTTATTTTGTAGCTAAAGATTTAAATGTAAACCAAAGCAGCGTTATGCAACTTTTAAAAATAAATAAGTATAAACCTTTTAACATTCTTCCTGTTCAACACTTAACCGAAAATGATCGTCTACAGAGAATACTGTTTAGCCAAGAAATTTTAGAAAAATATAATGAAAACGTCCTTTTCTACAGCTGGTTTGTTTAATAGACATAACAAACATCATTGGGCTACAGAAAATCCACATTTGGTAAAGCAAATAAAACCAAGGACGTAAAACTGTCAATGTGTGGTGTGGGATACACCAAAACAAAATAATTTGTCAATTTTTTTTACATACCAATCTCACAGGTGTAGTTTATCTCCATTTGCTACAAGAGAAAGTTGAGGAATATTTGGATGACTTGCCAGTTATTCTAAATTTAAGAGCAATCTGGCAGAAGACGGAGCTCCCTCACATAACGTTAGACCTGTGATGAACTACTTAAAACAAAAATATGACCTCTGGATAGGAAAAAATGGTCCCATCCATTGGCCGGCTAAAAGACTCAATTTAAATCCGCTAGATTTTTTCCTTTGGGGTGCTCTCAAGAACAATATTTATAATGAAGAACTGTCGGGGGACACTGTGCAATTGAAACAGCTTATACGGCGAGAAATAAATTCTTTTAACAAAAATGCAGCGTGTTTGAAGATGTGCGATCAAATTTTTTACGGCGATGTGTCAAATGCTTAGAAAACAACGGAAGTTATGTAGAAGATACAATGTAAATTTTTATATTATTTTCTAATGTTTGTAAGTTGGATACATTTATTTTATTTGTTTCCTTGTGTATGGTTTCGTTATATATTTTGTTGTGACAATCATTGAATATATATCTTAGGTAGTTTTGTATAATAATTAACTAACTATTGCCAAATAATATTTTTAGGATAAACTAATATATTTTTGTTATCAGAAAAAATCGACAAATTATAATATGTAAAAAATACAGGGTGTTCTATTTTTAAAAACTATATTTTTTGTTCCATCTCGTACATTTTTCAAAATTCTTGAAAAGCGATAGCAGATTCAGAAACGACAAAAAATTTTAAAAATAAGTTTTTGAACGAAACAATTTGCCCAGAAATAACGAAAATAAAAGGGGGGTATCATTTATAATACTCACCCTGTACAGTACCCTAATAGTAGTATTTACAATGTCAATTTTGTTTTAAACATTTTGTATGTTCACATGCTGACAAAATACCCAAAGACTAATATTAAAGCTGCCCAAGTATACTAAATATGGTACATTTTAGATACAACTTTAGCAATATCTCAATTGGCTTTGACTTAAACCCAGACAATTTACATTAAATACTGAATACACTGTCATTTGACTATCATCATAAAGTGATATATTTAACAACTTTTAAGTTACACCTACAGCCTCAGTGGTAAGAACGTGTGCCTCTGACCCGAAGGGTGCTGGGTTTGATCCCAGGGATCCCAGGATTCTCCTTTCACTTTTTCAGTACATACTGTACAATTAACATGAAACGAGGTTGCCACACTGTATTCCAGCAAGTTGAATGTCTGCACGTTACTCTCTTCGGAGGGGGTGTAAAACTGTCGGTCTGGTGTCCATGCGATGTTGGGCACGTTAATGACTACAAACATGTTCCTCTGAAAATTGCACTAGTCATCGTACTCTTTCATAACTTAAAAGTTAATTTTTTAAAGAAACTATATGCTTGTATTTCTAACATAGTACGTTTTCAGTACAGATATTTTATTTCTAAACCCAATCCACTTTGTTTAGCAAAATTTTTAACTTTTTGACCTACTTTGGTGCAATTTTCAGAGGAACATGTTTGTAGTCATTAACACAAAGTTAATGAAGATAATTAATATACAGAATAAAAAATAAAAGCAACTTGTAAAGTGTCAGATTAAAAACGAAAAACCAGTTCCTCAGAAAACTGACCTCGTAGAAAATCTTTCTTCGCAGTCGTTTAACAAAAATGAGATTGACCTCTTAAACAAGGGGTTGGAATTCGGTTTGCAGTCACAAAAAGACGAACTAGTAGATGTCATTGATAGTATTGAAACA
The DNA here is from genome assembly GCA_964006375.1 of Tillus elongatus. NCBI lineage: Eukaryota > Metazoa > Arthropoda > Insecta > Coleoptera > Cleridae > Tillus > Tillus elongatus. The sequence goes on from OZ023267.1 coordinate 100,051,982, forward strand.
GGAATTAAAAAATTACTCGGATCTTCAAAAAACTTTATTCCGCAATCATGTAAAGATAAAATCTCAAAAATTTTAAAGAAAATAAGTCCACTAAAAACAAAATTTCTAATCACATGAAGATGGTTAAATGATTGCTAGAGAAGAATTGTTTTTATGTGACAGCAGGTAAAGGTAATAAGGTTGTGGTCTTGGACAAAAAGGATTATAAAGACAGAGTGAGTAATGCAATAGAGACGGGACCGTATAAAAAACTAAATAAAAACCTGCTACCAAAAATGATTACTTAGGTTAAAAATAGTTTAAAGAGCTGTCACAACCTTATAACAAAAGACTTAGGAAGAAGGTTACAAGTTACAAATTCCAAAGTTCCCAAAAATATTGTCTCTCAAAAATTCATAAACCGGGAAAATCAATGAGACCTATTATTTCAGCTATAGATTCTCCGACATATAATCTAACGAAGTGGCTGTCAAATGAGTTTAAAAGCTGGCCTGTTAAACAAAAAAATTTTTCAGTATAAAATTCACTTGAATCCATTAATTACGTTAAAGATGTTAAATTGGTTGAAGGTGAGGTTTTGATATCATTTGATGTGGCATCTTTGTTTCCTCACGTACCCACGAAACAAACGCTAACGTATCTAGAACAATTGTTGAAATTGAACATACGCGAAGAGGTTTTCAAAGAAAATTTAACTTTAACAAACACTTGTATAGAACAAAATATCTTTCAATTTAACAATAAGTTTTTTTGAAGAAATGGAAACCACAGCAATGGGCAACCAACTCTCTCTCTCTCCATTCATTGTGGATCTTCTCATGAGTAGATTTGAGATGGATTTAGTTAATTAAAGCGAGTATTTTCCTAGAGTATGTTATCGTTACGTGGACCATATTTTTGCAGTCTTTAACAGAAATATATGCAAAGTAGATGATTTTATTAAAAGACTGAACTATCAATTTGAATCAATACAATTCACCCAGCAATTAGAAGTTAACAGTAAACTTCCTTTTCTAGATGTACTAGTTATTAAAAATAATCACTCTCTTGTATTTGATGTTGACAGGAAGGTGACTACCATTGACTATATTCCAAATGACTCACATCATACATTTGCACAAAAAACGGCCGGGTTAAATTTCTTAGTAAACAGATTAATAAAATTTCACTTAAGTAAAAGTAGATAAAGTACATTAAAAACGTGGCTAAATATAACGGATTGCTTAGTGGAAAAAGTAATTAATAGACACAGCACAAAGAAACTGCTAACGAATCAACGACATTAAGAAAGATAAAATAGAGAAAAAATTTGTTTGCCTACCTTTTGAACTGCGTATCATAAGGGGTCTCTAGAGCATTTTTAAGAAAGCAGATTTGGAGCTAACTTTTTCGACAAAAAACAATTTAAATTTGTTAGGTAACCCAAAAGATAAAGGCACTAAAATGTCGAGTATCTATGAGATAAGTTGTAAAGATTGTAATCTTAAATACGTTGGACAGACTAAAAGAACCATCGAGACCAGATTCAGGGAACATCTGGCACAGCTGAGATATAGTAGTGTAGACAAGTCATGCGTGGCACAACATATTTGGGATAATAACCACCACGTAGATAACGAAAATCTGAAACTTATCAAAAATGTTAGACAACCAGCTAGATTCGTATAAGAGTATTTATATTTCTAAGGTAATAAAAAACAAAAGTTCCTTAAACCGAGCGCCGTCACTGATTTATAGCCCTTTGTTGGCGTTCTGTCTTTGATATACAAGACATTTCGACACTTGGCAGGTAAAGTTATAACAGAAGTTCAAAAACGTTGTCAGGCGATTAAAGTACAATACACAGAAAATTTGCATGCGATTTCGTCTCCCTCTCGGTATCAGTCTTTACCTAACTCAGTATAAAAGGTGATGTTTAATTGTAAGTAGTTTATATTTCATCCTCTGAGAACACTAACTTAGTGAGTGACATGATCAACAGGTATTTCAAAAGATGTTGTGATAATTTGGGTGCTTATTAGAGGTGTGCGAACCCATGTTTTGTTCGAACTGAACTATGAACGAACCCAAGCATGTTGCATCGAACTTCGAACCTCTAAAATAGTATGTCTAAGGTTCACAGTCGAAATTCGAACTTCTTAGAAATTAAAAATCGAACATCGAACTACCCAAAATTCTTCAGTATTGTGAAAATACCTTCCGGTGCTAATCTTTGTGCAGATGGGCCAACGTTAAATCAAAAACAAAAAATATTTTAACCTTTTTTAGATTTCTAGATCTATAGATAAGCTCAATTATAAATATGTTGTTTGGTATTGGCTAGGCAGTTTTAGCAAACAGATTGAGATGGTTCAAAGTGAACATGATAAGCATAAAATAACCACTTTCAACTTTGAACTGTCTCCTGATTGTGAATATTTAACTGTTTTGGCTCACTGTGAAATAATGCATGTTGAAACCAGTGTTTTCCAAAAGCAATCTGCAATTATCCTCAAATTCTGAAAATTTACGTTACCGATCGCCTTCGAACACCACTATCATAATGTTGTTACTGAAATAGGTGTTGGGAGGCTAGGATATACAAAAAAAATAATTCTGTGATTGCTAAATGGCTCCGTCGTGTCTCAATGTGTCCCATCTACTGTCACAAATATGCATGAGTGAAATCTCCTGAACTTACGCTATCGACTCAATGAGACTGATAATGAGTTTAAAGGGCCGCTACCGAGTTAAAGGGGCCGCAAATTCGCTACCTTTGGCAACATTCAATGCCTGTAAAGCTAAATTTCGAAGTATTTTTGAGCAACGAACTTCAAACTATTTTTAAGAATTACATATTTCGAACTATTTCAACATCGCTAGTGCGAACATATTTTCCAACCGAAGGTTCGGTTCCAGTTCGGGTTCGGTTCGGAATTACGAAGCTTCGCACACCTCTAGTGCTTATCAGTGCTCATCACAGGTTCTAATCTTCACTTAGTATACAAGATGGTTTCAAAGTGTACTTTTTGACATAAACTTCATTTCTTTTAATGGAACAGCCTTTATTTTATTCCAGATTTGGATTCCTATTTCATTCTTAATCACTAATGTGTCACATTTTTTTCTCATTTCAATAGTTTTCAAGAAAATCACAACAACAACAAAAGATTTGCATGTTCCTTTCAATGATGATTATTTGTCAGCAATGACAGCATCACAACTATTAGTCAGTCTCATAACTGTTCTAATGCCTGTCAAAATTTTTAAACAGTAAATTTGAAACAAAGCGGATAGGGAACCGAGGGCCAGACACCACCAATAGATTATTTTTATGTGATTATGTAAAACATGTGGCCTATTTTGTTTGGCCAAGAAATTTAGGGACTTTGAGAAACAAAATTACTCATGCCTGCAGAGAAATTTTGCCTAAAGTTATTAGAAATGTGTGCACTGTGGAGCTTATCAGAAGATATGACGTTTGCCAAACAAAAAATGGTCGCCAGTTTTAGCATCTTTTGTAAGTCACTTTCTCATAGTTAGCAATGTTCAGTGGCGGATTTGCCCTAAGGCCCAGTAGGCCCGGGTCTAGGGCGGCTAGATATTAGGGGCGGCCAATAAAGTAAATTCATTATGTAGTCTATATGATGGGTGCTGAGAAAGGGGCAACTGGTACTTACTACATGGCCTGGGGCCTAGGGCGGCCAAGACTGCAAATCCGCCACTGGCAATGTTAATTAACTGTTAATTATATTTTTGTGATTACTTTTGAAGATGCATTTTTTAAAAAATTTTCTCAAAAACTATTGAAATGAGAAAAAAATGTTTGACACATTATTGATTAAGGATGAAATTAGTAATCCAAATATTGAATAGATACAGGCTGTTCCACTGAAAAAATTAAGTTTATATCAAAGTACACTTTCAAACCACCTGTATAACTAATAGTAAAGTCTTAATTTAACCAACAAATTTTTGTCTGAAACTTTTTCTTCTAGCATGTATCGAGGCTGTGATATATAGCATCTAAGTAGATCTGAAACACCCTATATATACTTCATATGAAAATACACTTTTACTTTCACATCTTTTAATAAAATTTTGACATTCCAGTCGCGCAAACCAATTACACTATGAGGATTTGGTAATCCTGTATTGTAGACACCTCACTAGTTAACAAACAATTCGGGTGGAATCGGTACGCAGAAGTGAACGCTGGACGATGTGCACTGTTGTCAGATGAGTATTACCAAGGATGATTTTAAATATAGAAGGATATCAAGGGGTGAACAAATGTTTTTATAATGTAAATAAATTATAATATGGCGTCATCTACATAAATCGATATTTGACATATTTGCGGAAAGCAGTAGGAAAACGGAAATGTAAAAATTTTCAGCCATGGTGGTCCAGGGGAAAAACGTGGACCTCTGGACCCAAGGGTACTGGGTTCAATCCCAGATTTCCCCTCTCCTCCCTTTTTAAGTACATCAGTAACATCAACAGAGGTTGTGCCATTCTGATTGAGCAAGGTAATCTGCACATTCCGTCCTTCACAGGGGGCGTAAAGACGTCGGTCCCGCGCCCATGCGATGTTGGGCATGTTAAAGACCCAAATTCCCCAGACAGTGAGGTGAATGAATCACTTTAGTAAAGTCAATGAAGCAATTTCCATTGCGAATTGCCGATGATAAATAAAACTGTATATGCTAATAGCAGACGGTATCCAATATATTATTTTGAGAAGTTGCAATGTTTCATGGTAATGAAGCAATTTCTACTGACAACTGTCGATGATAAACATAACCGAGAAAATGGGCTTCCCTTCGAAGTGTTTGTTTTATATTTTAGTTTCCAACCTTAAATGAGTATCAAAAGTGAATGAAGCAATTTCCGTTGCGAATTGCCGATGATAAATACAACTGTATATTTGTTTATTTAAGGTTTGAAACTAAAATATAAACAAACACTTCAAAGGGAAGCCCATTTTTAGCCATTTTCTCGGTTATGTTTATCATCAACAGTTGTCAGCAGAAATTGCTTCATTACCATGAAACATTGTGACTTTTCAAAATAATATATTGGATACCGTCTGTTATTAGCATATACAGTTTTATTTATCGTCGGCAATTCGCAATGGAAATTGCTACATTCACTTTTAGTGAATTTTCTTTAAAAAAAATTCACTAATGAGGAGATCCCGACTTTTGAATTTTGAAAAAATTTCTTCAAATGACCGCTAATTAGGCCCCCCAGAACACATATCCGGGGTCAGTTTCAATTTTTATATGTTTATATATATATATATATATATATATATATATATATATATATATATATATATATATATATATATATATATATATATATATATATATGTATCACACCGATAACTCAAAAAATTATAGGCCGATTTTGATTAAATTTGGTGAGTACCTTACTTTTACAAATGGCTTGGATAAGCTCATTAGCTAGGAAAATCGTCCCAGGTTTTCCCGGAAAATTGTGAGTTTTCTTTCGAAAAAAATTGTAAAAAAAATTATATCTCAAAAATTAACAAAGTAAGGCCAACCAAATTTGGTACGCGGGTGTATATCATTATACGTAAGCTACCTACCAAAATTTAGCTCTGTAGATCAGAAGACAAAAAAGTTATAGGCATTTAAATAAAAATTTATTGGGATTTTCCTCAAAATGTCAAAATTGCGATTTAAAACGTCAAAAATTGGCAACATTTAGGCAAAGAACTCGAATCTAGTACGGTCTATGGAAAGAAAATGTCTCAAGAAGAATGTTTTACAAACCCAGAAGTCTTAGCTTCAACCGTCATTGCCTTCATTATACTAAAATATTTCCAGAAAATTAATTTAAAATAGACCCTTTCTCTGATGCTTGGCAGTAGCCTAAGCTATAGAGTTTATCGTTTAATGGTATAACATTTTTGTCGAATTTTCGTAAAAAATCAATAAAGCTCAATATATCCGTTATTATACAAGATATGAAAAAAAATTATATATTAATTATGGGGTGTCTTGAGCTATATCTTAAAAAAATATTTCTACCATCATAGGGTGACTCATAAGTCGTTGGTGATAAAAATTTTCTTATTTTTTTAATCAAACACGCCTTATGTTATTGCATTTTCCATCGAAATATAATGCATGTTTGTAAGAAAAGAAATTCTGGATGCAGCAAGTGCGTTATGGTAGCGAATTTTGATCAAATGCTTCATATTTAAATAGCCCAATTTGCTATTAACCTATAAGGTTGACCAAGAAACGAGTTTTTGTGGGAACACTTTAAGTTTACCTTTGGAAATTTTTGTACATTTTCACACAATAAAGTTATTTTTATGAAACATGGCACATTGTTTTTACTATATAGGTTATACTGGTAACCAAAATTGATGCCTGCTTTTTAAATAAAAAGAAAACAGACATATTTGCAATAAAAACATATTTAAGAAAATTCACTACCATAAGGCACTTGCTGCGTCCCGAGTTTTCATACTCATTTAAGGTTGGAAACTAAAATATAAATAAACACTTCGAAGGAAAGCCCCTTTTGAGCCATTTTCTCAGTTATGTTTATCAGCGACAGTTGTCAGTAGAAATTGCTTCATTACCATGAACATTGCGACTTTTCAAAATAATATATTGGATACAGTCTGCTATTAGCATATACAGTTGTATTTATCATCGGCAATTCGCAACGGAAATTGCTTCGTTGACTTTACTAAAGTGATTCATTTACCTCACTGTCCGGGAAATTTGGGTCTTTAACGAGCCCAACATCGGATGGGCACGGGACCGACGGCTTTACGCTCCCTGGGAAGGGCAGAACGTGCAGATTACCTTGCTCAGTCAGAATGGCACAACCTCTGTTTTGTTACTGATGTACTTAAAAAGGGAGGAGAGGGGAAATCTGGGATTGAACCCAGTACTCCTGGGTCCAGAGGCCCACGTTTTTTCCCCTGGACCACCATGGCTGAAAATTAACTTTTTATATTTCCGTTTTCCTACTGCTTTCCGCAAAATATGTCAAATATCGATTTATGTAGATGACGCCATATTATAATTTATTTACATTATAAACACATTTGTTCACCCCTTGATTTCCTTCTATATTTTAAATGACCCTTGGTAATACTCATCTGGCAACAGTGCACATCGTCCAGCGTCCACTTCTGCGTACCGATTCCACCCGAATTGTTTGTTAACTAGTGAGGTGTCTACAATACAGGATTACCGAGGATTTTATTTTATATATTTACTTATGTTTATAAGCTTAAATAAGAGTAAAACAACATAACAATCTTTAAAGTTTATTAAATTAAAAATAATTTATAATAATTTTTCTCTGCAATTATTGCTAAATATTTTCACACATTATAATCAATATTATATTTTGTTTCTTAATTACTGTACTTCACGTTAACACAAACTTACTACCTACAATAGTATCATTAACATTATCCACAATGCAAACTATAAGAAAAAACAATAGTTACTGTATTTTATGTGAACATTAAGTGTATCTGAGAATTAATTTATCACATTTCTGTAAACAAACAAGGCGTTGTGTTAAAATTGTTTTTACTTTTATTTCCTCAACTTCCTGAAAATTTCCACACCATAAAATACCTTTATGAATGATATAATACGACATCTTTTAAACTCTTATCGTGTTAAAATTGTTTTTACTTTTATTTCCTCAACTTCCTGAAAATTTCCACATCATAAAATACCTTTATGAATGATATAATACGATATCTTTTAAACTCTTATCGTGTTAAAATTGTTTTTACTTTTATTTCCTCAACTTCCTGAAAATTTGCACATCGAAATTGCCTTTATGAATTATATAATATGATATCTTTTAAACTCTATCCAGCCAACACATGCAACAATAAATTTTTATCAACACTCTTTGGGTACCAATCTAAAAAACACTAACAAGTAATTTAACAATAATTTCAGTAAGCTACGGGATATTCAGCAACATAGAATAATTGGTTGATTATTTAATTAAAACATTTTGCTACCTACTTGTTAAGTGAAATATGATCAGCAGTGTGTTATTCATTGACAGAAAGTATAACAACAATTTTGACCTCGTCTTTGGTTTAGTTCACTTCATCATCTTACTTACAAAGCTAACTATGTTAACTAAACGATTGCCGGATATAAAATACACTATTGTGATGAAATGAGTTCTACCAAAGTGTACTTATAAGGCCGGGGAAGAGATAATTCAAATGTTACACCAGTATCATAGCCCAAACGTTGGCACTTCAAATTTTGACATGACGAACTGCAACTTCCATCCCTTGATCAGTTTACCATTCCATTGTTACTCAACTGCAAACCACAAATACCCAGACAGGTAAGCCGACCACCAACTAAAATATGATCATTTTGTGCCGCTTAGACAAGAACATACAACGCTAAGTAATTTGACATGCTGTACACTTCTCTTCACCAAAACTCCTGACCAAGAAAACTGCTTCTCTCAACACTGAAATTTATATTTTTTTTTGTGAATTTTCTTAAATAAAAAAAAATGCATAATGAGATCGAGACTTTTAAATTTTGAAAAAATTTCTTCAAATGAGCGCAAACTAGGACCCCTAGAATCCATATCCGAGGTCACTTTCAGTTTTTATGTTTATATATATATATATATATATATATATATATATATATATATATATATATATATATATATATATATATATATATATATATATATATATATATATATATATATATATATATATATATATATATATATATATATATATATATTATATATAATCACACCGATAACTAAAAAAAGAATAAGGGCCGATGTTGATCAAATTTAGATTTGCTGAGTACCGTCCTTTTACAAGTGGCTTGGATAAGTTCATTAGCCAGAAAAATGGGCCCCGGTTTTCCCGGAAGGTTTTGTGTTTTCTTTTGGAAAAAAATTATATCTCTGGAAATAACAAAGTAAGGGCAACCTAATTTGGTACGCGTGTTTGTTTTATAAATAGTGACCCACGTACCGAAATTTAAGTCTGTAAGTTAAAAGACAAAGAAGTCATATGCATTTAAAGAAAAAAATTTTGGGTTTTCCTCAAAACGTCAGTCATGATTTGAAACATCAAAATTGGCAACATTTAGGCAAAGAACCTGAAACAAATATGGAATATGTAAGGCAAATGTCGCAAGAAGGGTGTTCTGCAAACCCTTAAGTTTCAGCTTCAACCGCCATTGTCGATCATTTTACTAAAATATTTACAGAAAATTAATTTCAAATAGACAACTTCTCTGATGCTTTGGATGTAGGTTTAGTTAAGTTTCTGGTTTAACGGTCTATAATTTTTGTTCAACCTGTATTTTATTTATTGTCAAAATAAGATCACAGGCTACTAAAGTCAATCCCCTTCTGCAAGGAAATCAAATCCAATTAAATGATAAAGGCTTTCATATAGGAGAAATTGACAGATATGTTTATGCCTGCAAATGTCATTTTTGACATAAAATTTGAGATATGTCAAGAACGGCTGGACTTAGGTATACGACATTATGCATAAAATGTGTCTAAAATCTTGCATGTTATCTAAAAATGCAATAATATATAGGGTGTCCTATTTAAAATAAGCAAGAACATCAACACCCTATATAACCGGAAGTGCCACCAACTTTAAAATATTTTAGCCGAGTTGCCCCCTATCAACTTCAATAATCTGTCAAAATTTAAAAAATGTTCCATTGTATAGTTTCCGAGAAATCTTGCGGGCGTTCACTCCTTTTTTACCTACTATTTCAGACTGTTGTTCAGAATAGCAACGTTATACTGATTAAGTTTCAATGTTAAAGGATACATTTTCCTACTGTGACGCTATAATGAAACAATGTTTTTTTAAACAAAAAATCATTTTATTTCTCACTATAGTCTCCTTTGAAATCTATGCACTTCGTCCAATGTTTCTCCAATTTTTTTACCCTTCCAAAGAATAAGATTTGTCGAGGTCTTAAAAATAGGTATGTTTGTGAGATGATTTCATCATTGGAGTCAAATCTCTTTCCACCGAGCCATTTCTTTGAGTTTGGAAACAAGAAATTGTCACTCGGGGCTAAATCTAGAGAATAGGGCAGATGAGGTAGCAATTCGTAGCCCAATTTATGCAATTTCGCCATGGAGACTACACATGTGTGCACCCTTGCATTGTCTTGGTGGAAAAGAACATTTTTCTTGGCCAAATGCGGTCATTTTTTCTTCAAATCGTCATTGAATCGGTTCAATAATTTGTATAATATTCGCCATTGATTGTTCTTCCCTTTTGAAGGTAATCAATGTGGATTATACGCTGTGCATCCCAAAAAACAGTTGCCATGACTTTATTGGCTGACAAACCCACTTCCGCCTTCTTCGGCGCCGATTCGCCTCGGAGAAACCCACTGTTTTGATTGCTGCTTGGTCTCTGGTGTGTTGTGGCGAATCCATGTTTCGTCCACGGTTACGACACGGCCCAAAGGTCGTCCCTATTGCGGTTTAACAACGCCAAACACTCCCTCGAAGTTGTCACAAGATTGCGTTTGTGATAGATTGTGAACAAACACGGCACCCATCTTGCAGATAGCTTTCTCATACCCAAGTGATCATGCAAAATCGAAACCACTGAGCCATGTGATATGCCTATGGCTTCCACGATCTCCCACACTTTCAATCTCCGATCGGCCAACACCATATCGTGAATTTTTTCAATTGTTTCGGTTGTAGCAACCTCAACTGGGCATCCAGAACGTTCGGCGTCATTTGTGCTTGTACGGCGGCAACGAAATTCAGTAAACCACTTTTTTACCATGGAAATTGATGGGACAGAGTCCCCATAGTACTTATCAAGCTTAGCCTTGGTTTGAGTGATGGGTTTTTTTTCGCAAAAATTTTTGAGCAGCACACGAAATACACTTTTTTCCATTTTTGTTATAACTCAAGAGGTTAACTGCTTTCAATCGCTATCTAAAACAAACTAAAGGATGCAGCTTGTTCAAAATTTGACAGAAGTCAACTGAGAGGTGCTTGTTGACAGGAGCAGTGTTGCCCTTCCTGTGAAAAGGCGGGAAATTCAAAAAGTCATGGACTTATTGATCTGCCCTCGTATTATACTACACTAATACAGCTCAGTATTTTCAAAATATTTAAAAACTGGAAAACCTACTTATAAAACAACTCAACAGTTAAAATATGGTTGAGTGTTTTTATCAACCCTGATGCTGTACTTTCTTCAATCTTCGCAGAGCATAAATTATACGACATGCTAACTAAAATCATATTTCTTACAGAATTGTTTCCTAGCAACGCCATTTAAGATTATGAATTACAGAGGAAAAGAAACATTGCTTTTCATTTTTATTTTTCTATTATTGATGCTAGGCAAATAATAAATGTAAAGCACCTAATACATATACACAATACCTCAAGTTTTTTGTGTTGATAAAAATATGATAAAGCTTAGAATCTATGTTGCTGAATACACCATACTTAAAATTTTTTTAAGTAAACAAAACCACTCTTACATCTATAACTATAAAGGTATAAAAAATGACGATAAATCCTCTTTGAAAAAGTAGTTTATTGAATAATTAAAAATTCGATAAATAGTTTCTTTATACATATATAAATAATTAAATTCAAAAGTTATAATTTATATCGCGTGATAGTGAGTATAATGTGACACAGTCTGTACACATTTTACATCTTTATACTTTTTTTCGATTAAATCAATATATAATTACAACTTACACATACCATATGGGTGTTACTGGTGTGACCAATCAGTCTTTCGATTGAGAGACTATGGAAACTACGAGACCATTTCGTTCCATGAGCTGTTGTTACTAGAATCACTACTTGTTGAAGACACTGTAAAAAATGAAATTATATTATCATACTAGGATTAAAAAAAAGTTGGTGTGTTCTATTTAGCAGAAAATATCTGAGGATTTTCTTGAGAATTTAACAGCAAATTTATTTAGCAAATAATAATTTACAATAATAAACATACAAGGCATGATTTAAAGGTTATTACATATGAACAACTCCAATTATTTAAACTCTTAGACTTCAGACCATATGGCATATTATTATCTGGGCTTTACTTCTCTTGCTATTTTCTGATTATCGCCACATCATAAGCACATACAGGGCAGGCCAAATTGCTTACTTTTAAAGGGAAACTCCTATTTTTAAACGGGATAGGCGACAACTGATGTAAGCATCTGAGGTTACATTTTCATGAAGTTAATGGTGAAAACTGTGCACTTTTATAAAGTAGTTATTACTTTTTCCCTATTGAATTTATTGAATTTTTTTATTTCTATAAAAACATTTCTAAATCACTTTTTTACGTAGAATTTAATGATGTAGATTATATATATATATATATATATATATATATATATATATATATATATATATATATATATATATATATATATATATATATATATACATACATACATATACAGTGTATCCACGGATTGAGTGTGGGTAAGGTATGTGACAAAAAAAATTCGAATTAGATTATGATATTCTGGGAATCGCTCCTGCTTTGTCTTAAACTGAGATGTTGAGAAAATGAACAAAATCAATTAATTTACAGGGTGGTTTATAACTGATGTAATGAAATGTATTAAGAGTAAACTACCTTCGTTTATGAAGATACCGCAAAAAGTTATTAACAAAACTTGTTTAGAATTAAAATGTATGACAATTTTCAAACAGATCAGCCTACTATGAATTTTTTTTTAGCTGCGACTTTATTTAAATGACATTCGACTGCTTCTGTGATTAGGTGTACTTTAAAAAATACTTGAAACTGTATTAAAAAGTCTTTACCATAATTAAACTTGGGGTAGGTTTGCTTTCATCTCAACCAATAAAAAAAGTAAAGTAAACGCACAATTGGACATTCGAAGCAATAATTGGCGAGTTGCATGGCTACTTGAGCTCTGCCTTGTTGTTCGTTTCCCGGGATACTACTTATTTGGAAAATTGAAACGTCAATTTTGTTTGTCACGGACGGCAAGCTTCTGTATTTAAAAATGTTAACAACAGAACAAAAAGTGTTTATTGTGCAGTGCTATGGTTTGAGTGTGGAACATTCTTATCAGGGAGTGATAAGAAAATTCCTTGAACGCTGGCCAAATTATTCAGTTTCCGCTACTGGTGTAAAAAAAGTTTTACAAAATTTATGCATACTGGGAGTGTTTTAAATGTTAAAAAGACAAAATCCGACCTAAATGAAGAAGACAATGCTGCAGCTGCATTAGCTATGGATTCTGTTAGGTGTACTCCGAAATTATTATTAAGAAGAAGGGCATTAGAAATTTGCAATATTAGCAAATCGCATTTGCAACAAATTTATCTTACCAACAAGGTGAAACCTTTCAAAGAAAAACTTATACACACTTTAGAAGAAAATGACGAGTCAAAACAATTAGATTTTTGTTTATGGTACGGCGAGCAATATCTACAAAATCACAATTTTGGCAGAAGTATTATTTTTTTGGACGAATCCACTTTCACCACTAATGGGGTGATAAATTCCCAAAATGCACTGCATTGGTCTATGTAGAATCCAAATTATAGAGTTAATTGCAGAAGACAATGCCATAAAAAAAGTAAATGCGTGGTGTGCTGTTTCTTACACTGGGATGATTGGGCCATATTTTTTTGAGCGGAATATAAACCAGTACAGTTATCTGGAAATGCTGGAAAATATTCTTTAAGACCATTTGCATAACATGTCACTAGAAGATAGAAAAACAGCATACTTTCAGCATGACGGCCACCCAGCACATGCAACAGGAATCGTTCGAGAATGGTTAGATCACGAATTTCCTGGGTGGTGGACTGGTCGATATGGGCCAATACCTTGGCCTCCCAGAAGTCTCGATCTTACCTTAATGGACTTTTATTTATGGGGCTACCTCAAACAGAAAGTGTACGCGGCTCCATTAAACAACGATCTTGATTTGTTGAAACTAAGGTTGAGAGAAGCAATTGACGGTATTCCAATTCAACATATTCAAAATGCCTACAAAGCACTTACTAAACGGGCTGAGTTATGTGTATCGGTTGGTGACAGCACATTTGAATAATTCCTTTATTTTTCGTTGTTCGTTTTGATTTTTGTTAGCAATAAGCGTTTTGTATTTTACTAATAAATTATTATTTAACATTGCATGGTTACTTACTTTACGCACCTGCGTTCAGAAAACCACAGGTAAAAAGCTCCACGTTGATAGGGAAAAAATGTTAATAATTTACTTGAAAATTCAGAGTAGGCTGATCTGGCTGAAAATTGAAAGCCTGCCATAAATTTTAATTCTAAACAAGTTTTGTTAATAACTTTTTGCGGTATCTCTATAAACGAAGGTAGTTTACTCTTAATACATTTCATTACATCAGTTATATGCCACCCTGTATATTAATTGATTTTGTTCATTTCCTCACCATCTTAGTTAAGACAAAGCAGGAGCGATTCCCAGAATATCATAATCTAATTCAAAAAATTTTTGTCACATACCTTACCCACACTCAATCCGTGGAGACACTGTATATATAATATTTTTTTTAATTTTTGTAATTATAAAGAGAAAAATCAATCTTGTAAATTATAACTCCACAAATAAATGAATAAAGCGGTTCGCAGAAGTAATTACATCTCATAAGAGCTCCAGAATGTCATATAAATATAAATATATTTCTTAAAGAATGTTTAACATAAAAATTAGAGGTGTGCGAAGCTTCGAAATTTCGAACCGAACCCGAACTCGAACCGAACCTTCGGTTCGAAAATGTGTTCGCACTAGCGATGTTGAAGTAGTTCGAAGTTCGAAATATGCAATGCTTTAAAGTAGTTCGTTGATCAAAAATACTTCGAAATTTAACTTTACAGATATTGAATGTTGCCAAAGGTAGCGAAGTTGCGGCCCCTTTAACTCGGTAGCGACGCTAAACTCGTTATCGGTCTCATTGAGTCGATAGCATAATTTCAGGAGATTTCACTCGTGCATGTTTTTGATAGTAAGTCGGACACATTGAGACACAACGGAGCCATTTAGCAATCACAGAAATATTTTTCTTATATATCCTAGCCTCCAAACAACTTTTTCAGTAACAACATTATGATGGCAGTGTTCGAAGGCGATCTGTAACATGCATTTTTCAGAATTTGAGGATAATTGCAGATTGCCTTTAGAAAACATTGCTTTCAACATGATTTATTTTACAGTGAGTCAAAACATTTATATATTCACAATCAGCAGACAGTTCAAACTTGTAAGTGGTTATTTTTAACTGACTTCAAAAAAGGAAGAGGTTCTCAATTCGACAATTTTTTTTTTTTAATCTGTGTTACCTCAGAACTTTTTTCTAGGTAAACTAATTGTGATGATTCTTTTTTTATTTGAAAGCTGGTGCTTTTCGTGTAGTGCCATATAAATTTCATGAAGAACTGACCAGTAGTTTTTGAGTTATTCTTAATGAAGTCGGTTTCCTATTTTTAAATTTTTTATTGTTATATACCTATCATGCTCACTTTGAACCCTCTCAATCTGTTTGCTAAAACTGCCTAGTCAATACCAAACAACATATTTATAAGTGAGCTTATCTATAGATCTAGAAATCTAAAAAAGTTTAAAATATTTTTTGTTTTTGTGGTTTTGATTTAACATTGACCCATCTCCACAACGATCATCACCGGAAGGCATTTTCACCCAATCAACCTGCAAATTTGTCAAACCCTATCTTTTTGTAAAAACAGTGGGAATCTTTTACAATCAAATATTGGATGTTACAATATTCCTAAATTTTGTATTTAGTGAAATGATATATGAACACTGAAGAATTTTGGGTAGTTCAATGTTCGATTTTGAATTTCTAATAAGTTCGAAGTTCGACTGTGAACCTTAGACATACTATTTCAGAGGTTCGAGTTCGAGGCAACATATTTGCTTGGGTTCGTTCATAGTTCGGTTCGAACAAAACATGGGTTCGCACACCTCTAATAAAAATAATTAACAAAACTAATATCTAACATATTTAAACATCAACAATAATCATAAAACTTGATTGTTTTTACTGAAACACAAACAGCACCTTTTCTGAACATGTCTTACTGAATTAATAGGTTCAAGGGGGGTGAGAAGTGCAAAAGCTTGCAACACCGCGAGTTATGTCTTGTCTATGGTTGCTAGGCAATTTAAAAATTAGGCCTTTCAACCTTCCATAAAGATAAAAGTCTATAGGAGTTAAGTCGGGTGACCTCGCCAGCAAACGGTTGGGACCTTGGTTGGCTATCCGCTTATTGCCAAAATTGGTAACAATTGCTGCATTGTGAGGCGGTCCCCCCTCTTGCTGAAAAATACGCTCCTGTGTTCAATTGGCGGCAGTGCGTCAACACTAGGTTTTATTTGTTGCCTCAGATGGGGGCAGCACCGATGCTAGACTATCAGATAGCCTCGGCAAGTACGCAACCATACACCAGGCAGAAGTGTATGCCATCGAGATGTGTGCAAGGGAAAGCATAAAAAAACAGTGCAAACACAAATCGATAAAGGTATATGCAGTTAGCCAAGCTGCAATAAAGGCTCTTGGTTCCTACCGGTGTAATTCAAAAACGGTATGGAGTTGTAAATCTGCCCTTAACGAACTGGGCAGCTGTAATGAGGTGTCGCTGGTCTGGATACCGGGTCACTCGGACCATGATGGCAATGTTGCGGCCGACACGCTTGCCAAGAGTGGTGCCAAGAGAGACTTTGTCGGACCAGAACCGGTGCTGGGGATAACATCTTGCACAGCAAAACGCACCTTAAAGACCTGGACAGAAAGAATGACAATCCAATATTGGCAAAATCTTCCAGGATTAGCTCACTCTAAGGCCTTCATAAATGGCCTGTCTGAAAAATACGCTCCTGTGTTCAATTGGCGGCAGTGTGTCAACACGAGGTTTTATTTGTTGCCTCAGAATTTGTAAATACGTTTGCGAGGTGAACGTACCATTGTAAATAACCGAACCGATAATCCTACCCCTGAAAATACCTGTCCACACACTAAACCCCAATCTTCCTTGATTTATCTGCTCCACAATTGAATGATATTAAAGATAGATGATACATACTTGTTTCTGATGTAGCTCCTCATTTCAAACCACAGTTGATTGTAGGCCTTATAAAGAACACATTAGGGATTAATGATTACGTTCACCTAGAACCACTCACCAAAAGACGGGCCATTCAAAAACTATGCTATATCAGTTACAACAGTTTTACAGCGTTCTGGCCTCAACTTTGTTCGCTGGTTTGAGGAGACACAATATGCTTCATTCCTGACGAAAACAGAAACATTTGATTCACCCATAAAAAAGGAGACAAGGAAATAAATTTCCTTTCATGACATATCATACACTGGCTCCTCCCACAATTACTTGCACTAAACAGACCAGCCTTCAGGATGCACATTAGACATATGCAGGTATAAATGAAAGAAAACATGATAAAATTACAACCAAGGAATATTCTGCAGCTGTCAGCCTAGCAGTCAACAACGTGGATTCCAGTGACAAAGTATCAGCATAAGGTACAGCTCAATATCCACACAAACCAGTGACATTTGTTAAAGGGGATACTCTCAATCATACAGTAAACAAAACACCTAAAGGGCTCTGGACCAGAGAATGGGGTTGTTGCTGCCTTTTTTTAGAAGACTATCTGCTTTATCTCCTTCAGTGCCTTGAAAATTACTTTGTTGTTCGTAGCCAGTTGCTTCAAGGATTTTTTTACAGTCCCAGGTCAAATTAGACTCGGTTTTGAAAGACTTCAGGGTGTTTAGTACTGCCTGACTGTTTAAGGGGATGTAGATTGCTCTATTTCTGTGTCTTCTTTGTATGCACTCATGTACACAGATTTATAGCAAGCATCTGCGGAGCTAGTGAATCTTAAGATAGGTCCTCTGATTCCCAGTACTGCTCCCTCAATTTTTTTTAGAACAGTCTGTATACTTGATCAGCCGAGCTGCTGTGGTGCAAGTTATGTTATACGTTTTGTGAGCCCATAGGAGAACTCTGGTGCTTTTATCTAGGCTGTTTGTATATTCACCATTTGGCTTTTTAAATAGACCAATACCGTTTGATGATCCTTTGATAAGATTTTCTGTAGGTCCATCTATCACTCTGCAAAACTGCCTCGTGGTTCTCCTTTTAGTTCGTCTAAGTTCTTTCTAGTATCAAGTTAGGGCTTGTCGGTATTCAGCCCTGTTCTCAGTCCTTTTTGCCCTATTAAACAGCAACAAAAATTAATTACGAATGTATGTTTATGAATCAGAGGTACGTGAAGTCTGTCAGGTTGACACATGAACTTTTCATGACATTGACAGCTGTACTTCGAAAAAAATTGTTTATCTGAGTTTTAATAGCATCTGATTGCAGGTCTCTGTCGCACCAAGCTAATCATCAGTTTGTGCTGCTACCTTCTCTCTCTCTCTCTCTCTCCCTCTCGCTCTTTCTCGCTCATACACTCAAGATACGATATTTGATACATTGCATGCAATGGCCACCAGCTTACCTGTCTAATTATGCATCCATGCTATTATTATTGAGGTAATCAATTACCTGTCTGGATTACTGTTAATAAAGAAATAGATACTCTAAAGTGCTGACAAAATTACATCTTAGTTGTATAACGTAAATGTAGTGTCTATTAATGTCATTATCTCAAAGGCTAGTGCCATTGTGTAGTTAACCACTGGTAGACAATTGTCAGAGTCAATGACAACTGATTAACACTAATACTCAAATATTGGTAGTGTTAACACATACCTGATGGCTGTTTAGGCACCTTGTCTTTTGGTCCCCACACCCTTATAGAACCATCATCTGATGCTGAGACCAACATATTATGGTACACTGGGTTCCATGTAACACAGTTTACTGTCCTTGAATGACCTGCTAAGGTTGCTATTGGATGTTCATTCCGAATATGCCAAATAAATACCTGTAATAAAAATATAAAAGTAATGTCAAGCATTTTAATGAATTTTTTGAAGTGAGACTTTGCAAAAAATTTTTCAAATGAGCGCAAACTAAGACCCTTAGAACCCATATCCGGGGTCAGTTTCAATTTATATATATATATATATATATATATATATATATATATATATATATATATATATATATATATATATATATATATATATATATATATATGTATATATATATATATATATATATGTATATATATATATATATATATGTATGTATATATATATATATATATATATATATATATATATATATATATATATATATATATATATATATATATATATATATATATATATATGTATGTATGTATGTATCCATCCGATAAATCAAAAAACAATTAACCGATTTTGACGAAACTCGGCAAGTGCCTTTCTTTTATTAATGGCTTGGATGAGTTCGTTAGCCAGGAAAAGGAAAATCGGACAGGGTTTTCCATGAAAAATGTTGAGTTCTTTCGAAAAAAAAAGCTGTTTTAATGAAATTTACTATATATATTGCCTTGGGAGAGACCTTACTACGTACCAAAATTCAACTTTCTAAGTTTATAGAAAATTTAGTTATTATATTTTAATAAAATTTGGTGCATATCTTGCCTTACTACATACCAATATTAAACTTTCTAAGTTGTGTGTATGTGTATCACACTGATAACTCAAAAAATAATGGGCCGATTTTGACAAAATTTGGTGAATACCTTCCTTTTGTAAGTAGCTTGGATAAGTTCGTTAGCCAGGAAAATCGGCCGAGGTTTTCCCGGAAAATTTTGTGTTTTCTTTAGAAAAAAATTCATATCTCCGGAAATCACAAATTAAGGGCAACCAAATTTGGTACGTCGTTTTATAACGCTATGGGTAAATTACCTACCAAAATTTAGCGCTGTAGGTCAAAAGACAAAAAAGTTATGGGCATTTAAAGGAAAATAAATTGGGGTTTTCCTCAAACCGTCAAGGTGATAATTTAAAACGTCAAAATTCGCAACATTTAGGCAAAGAACTTGAATCTAATACGGGCTATGGAAAGAAAATGTGCCAGGAAGAATGTTTTACAAACCCTGAAGTCTTGGTTTCAACCGTCATTGTCCTTCATTTTACTAAAATGATTCCAGAAAATTCATTTCAAATAGACCCTTCTCTGATGCTTAGCAGTAGTCTTAACTATAGAGTTTATCGTTTAATGGCATATAACTTTTGTCGAATTTTCGTAAAAAATCAATGAAGCTCAATATATCAGTTATTCTACAAGATATGAAAAAAAAATTATACATTAATTATAGGGTGTCTTGACCTACATCTTAAAAAAATATTTCTACAATCACAGGGCTGGCCCATAAGTCGTTGGTGATACAAATAATTATTTTTTTTAGTCGAAACGCCATATGTTTTTGCATTTTCCATCAAAATGTAATGCATGTTTGTAGGTAAAGAAATTCTGGACGCAGCAAGTGCGTTATGGTAGCGAATTTTGATTAAAGGCTTCATATTTGAAAAGCTCAATTTGCTACTAACCTATAAGGTTGACCAAGAAACGGATTTTTTCGGTTACACTTTAAGTTTACTTTCGGAAATTTTTGTACGTTTTCAAACAATAAGGTTATTTTGAGGGCACATTGTTTTTACTATATAGGTTATACTGGTAATCAAATTTGATGCCTGCTTTCTGAAAAAAAAACACACATATTTGCTATTAAAAACATTTTTCACTACCATAATGCACTTGCTGCTTCCAGCAATTTTATTATATATAACACTAAGCCATAAAAAGGTTCAATTAACTTATTAATTAATAATGATTACCACATGAAAAATTTCAATGTTCACAGTAAAAAGTGCTCTTATTTAAAATACAGACGTAGACTTTTTCTCTGGCTTGACAATGGACCACATTAGAAAGGTCAGGAAATTTCATTCCCGCCGGTTCATAGTTTAAATTTATTACCATTGTTGTTATATGGGGGGTATAGTTTCGGTGCCTGTAGACTTTGAATTGAGACATTCTTATACTTGAAATGACCCAGACTAAGAATTTTGATGTTGTAACTATCAATTTTCAATTTTAGAATGTAAAAATGTATTTTTATACCAAATATATTTTTTTACAGTCAGCCTATTTCCGCGACAATGGCCGATCACTGACGCGAGGGAGCAGCACCTCCCTATCCTGAAAATCTGCTGAACGGCCTCCTTTCTGTAGGGAAAGTAGGGATCTTTAAACTTGCCCAAACACAACGCCATAACCACAATTTATGTTAATCCACAGTATGTGCTGAAAAATAATTTGACACTTCTGATAGGAAACGAACCTAAGAACCTTCGGTCCAGACCACATGTCCTTACCACCGGACCATCGAGGCTGCAGCACGAAATAACAAAAACTGAAATAAATCACGACCGGGCGATGTATGCCGATGATTAGTGGTTGAGATTTCGACATCATGAATGTAATTTAACCTACAAAAATTGCATGGCTTTGCGAAACTTCTTTATCAGCATATAAGTGATAGAAAAGAACCTTTTCAGCAGCAATTTGCAAATTTGGAAACTAGAATTTTTGGCTTGAGCATGAATAAGATCATGAATAAAATACTTTACTAACATCTATTCATAAAGATGGCAATGTGATTTAATATAGCTAAAAACTAGTGATGGGAAAAACGGTTATTTTCTGTTAACAGTTGAAGCCGTTAACGTTATTTAATAATAACCGTTGAAAATAACGGCTTCAGTTATTTATCTGTTATTTTAAACTGGATAGTCGATCGATAGTATCCCACGTTCCCAAAGCTGTGAGCGAGAGCGAGCACACTAGTATAAATGCATTGTATTTTTACCCTGTTATTTCACGTAGTGTATAAATCTCAAATTTTGTCGATATGAAAAGGAAACAAAGGGTTAAGAAATTATAATAAGAGTGTCGTAAATCTTTTGCCACTCTGAATTGAAACTTTTAGAAATCAGAAAGGAGTCTTATATTAGTATTTACTTAGATGTTTTAGGAATTATAAACTAGTCATTTCTAACAAAATTATTTTATGAGGGGTCTTTACGTAAATGTCAATGCCACAGCAAGAATCAATAAATATCATTATTTATCACGTCTTGGGACGTTAGAACTTTTATTGCTACACAGGGAGTGATTCTAAAGTAGTAAGTAAGGTAAAGAAATTTGCCTTTATTCTGTACATATGGTTTGTTATTACATTATGCTTTTATTCTTTCTTAGAAAGATCTCTATCTCTAGTTACATTTTCGGTTAACTGGTCATCTTTATCAGTCCACTTTTAAAAACTGTGCAAACAACAACCAACAGTATAAAAAATTGAGTTTGAGTTTAAAAAAAAATTGGAAGAATATAGTATTAATTGTTTATTTACTTATTTTAATATTCGTTGTTTTGAAATTAGTTTCAAAAATTTCAAAGGGCTGTAACTTGGAGGAGAAGGGGTTTCAAGAAAAACTTAATAAAAAGACACCCCTTATTATTCGCCAAAGAATCATCCTGTAACATTTTTCGCATCAATTTGGAAACACCTGTGTATATATATATATATATATATATATATATATATATATATATATATATATATATATATATATATATATATATATATATTCATTTAATTTTTTATATTTAAATGTATATAGATATTAAAAAATGTTGTATCATATTTTTTTTATCAATTTGATAACTATTATTAGACAAACGAATATTACGTGTTATAACTGTTTTCTTAGGTAATGTATATAAATTTAAATAAATAAGTACTTTAATTTCACGTGAAATAACCCTATTTTGCGTTGTCTATAGTGAAAGTAATAACACGTTTTTACAGAAAATCATCTTTTCACCCAACATTTTTTTTTATTAAATATTTGGCTTTACATACTAGTGGGAAACTCAACTGTTTCAAAAATAAAAGCTTCTCAGTTTAACAGAATAACTCTGTGTAGTAGTGTCCGTATGCCGCATCCCCATCAACAACCGGTTAAAGTTAAAATTAAAATTAAACCGTTTTATTGTACCGAAGATCCTAGGTCCCAAAAGCTGTGAGCGAGAGCGAGCACACTAGTATAAATAATAATGTTATGAAGTACATTCCGCTCTATACTGTATACCCATACATATTTAGCATTCCCAATCTCAAGGCTATTCATCCCGTTAAATGGTTAAATAACAGTTGCCGGTGAAAACCGATGTTTATTCATCGAACCTAGTTGCAGTGGAACTGAAACAGACACGACTCCGAATTCTAGTTTAGTGTAAAAAGCGTTATTTTTTAAGCTGTTATTTTTATAAGTCCATAACTGGTGGTTACCGTTACGGCTCGGTAACCGTTTAAAAATAACTGACAGTTAAATAACGACCCATCACAACTAAAAACATTTAAAATTTGAACATCCATACAATATTATATAACATAGGTACTTCTCTTCCGCAGGAACTTCTCAGGTGAACTATAGGTAAATTTTTTTGAAGTTATCTTCAAATGTTGTTGGTACATTTTTTTAAGTTATCTTCAAATATTGTTGGTTTGTTGTCCTTGTTTCCATCTTTGAAGTGGCAACTACAAATTGCAAATAACCCCTCATCAAGGTGCCTTCAAGTCATTGCCATATTTATTGTTACAACTTAACTTACCTCTGAAAATAATTATTTCCGTTTTTGTTATCACCTTATCAATCCAATAAGTTCATGTGCCTGGAAGTGATCTCTTGTAACGTGAAAAACTAAAGTTCCTAATCAAAACACATCATTTTATACTTTTCTCAAGTCATTTGTTAACATTTCAAAATACTGTCGATCTAACTGCTTTCGAAGCAACGACCTTCAAGACCTTGCATGTCAAATCAGCAGTGGATAGATGTGCTAACGCAAAGTTACGAGGTAAGCTAAGACCGACGAATTTTCGGTGCAAAGTTAGACTCTTCATTTTCTCATCAAAGATGCTGATTCATGGTGACATTTTTGTCCCAAATGATAATAAAATCTCCGTAGATTATCGTATTGGTGAAATCATACTTGCGAAATTCCATTTAAATATTGTAACAGGCGATTGAAAAGTACCCATTTCGTTCGCCAATGAGGAATGCACAGTGTGTGATTTAGAGTTTCTTGCATTATGAATTTAGTTTGAAATTCCCACTTGGAAGAAATCGTTACACTAATGTGGTTCATTGTGAAGGCAGATAAAATCTCTATGTCTGTATTTAGTATGGAACAGTTTCACCAAATATGCTCAACAATAATTTATGACTTGTGTAAAATACTTATTTGCTATGTCATATGTTACTCAAAGTCAATACATCTTTCATATGTCTAATAACACATATAAATTTGTGGTTGATATTTAGTTTACAAACTGGCTTTTTCTAGAGGTGTGCGAAGCTTTGAAATTTCAAACCGAACCCGAACTTGAACCGAACCTTCGGCCCGAAAAATTGTACGTGCTAGCGATGTTAAAGTAGTTCGAAATACGTAATTCTCCAAAATAGTTCGGAGTTTGTTGTTGGAAACTACTTAAAAATTAAACATTACAGGCATTGGAAGCTGCCAAAGATAGCGAAGTTCTAACCCAGTAGTGGACCCGTTAAGTCGGTAACGCCACTTTAAACTAGGATTAATTAAGGAGACTTCGCTAATGTGTATTTTTGACAGTTGGTGAGACCTAACCATTTAACAATCACAGATATATATTTTTTATATATCCTGGGATCCCAATGCCTTCTTTGGTTACAACATTATGATGGCAATGTTCAAAAGCAATGGGTAGTGTAATTTTTTAAAATTTATGTCGATAATTGCAGATTGAACATGCTTTATTTCAGTGAGCCAAAACAAACTTAAATATTCAATACGCAGTTAAAATTTCAAGGGATTATTATTATTATTATTATTTATATTTATATATTTATATATATATATATATATATATATATATATATATATATATATATATATATATATATATATATATATATATATATATATATATATATATATATATATCCACAAAAACACCGTAACTTGCAGAGATGGTATTAAAGTTCCTACACATTTTATAAATAGGCGACTTTGCCATAACATTAGTGCTGTAAGACTATAAATAAACTTTGTTGCTATCCACCTGTTGCTGTTAGTGCAAGCACATCATTTAAAACATAGTTTAGAGAGGCAATATGACCCTCCATAAAATAAAGGTAAAGTAAATACTCTAACTTCACCTTGGCAAGTACATTAGGTTGTTTGTTGTTGCCTTTTTCAACAGCATACAGTGTTCCGAGGTGGTCACTCATTTAAGAACTGACTGTGTCCGACATTGCTTAACTTTGGTGATGGCACTGATCTTAGTTTTAAATGATTTCACACTCATTTGTTTCTTTTTTTCAATATAAATACATATACACACATACTATCATTTAGTTTACTTTACATTTTACCTTGAAAATGACGAGGTTTTGCTGTAGAACATACAACTTCTATCTACTCAAGACTATTTATCTCATCTATTATTTCCAATTATTTTATATTTGTTCTGAATTATCTATATAATAATTAGTTAGATACTAAGATCATCTACAACTTCAGAGTTAAGTTCCTATTGTCTTTTCTTTTTGTTGTACCTAACTTACCGGAGCCTCATGTGTGTTTTTGAAGAGTGCAAACGATTCTGGCAGCTCCCTAAATCGTACTCTTCTGATCGGGCGTCTAATCCCGCTAATGTATCGTTATATAAAAAAATTAAAAATAATAATAATAAATAAAATAGAAAAGATAATGTTAATATTAACAGACAAAAAATTGAAAAAGTAAACAAAATATTATAAATAAACTTTTAATCTTAGCATATTTAGTTTAGCTCAATTTTGTCAGTTGGGGTAATAGAACAACAATGGTGTCATATATGATACACATGCATAGCTCCGATT
Source organism: Tillus elongatus (assembly GCA_964006375.1). Classification (NCBI taxonomy): domain Eukaryota; kingdom Metazoa; phylum Arthropoda; class Insecta; order Coleoptera; family Cleridae; genus Tillus; species Tillus elongatus. The sequence continues at coordinate 100,077,983 of OZ023267.1, forward strand.
TGTTGCTTACACTATCTTTGGTTGACTCCCTTCTTTGATTTCCGTCTGTCTCCTACAACAGTTTGTGGACAATGTACATTGCTTCTGAGGCCATCCCTAGGCTAATACACACAACACAGACATATTTGTTTTTAATTCTATAATAGTACTTTCTTTTCTAAACATATCATTTAACTCTTGCTCCATTTTATAGACCTCATATCTAAAATGATCACATTCAGTTTGTAATTTATTAATAGCAGCATTTAATTTGGTATTTTCATCAATTACTTTCCATAGCACCATATTGTCAGTGTCCTTATCTTCATGGTCAACTTCACAGCACACAATTGCAGCTCCAATTAATTTCCATTCTTCAGCTATGATACATACCAAAACACCTTGCGTGCAATCAAAAAAATACACTTTTTTTTACAGCATTTCAAATATAAATCTGAGGAGTCAGGAAACATGTCAACATTATTTGTAGCCATCTTGAATATCCTACAATTTATAAACCCGGAGCAATCGGCTAGCCGATGTGTCACCTTTATCCTGTCATACTGGGGAAATCAAACTTTTTAATAGCAATAAAATAAATTACACCAAAAGTTTGAGCGTACTTTGAACTGCTAGAGATATTATATGAAAAAGTTAGAGGTGTTGAAACCCATCTTTTTCTCGAACCGAACTATGCACGAACCCAAGCAAATATGTTGCTTCGAACCTCTGAAATATTATGTCTAAGGTTCACGATGTATTGTAGGATATTCATGAGGCTCAGGTAAGTTAGGTACAACAAAAGGAAAAGACAGTAGGAACTTAACTCTCAAGTTGTACATGATCTTAGTATCTAACTAATTATTATACACATAATTGAGAACAAATATAAAATAATTGGAAATAATAGATGAGATAGTCGGAGTAGATAGGAGTTGTATGTTCTACAGCAAAACCTCGTCATTTTGAAGGTCAAATGTAAGGTAAACTAAATGATAGCAGCATAATTGTATTTATATTGAAAAAAATTAACAAATGAGTGTGGAATCATTTAAAACGTAGATCAGTGCCATCACCAAAGTTAAGCAATGTCGGACACAGTCAGTTCTTAAATGAATGACCACCTCGGAACACTGTATGCTGTTGAATAAGGCAACAACAAACAACCCAATGTATTTGCCAAGGTGAAGTTAGAGTATTTACTTTACCTCTATTTTATGGAGGGTCATATTGCCTCGCTAAACTATGTTTTAAATGATGTGCTTACACTAACAGCAACAGGTGGATATCAATAAAGTGTATTTATAGTCTTACAGCACTAATGTTATGGCAAAGTCGCCTATTTATAAAATGTGTAGGAATTTTAATACCATTTCTGCAAGTTACGGTGTTTTTGTGGATAACAGGTACATAGAAGTAATGATTTTTTTTTACTTTCGTTTTTAGTGAATTTTCTTTAAAAAAATTCACTAATGGGGAGATCCCGACTTTTGAATTTTGAAAAAATTTCTTCAAATGAGCGTTATTTAGGACCCCTGGAACCCAAATCCGAGGTCGGTTTCAGACTTTATATATATATATATATATATATATATATATATATATATATATATATATATATATATATATATATATATATATATATATATATATATATATATATATATATATATATATATATATATATATATATATATATATATATATATATGTGTCACACCTATAACAAAAAGAATGCACTGATTTTGATAAAACTTGTTGAGTACCTTCCTTTTGCAAGTCGCTTGGATAAGTTCGTTAGCCAGGCAAATCCGCCGAGGTTTTCCCGGAAAATTTTGTGTTTTCTTTTGAAAAAAATCAGAAAAAAATTTATATCTCCGGAATTAACAAAGTAAGGGCAACGAAATTTGGTACACGGCTTTATATCATCATAGGTAAACTACCTAACAAAATTTAGCTCTGTAGCTTAAAAGGACAAAAAAGTTACAGGCATTTAAAGAGAAATAAATTGGGGCTTTCCTCAAAACGTCAAAAGTCGCGATTTTAAACTTCAAAATTGGTAATATTTAGGCAATGAACCTGAAACTAATTGGGGTGTAAAGTTAGTTCGCCTCCACGTGGTGCACCCTGGATAGCGTCTACTATTAGACGTGAACTAAATGAACTAACCAAACCGTAACCTTCCTAGTCATGTCTTAGGAGGGCCGGGAATGCTTGCCTTAATTGGCCGGCATTGCGAGGAGAGTCCTCTATAAAAAACCCACATCGCAAGGTCGTTGGCGGGTTGGTGCCGAGGCGATGATGCTTCTGGCCGATATGGCCGAGCATTGGCAGGTTGGTAATTCTGTCGCTAACGTTAACCCTCCCCAGGGAAACCGGGCGACCTCCCTGTGTAAATGCCTATTCATGATTCATGGGATGCGGGGCTCTTCCATGGAGGTCTATTTTCCCTTGCTGCTCGTGGGACCAAACATGGACACGACTTACACAGACCCAATAGAGGAGGTGGCAGGATTCAACCTTCCACTGGAACCTCCAGAGGGAAAAAACAGGGGAAAGGAAAGTCCACCCCTAGGACGACTACCAAAGGTAGACCCTCCTATAGGAAGCTTGGTTATCGAGCTCCTAAAAAGGAGGAGGAACCTGCACCATAATTCCCTTTTCCTTTAAGCTCCTTAACCTACTCCTTTATCCTCTATACACTCCTATATTCCTACCCCAATGCCCACCAACTTAAGGTGCATTCAAGCTAATCTGCATCATGCTAAGGCTGCGACATACCTCCTTAGCATGAAATTAAAGGAAGAGCAAATAGATATTGCTCTTCTCCAAGAGCCCTGGACCGCTAATTCGGAACGAACTAAAGGGCTGGGTAACACTTCTGGTAAGATAGTAGAGGTGGGCTCTGGTACTAAACCCAGAGCCTGTATCTGGATCAGAAACAACTTGCAGTATTTTACACTTTCAGAGTACTGCACCAAGGACATGGCATCCATCCATCTCGTGATCACATCCGGGGGGACCAGGCTGGAAGTAGTGGCCTGTTCGGCCTATTTCCCTGGAGACAGAGATGCAGAACAACCACCTCCAGCAGAAGTGCGGAAATTGATCGCCTACTGCAAGAGGAACAATTATCACCTCGTAATGGGGTGTGATGCGAACTCCCATCACTTGGCTTGGGGGAGCACGGACACTAACAGACGAGGTGAATCATTATTTGAATACATTTTAGGGGAGGAGCTGGTTGTCAACAACATAGGCTCGGAACCCACCTTTCTTACAGCTAACCGGAGAGAGGTTTTAGATCTTACGATCAGCTCAAGGCTTTTGAGCTCAAAAATCCTCAAATGGAGGGTGTCGTCTGAACCCTCATGTTCAGACCATGCCCATATCCTATTTGAAATTGAAACAGGCCCTAGACCTGTGTTAGAGTATCGGGACCCGAGGAGGACGGATTGGGAGGGATACAAACAGTCCCTCGCCGGCAGACTTGGGTCCGCAATCCCCACAGTGAGGGATCGTGATGAGATTGAGATTGCGGCCGAACAGGTTAGGGAAGCTGTGGTCTCTGCCTATCACGAAAACTGTCCACTGAGGTCAAAGAGAGACAGTCGGGGGTCTACTTGGTGGAATAATAACCTCGATAAACTACGAAGAGAAGTTAGACGTCTCTTCAATCGTGCTAAGATTACAGGCAACTGGGAGCAATATAAAACTGCTCTAACGCATTATAATAAAGAGATCAGGAACGCTAAGAGGGAGTCCTGGAGGAGGTTCTGCGGGGACATTAATAGTGTGCCCAGCGGCGCCAGAATCCACAGGATTCTCTCACGCGACCGTGTACAGGAACTGGGATCGATAAAACGACCAGATGGTTCCTTTACTGAATCTCGGAAAGAAACGTTAGAGCTCTTAGCACACACACACTTCCCAGATTGTCTGATCCTGAGCAACGGTGAGGTCCTACCAGCTGAGGGACGATCTAAACGCCCCCAAAGGGGGGACTGGCTAGTTGCTCGGAGAATAGTTACAGCCTCAGCAGTGGAGTGTGCTGTGAATCATTTCCAGCCATTCAAGTCGCCAGGGGAGGATGGGGTGGTACCGGTCCTACTACAAAAGGGACTGGAGATTCTCCTACCCTTCCTTATCAGGCTGTTCAGAGCCAGTCTGGCCTGGAACTATATTCCTTCCAGCTGGACGGTGGTTAGGGGGGTTTACATTCCCAAATTGGGACGTAATGACCTCCTACCTACTTCACTGAGACCTCTCAGTATTACATCATTCCTCCTGAAGGGATTGGAAAAAATACTGGACGGACACATTAGGGGGAACATCTTACCCAAGAACCCCCTAAATACCCACCAGTATGCCTATCAAACTGGCAAATCAACTGAGTTAGCGCTCAATAACCTCGTCGAGAAGATCACACACTCTCTGGAAAATGGAGAGGTTGCGGTGGCGGCATTTCTCGACATAGAAGGAGCATTTAATAATGCATTACCGATCTCCCTCTACGAGGCCACTATCGCTAGGGGGGTGGAACCTACCATCTGTGGCTGGATCGGAAACATGCTGCACAATCGGACCATTATTACCTCATTACGGGGAGAGGTGGTCAGCGTTAGGGCTGCGAGAGGGTGTCCTCAGGGGGGCGTTCTATCCCCCCTGTTGTGGTCCCTCTTTGTGGACGACCTGCTGGCTATCCTCGGACTCTGGGAGGTTGAGGTCCAGGCGTATGCGGATGATCTTGTCATAATGGTTAGAGGCAAATCTGAGGAGGAACTGTCTAGTACTCTTCAAGAAGCACTAAATGTAGTCAATGATTGGTGCCGTAGGGAACAGATGTCTGTGAACCCTCGCAAAACGATCATTGTCCCGTTCACCAGAAGAAGAAGGTTGGACAAATTAAAACCACCTAATCTTATGGGGGAAAACATTCCATTTTCGGACCAAGCAAAATATCTGGGAGTTATCCTAGATAAGAAGCTCAACTGGGACAGACAGTTAGAAAATGTTATCCGCAGGGCTAAGATGTCCCTGTGGACCTGCTGGAGAATCTGTGGGAACAACTGGGGAACAAACCCCCAACAGATGTACTGGCTCTATGTAGTGGTTATCAGACCTATGATAACATATGGAGCCATAGTTTGGTGGCCTAAGGTGCTACGTGGTACCGCGAGGGCCAAACTGGCTCATCTACAGAGACAAGCATGTCTGATGATAACGGGAGCGATAAGCACCGCACCATCAGTCGCTCTGGAGGTCCTCCTCAATATTCCCCCACTTCACATATGGTTGGAGAGGGTGGCGAGGTGGACAACGTACAGACTAAAACAAACGGCAGATAACATGCCGAGGGAAGTCAGTCTGAGGGGGTCCGGACTCCTTGATGACAGTGATTGTCACAGGATTCTGGGAATGGTCTCGGACTTGATGCCTACAAAAATCAGCAGAGATCTGTCTTTCAAGACCGTCCTCCCGGAAAGGGAGGACTGGGACCGGAACCAATCGACCCTGTTGAGAGCGGACCTCTGCTGGTACTCTGACGGCTCCAAAACCAATATGGGAGTAGGAGCCGGCGCATATGGGGGCAGCACCGATGCTAGACTATCAGCTAGCCTCGGCAAGTACGCAACCATACACCAGGCAGAAGTTTATGCCATCGAGATGTGTGCAAAGGAAAGCTTAAAAGACCTATGCACAAACAAATCGATAAAGATATTTGCAGATAGCCAAGCTGCAATAAAGGCTCTTGGTTCCTACCGTTGCAATTCAAAGGCGGTGTGGAGTTGTAAATCTGCCCTTAACGAATTGGGCAGCTGTAATGAGGTGTCGCTGGTCTGGATACCGGGTCACTCGGACCATGATGGCAACGTTGCAGCAGACGCGCTTGCCAGGAGTGGTGCCCAGTGTGACTTTGTCGGACCAGAACCGGTGCTGGGAATAACATCTTGCACAGCAAAACGCACCTTAAAGACCTGGACAGATAGAAGGACAATTCAATATTGGCAAAATCTTCCAGGATTAGCTCACTCTAAGGCCTTCATAAATGGCCTGTCTGAGTCAAGGGCTAAGAAACTTCTAGAGTTGAACAGACAACAACTGAGTACTCTAGTCGGCCTGTATACAGGACACTGTCGCTTGCGGCATCACATGCACCGCATTGGGATCGGTCAGGAGACCGAGTGCCGGCTGTGTATGGAGGATGACGAAACAGCAGAGCACGTGCTGTGTTCCTGTCCGGCAGCGGATAGGACTAGACACCTGCTCTTTGGCAAGGTAAAGCTTGCTCCAGAGGATCTGGATCAACTTTCGCCCGCAAAGGTTATCGACCTCTGTAGGAGGCTGGATTTGTTGGGCGAAATATAGACATTAGGCGTGAGCCACAATAGACCTTATGGTCGCAGTGGAGGGACCGATATGGACCACTCACAAACTAACCTAACCTAATATGAGCTATGGAAGGAAAATGTCTCAAGAATACAGTTTTACAAAGCCTGAAGTCTTAGTCTCAATCGTCATTGTCCTTCATTTTACTAAAATATTCCCAGAAAATTCATTTCAAATAGACCCTTTCTCTGATGCTTTGGCTGTCGGTTTAGTTAAGTTGATGCTTTCGCTGTAGGTTTAGTGAAGTTTATGGTTTACCGGTCTATAATTTTTAGCTAATTTTCGTAGAACAAATTCGTTACTGCATTTTAGCATTTTTTATCGAAATATGATGCGTTTGTAAGAAAAAATCTGGACGCATTAAGTGCGTTTTGGTAGCAAATTTTCATTAAATCCTCCAAATTTCAATAACTCATTTGCTATTAACGTAAGTTTTGTTGGTTAGGAAACCAACATTTAACTGTATTTTCGGAAATTTTTTGTATGAACGCCGCAAGGGCGTTTTGGCTGCGAATTTTCATTAAATGTTTCAAATTTCAATAACTCAATTTGCTATTAACCTTAAGGTTCATTGGCTAGGAGACCATTTTTCTCAGAAACATTTAAAGTTTATTTTCCGAAAATTTTTGTACATTTTCAAATAATTATTTTGATAAAATATGATACATTGTTCCTACTATATAGGTTATACCAGTAACCAAATTGATGCCTGCTCGCATTAGAGCTATATATTTGTAATTAAAAACATTTTAATGAAAATTCACTTCCATAACGCACTTGCTGCGTCTAGAGGTTTTTTTTTTGTTAGAACATCTAGTTTTGTTTTAATATTCAGATTATGTTTCTGTTGTTTTATTTGTAGCTATAAATCGTACAAAAACTTCAAACACAATAAATAAAATAAATTACATTTTATGAAATTAAATTATTTGAAGTCCTCTAAAAAGTGTTGTATTTACCTGATTGTCTTCACTACCACTGGCTATGAAGTCTTGGTTTGCACCACCAAATGTGGAGTGAATTGTGAAATGTCCCTGAGTAACTCCTTGGTAGCGCCTAACCAAACACCTATCGTTCAAATCCCAAAGATGAACACCTTGTGAAGCTACATTAAGCAATGCCAATCTGTCATTCCTGTCTACCGTGAAAGACATTATAGGGTGATCTTCCTGTAAACTAGAATTGAATTTTATTACAAGAAGTAACTGAAAAGCTAGTTTAAAAACATGAACGGAAGCAAGTAGCATTTGTATCAAACTCAAATAAAAATTTATGTGCAACCAAAAAGATAAATTAAGTTTCTCTGCTACAATATATTTGTCTACTACAATACACAAACACTGAGGTTTAATATAAAACAGAAAAGCCACAGTAAAAAAATATATAAGCTGACAAAAATTATTCCTCAATGTTTTTTTTAATATTTACTGAAAACAAAAATGATGAAGTACTTTCAAGTTTTAATTCAAAATTAATGTTAGAACCACTTACATGTGATGATCCGATAGGTCTTCAAAACAGTAACCTCTAATGCGATGATGAGTATCAGAAGCTAATATAGTTTTTCCATCCTTTCGGCACCAAAGTCCATTTACACGAACACCCTCCCAGGAATCCAGAACATTGCCTTCCATGTCACATTGATAGAAATGACCTCGCATCCCACCAACCTTCAAGAAAGTATGTCTTAACTATTACCACAGTCCTTAAATTCCTATATTACAATCAATTTACATTATTTACAAATAGTGATGGGCAGGTAACTAACAAATACTTGAAAAACCTGAAGTTACGAATACGCCTTTAGAAAAGTAATTGTTATTAAAGGAAAAAAAATACATTTTGAATTATTTTATGGGTCGAAATTGGTGATGGGTCGTTATTTAACTATCTGTTATTTTTAAACGGTTGTCGAGCCGCAACGGTAACCACCGGTTATGAATTTATAAAAATAACAGGTACAAAATAACGCTTTTTACACTCAACTAGAATTCAGACTCGTATCTGTTTCAGTTCAACTGCAACTAGCTTCGATGAATAAACATCGGTTTTCATTGGCAACTGTTAAATTTAACGGGATGAATGGACATGAGACTGGGAATGATAAATATGTATGGGTATGTTATGCAGTATAGAGCAGACTTTACTTCATAACATATTACTTAACACTTAACACCTTATTTATACTAGTGTGCTCGCTCTCGCTCTCGCTCACACTTTGGGAACGTAGGATACTATCGATCGACTATCCAGTTCAAAATAACAGATAAATAACTGAAGCTGTTATTTTCAACGGTTATTATTAAATAACGTTAACGGCTTCAACTGTTAATAGAAAAAAACCGTTTTGCCCATCACTAGTCGAAATGAATGCTTATATGCTTAAAATAATTTTTAATCTGAATAAAATTCGATATTTTCTAAAGCAGGTCTAAGTAAACCTGTCCTATTTGAGGACTTTTGTATTATTTATTTGATTGTGATATGTGTAAAACGGAAAATGTAATAGAATGCATATCCGATTAAATTTGCATGTAAGGTGTTCTTTACATAAAATCCAAGAGGGCAAGTAAAAAGTATCTAATGTCCCCATTTTGTACTTTGATGTTGCGGAAAAGGGAATACGCTGTTAGCATTTAGTACACTATAACTGACTAATCATAAAAGTCAATGATTTTTTGCATATGTTTTATGATTAGTTTGTGAAAGATAAGAAATCTGTACAATATGGTCGGGCCAATTGGTCAATGCTTTTAGAAGGGTTGGCATTATGCATAGATACATGCCATTAGCGATTCTTTTGAGTATACAGTTCCAGAGAACTTACCTATCACTAATGATTGCTAACAGCGTGCCCACTTCTTATTAGAAAACAAATTCCTGACTAGTCCCTGACCATCAGGGTAATTTTCCCTGACTACTGTTCCCATTTCAAAATAGAAAAATATATAATAATAGAAGTTTCACTAGGTATGATAAATCTAGTATGGATCGATGAGTAATTGAGAAATGGAATAAAAAACATACCATTCTATTTGAAACAAGGGAGCTAAAGGCAGCTTCAGGTTTAACCAGAAGTGACATATAAACAAAAATGTTTTAGAAAAACAGAAGTGAGTGGATTATCTGCTTATGCATACTTTAAAAACTACTAAAGTTGTAAAAATATAAAGAATTGTATGTGTTTGTATGCATGTATGATACAAAAAAAAAGTCTGTACGCAGTAAGTGCGTTATCGTAGTGAATTTTCATAGAAATGATCTGGAACAACACTTTTTTTTTCCTGTAACATAGAAACCTAAATTTTGGTATGTAGTTTCCTTTTAATGTCATAAACTTGTGTAACAAATTTGATTACCATAGCTTTTTTATTTTTGGAGATAAAAAATTTGTCCGAAAGAAAACCCAAAATTTTCCTGGAAAACCTGGTTTGATTTTCCCGACTAACGAACATATCCAAGCCACTCACAAAAGGAAGGTACATGCCGAATTTTATCCCAATCCGCCCTTTATTTTTTGAGTTATCGGTGTGATACATACATACATACATACATACATACATACATACATACATATATATATATATATATATATATATATATATATATATATATATATATATATATATATATATATATATATATATATTCATATCTTTTATGTATTTACCTTTTTGTGCAAACATTATGGACAATGTTTTATCTCAGTTTATTTTCAGGTATTACTTAATAACCACCTGTAATATGTATATGTCATCATTGACTATTTTTGCTATTGAATTCTGGGAGGCATGCGAATACAGCAGCACTGTGTCATCTGCTAAAGTTATGTATGAAGCCTTTAATGTTGCTAATGATAGATTCTGTACATACAACAAATACAAAATTGGTCCAAGTGCAGATCCCTGTGGGACACCTGTTTTTACAATTTTTGAGGTGCTTCTTTTACTATTCAGAACAGTTGTTTACCTTCTGCCAAATACATAACTAGATATAAGTTTATGTGTTATATGTATGTATTTATCCGATAACTCACAATATAATTAACTGATTTAAATGAAACTCGGCAAGTGCCTTTCTTTTATTACTGGCTTGGATGAGTTCATTAGCCAGGAAAATCGGACAGGGTTTTCCGGGAAAATTTTGAGTTTTCTTTTTTTTTTAATGTTTCTCCGAAAATTACAAAGCTGTTTTAATGAAATTTAGTAGATATGTTGCCTTGGGAGAGACCCTACTACGTACCAAAATACAACTTTCTAAGTTGATAGAAAATTGAGTTATTCAAATTGTGAATTTTCTTTGGAAACAAATTTTTTTGCTGGACACCAAGGGAATATACATTCAAATTGTAACCAGATTTTAAAAATGCAAAGAAGGTAACAAAAAGGGCAATATTATCGGCAGTAGCCAAGTTATTTGACCCATTAGGGTGGCTATCGCCAGTAATCAAAGCAAAGCTGATAATTCCAGAACTATGGATGAATCAACCCAGGTGGGACGAAGTAGTACCCACTACCAGGCAGAAGAGAGGTGTTCAGGTTATTCCTGAAATCAATGGAATAGCAATATCAAGGTGGGAAGAAACAACGAAGAAATCAATAGTAAGAATTCATGGTTTCGCCGATGCTTCTAAAATCACATATGGGACAGTAAGAAGAAAAAAGCCAAAGTTAATGGTTTGGCCGAATATACAAGCAAAAGCCAAAATAGCAGAACAGTTGATGGGTCAATTGCGAGCAGCAAGAGGTACAACCACTTAGGTATTTACACACACTGGGAAGGAGTATGCAGGTCCGATTCAGGTACGAGCTACAAAGGGAAAGAATCACGAACAGTACAAGGGCTATCCAGCAATATTTGTATGTTTATCAACAAAAGCAACTCACCAATGTTTTTGGGACACTTGGTATAAAGAATAATTTCACCAATGGAAGCATAGATATAAATGCAAATTCAAAAAGATAGTATACGCAGGTCACATGGTATTAATAAAACAATGGCCGCTGTGTAGAAGTCAAATCAAGGTTAGAAGAAGAGAAACTCACAAACGACGCAAGGTCGGCGAGGCTGGGTGTTGTTGAGTTGGAAGAGTTTTGCAAGCAAAGCAAAGACATTTCCTCAAATACTATTGATTGTGGCTTATTAATGACACAAATCACAGTAAAACAGTATGAACTATCATCCGGAATGAAAAAACTGCCACAGCATCTGGAGATCATTTCTTATTCAATACTTGGTTCAGAAATCAGTCACAGTGAAAAATATATTCATCTATACAGTTACTTCACAATGACGGTGGTAATACCATTTATGTTAATAAAGGTCACTCCGATTCCGTATAAGGTCGAAAACAAAACGTATTGGTCTATGGAAGTACCCAACCAAATCCTAGGAGTGGATTATAACATGCAACGATACTTTCAGATAACCGACAATGAATTAACACACAGCATCCCAATATCCAAGAATCAATATGTGTGTTCCCAGCCATGGTAAGAAGCATGGAAAGCAACCACAATTGCATAATAGATGTAGCCATCATAATCATAGCCGCTATCTATATACTCTGTGGTATTCGGAGGAAATTTAAGAAAAAGATAGCACCGCTGAAGAAAACAAGAAATCTTAGCAAGAAGGCTGATCAAGATGTCGATCCAATAGAGATGGCAGAGTTGAGCAGATTACAAGAAACAGCTGATGATTCCTATAGCCCATAGCTAGCCAGAGGAAGTCGTCCCTTTGTTGACTCAGCAGTATGTTCATGGAACAGATAGCTATAGAGGAGGGCGGCCCTATATTACATTACATATATATATATATATATATATATATATATATATATATATATATATATATATATATATATATATATATATATATATATATTACCATTAGTTCAATTGTCAGAATTAGGGCTAAATTTATGTCAAGATAAAATCAGCATACAGCTCATAGCTATCCAGAGGGACATCATTCTTTTGACTCGGCAGTATGTTCATGGAACAGATAGCTATCCAGGCATCCTTAGAGTGGAAATATATTTTAATATTATTTAAATTATTGTAATTAGTGCTAAACTTATTTCAAGATAAAATCAGGGAAAACCTATAAATTAGAGTAATTTTTATGTGGTTAAGTAGGTCACATAGATATTGTAATCGTTGACATTGAATTGGCATCATCACTTCAGATGTTTATGTAAACAATAAGTTTGCTGATTGCAGATTGCAATACTATATGACTTAATCTAGTTCACATAAGTTTATATATAGAAGTCTTTGTAAATATGAAGAGAGACAATTATTCATTTTGGTAAGAGATTTTTGATTCATTTTGTTGAGAGACTTTTTTCATTTGTTATTAAAACGTTAAACATCGTTACTATGTCTGTCCAATCCAATTTATAAGAGTTATTCCGATAACCCCTCAACTTATCCTCCGTTCCTTACGTTTTACTGTAAAAATATGTAAGCATTCCAGAATAACTTTGTGTATATTAGCCAATACTTTTTGAATAAAAATAGAAGCTTACCACAAATTTATTTCCATCTTTGTGCCATGCACAACAGGTGAGGGCATCTTCGGATGCCTGAGATATCTTTATATGCTTATCTGTTTCCAAATTCCAGACCCATATTTCTGGATTTTCTTCTGGCCCACAAGCAATGAAATAATTAGAATCAGGACTCCATGATATGCATGCAGTTCCTGAAATAAACATATCTCTATTAATTAAACAAAAATACATTACTGGAACTCTTATAAATAAAATTGTTGTTGGTGAGCATTGGTATTGTGCTTGTTGTGTTGCATTAACATTTTGAATAGGGGCGTTTTTGTTTAACTCAGTCATTATCGAAGTCGTTAAGCTAAGATAATAGTATTTATGTCCAGTTTTGACATAATGGTTTTAGTTGAACTACAGTCCTTGTTATCTCAGGTAGTGTACTACTAAGCAGGCGAGGTCATTGCCCTCAGAGAGGAGCATTATCTTTCCTATTGTGGGAAGCATTGGTAGATGAAATCCTCATAAACATGTCTGCAAAAGGAATTAAACATTTAGGAAATGCAGAATACATTGTGCTGATAGTCAGGGGCGATTTGCAAAAAGGAGGGACTGTTAATAAATCTCCAAAAATAGCAGATTTGTTGCCTTTACAAAAAGAGACACTAGAAAGCTGTAATACCTTAGTGATAAATGAGATAGAAATTCCATTTGTGGGAGAGGTGAAATATATTAGTCTTTCACAAACAACTTATGTAATGCTCACCTTAAAAAAGTCACACAGAAGGCAATATTTGCACTTGGAATGTGTAGAAGCTAAGAATTGAGGGATAAATGCCAATATGATCTTATGGATTTACACAAAGGTCGTAAGGCTCATGATATGTATTGTGGTGGTGATGTACAACTTCCCCACCTGTGCCCTACAAGGGCCATGAGGACCACTCCGACGGCTTTTGGGCCTACCTCCACTATATGTGTTCATACAAGAACAAGCACCCTCCCTGGTGCATAGGCTAATGCAAGATCAAACATTTATTTGGAGCACAACACCAGAACCTGTATAAAAAATTGAAGGCAGAACTGATCCTGGGTATGCCTACTGAAAAGCAACAGTGGATGACAGACGAAATTCTCCAACTTATGAACGAGAGAAGGAAATACAAGGCCACAGACAATAACCGATACAAGGATCGGAATGCAGAAAAGCAAGGGAAGGATGGCTAGCTGAAAAATGCAATGAAATGTAGACACTAGAAAAAAAGCACGACTCGTTTAATCTCCACAAAAAGATCAAGAAATTCACAAACACACAACGCAGGCAGATCCACGGTATTTTGAAGGACACTAACAACAAGATCTTAACAAGCGTTGAGGAAAAGCTTAAAAGATGGAAGGGGTATGTTGAGGCCCTCTTCAATGACACACGACCCCACCAACCACCTAGGGACTATGATGATATCAACGAACCCAGCCCTGCTATCACGGCAGAGGAAGTGAGACGTGCTATAAAACTTCAGAAAAATGACAAGGCTGTAGGACCAGACAATATTCACGCGGAAACCTTGAAATTGATCGTCAGTGCAGATGATGGAGGCCTAAAACTTCTTACATCGTTGTTCAACTCAATATATGAAACTGGGAAAATACCAGCAGACTGGCTGAGGTCGACGTTCATCGCTCTGCCAAAGAAACCAAACGCTTCTCAATGTGACGACCACCGAATGATAAGCCTGATGTCTCACGTCCTCAAGGTGTTTCTTCGCATTGTTCACACTCGCATATACGCCAGGTGTGAGGGACAGGCTGGGGAGACGCAGTTTGGATTTAAGAATGGAATGGGCACACGCGAGGCTCTCTTCTCTCTCAACGTTCTCACACAGCGATGCATAGATATGAATGTTGATATAAGCCTGCTTTATTGACTACCGAAAAGCTTTCGACTGTGTCTCGCACCAGAAGCTCATTGAGATCCTAAAATACACTGGAGTCGATGCCGGAGATCTGAACATCATCACGCAGCTGTACTGGCATCAGACTGCGGAGATTAGGATAGAGGGCATAACATCCGAAGAAACAAAAATCAGAAGGGGTGTTAGACAAGGATGTGTCCTGTCCCCTCTACTCTTCAACATATACTCGGAGGTGGTGTTCCGGGAGGCACTGGAGAATGTGAAAGAGGGAGTTAAAATCAACGGCACCCTTATTAATAATATACGATTCGCCGACGATACGGTCGTGGTCGCCGACAGCCTACCACATCTCCAGAATATGATGGACCTCATCGTTGAGCATAGCACACAGTATGGTTTACACATAAACGTTGCCAAGACCAAGGTGGTTGTGTTCTCCAGGGCACAAAGACGGGCGATCCTTCAAATTAACAACCAGGTTGTGGAACAGGTGCCGTCCGTTAAATACCTTGGAGTCCTCGTCAACGAGAACAGTGACCCTAAAATGGAAATCAGATCAAGGATAGAACAGGCGAGAAGGACATTCATCTCCATGAAGAAACTCTTCACCAGTAGAGACCTAAACCTACAGCTTCGCATACATATATTGCGCTGTTATATCTTCCCAGTGCTACTCTATGGCTCCGAGAGCTGGACATTCTGCCAATCAATGGAGAGCCGCATTGACGCCTTCGAGATGTACTTGTATCGCCGTATACTGCGTATATCCTGGGTAGACAGGATAACCAACGAGGAAGTGCTAAGGAGAATAGGTAAAGGCAAAGAACTGCTGACAACCATCAAAGAACGAAAGCTCCAATACATCGGGCACATTATGAGGGGGGAGCGGTACGAGCTCCTCCGACTCATCGAAGGAAAGATCGAGGGCCAACGATCTGTGGGCAGACGGCAGAACTCATGGCTGAAAGATCTGCGTCGATGGTTCGGACGGACATCTGTGGAGATTTTCAGAGGTGCGGTATCACGCACCATTATAGCCAGTTGGATCGCCAAACTTCGTAGGGAGACGGCGTCTTAAGAAGAAGAATGCCTACTGACAGTAAGGTGAAGTACAGCTTAGAGAACTATAAATGTCCATCAAGTGATGGAAGATTCTAAATTTATGCTATAAAAGGACATTTATCTGGACATTGATAGAAAAAAACTGTAGTACACTCATATTTTGGATCAAGTGTGGAGGTTGATTTATAAAAATGCTGGATTGGTATAGTGAATAGCTGGATTGAGGTTAAGTACACTTAGGAGAATTAACTTATTTATTTATATGCATATGCATATGTATATGTATATGTATATATATATATATATATATATATATATATATATATATATATATATATATATATATATATATATATATATATATATATATATATATCAAACTCGGAACAAAAGCAGTTGCTACTATCAACTACTCTGCTGAGAGGGCTGTATTTGCTGTAGTTAGTACGGTGGAATTCACTATCCAGAATGCCAGGATTACGAACATTATGTGGACAAACGCTTATTCTAAATTGAGACAGGCTATCACAGCTATCTATAATTCCATTGAGAACTTTCTAAACGAAACATAGGTCTCAGAGAATACACGTGTAGTATGAAGAGAATGTAGACCAAAATAAGAAAGCAAGAAGCTGTAACCATAATTATAAAAGCACATGGAATTTCTGTATCACAAAGTTTTTGCAAATCTACGCTGAGTATTTTCAATACTCTATCAATATGCACCGTAGTGAGATGACCAAATCCACTGAAAACAACAGAAAAAATGTGTTGTATGACCAAGCTATTCTCGGGGATAACAATATGAACTCCTTTTCACAGTGGCTTACGTGGCCGAATACTACTCGTCCTGACCACGAGTGATGCTTGGGATATCGTCAGGGAGATTAAAGGGCGTAAATAACGACAATATTGCAAATCGTCTGATCTTTAGTGAAGAAGAAAAAATAAATAACATCACTTGTGTAGAAATTGTCACAACAACATCCACTAAAAAAATCGCCATGGAAATTGGGATACATCCCAAGAGTGCAAGATTGATTTACAAAAAATACAGCTTTAAAAGTTATAAATAACAAATCCATTATCATCTTTATGAAGGCGGTTATCAACATTTTGCTTTTTGCAATTGGTACTTATGATTACAGCAACACCAACCAAAGTTAAAATCATTACTTTTATTTTTGGATGAACCTCGTTTCACAAATATGGGTATGTTCAATAGAAATAATACAAGATATTGGTTAACTGAAAATCAACATTTGGTAAGAGAATAAGCGTTCCAACAACGATTTAAGATCCATGTATGACTTGGAGTTATGGGGAATCAAATTGTTGGACTGGTATTTTTCAATGAGCCTTTAAATGTGGATCAATATTTACTATTTTTACAAAATTAAATTACAGTGTTTATACAAAATTTGCTAAGAGTCAGCAGAGATTGTATCCTCTTTCAGTAAGATGTGGCTCAGACTCATAATTGCAGAATTAACTGAAATGTTTGGAGATCAATGGATTGGCGCTAATGGTCCAGTTAGGTGGCCAGCAAGATCTCCAGATCTAACACCCTGTGATGCTTTCTATTGGGGACATATTAAAGAAAGGGTTTATAAAACAAGTCCAGGTAATTTACAAGATTAAACAAACAGAATCACTCAGGCGAGAAACTCCAGAACCCCTGTAGAAATGGGTAATATTCTTCGAGCATTTGAAGAAAGAATTGAACGATTTGAACATTTGAATTATGGTTAAATTGTTAACGGTTCAATGTACTAAATAAAGTATTTTCTTGTATATCTGTCTGTTTGTAGCCACTTTAGAACAAATTGAGATATTGTCTTCGAATTTGGTATACACTTTTACAAACGAACGGTTCGGATGGTTTTTGGATAGAATCGCTCGAGGATGTAGGGGATGAATCAGGCTGATTTTGTGAAAATTGACATTTTTTCATTAAAACTCGAGTAATATAACCTTTTAGGGTTTGTTTATTACAAAACTTTTATTTTTTTTTAGTTCAGTTAAAAAGTCTCAAAACATAAAAAACTTAATTCTAGAACGAATTTTTTTCTGTCTGTCTGTCAGCATGTACGTCTGTCTATTAGTAGGCGCAATAACTTTAGAACGAATTGAGATATCATGTTCAAATTTGGTATTCGTTAGCACCTGACAAAGGAGCACTGCGAATTGTTTTTGGGTGTGATTGCTTCAGGGGGTAGAGGATAAGTGAGGGGTGATTTGGTGAATATTGACATTTTTTCGTTAAAACTTGAGTAATATAACGTTTAAGAAGTTTATGGGTACAGGAATTTTCTTTGTGGTGAAGTCATGGACCCTAAATTTATTTCACGAGAATGTCTTTCTGATGAGAGTAGATCAACACAGCTATGTGGAAGGTATGATTCAATTTGGAGCACTATTATTGTCAGCGACTAAGCCATTGTAACAAGTTTTTGCCAAAAAAAAAAGGGAAAACCCCAGAACTTAAAAAGATAGCAATCTGCATAAATTCAACCATTTTTATGCATATCTACATAAATAAAAATTAGTCAGTGAGTGGTGGACGTGCCGCCACCTAGTTGTGGAACCAAGTAGTATGTTGTCATGCCAGCTCCAAATAACACAAAGTGTTAAAAAAATAGAGACTGTATACAACTAACTAACAATTTAGAAAATTGTCAGCCCTGGCCCATTTCTACCCCAATATAGGGACAAAATATGTAAGACTAGATGCATTCTCACAACAATTAGAACCGTAAACCGGTTTCGCTCTCATTAGAGCTCTTCAGTACGGCATACTAATTGTAGCAAAAATGCACCAAAAGTAATACGGCTATAGTATAGCCAGCCTTAAAATACTCAGTGAGTGGTGGACGTGCCGCCACCTAGTTCTGGAACCAAGTAGTATGTTGTCACGCCAGCTCCAAAAAACACAAAGTGTTAAAAAAATAGAGACTGTATACAACTAACTAACAATTTAGAAAATTGTCAGCCCTGGCCCATTTCTACCCCAATATAGGGACAAAGTATGCAAGACTAGATGCATTCTCGCAACAATTAGAACCATAGACCGGTTGCGCTCTCATTAGAGCTCTTCAGTACGGCATACTAATTGTAGCAAAAATGCACCAAAAGTAATACGGCTGTAGTATAGCCAGCCTTAAAATACTCAATGAGTGATGGACGTGCCGCCACCTAGTTGCGGAACCAAGTAGTATGTTGTCACGCCAGCTCCAAATAACACAAAGTGTTAAAAAAATAGAGACTATACAACTAACAATTTAGAAAATTGTCAGCCATTTTCTAAATTGTTAGTTAATTGTATACAGTCTCTATTTTTTTAATACTTTGTATTATTTGGAGCTGGCGTGAAAACATACTACTTGGTTCCGCAACTAGGTAGCGGCACGTCCACCACTCACTGAGTATTTTAAGGCTGGCTATACTATAGCCGTATTACTTTTGGTGCATTTTTGCTACAATTAGTATGCCGTACTGAAGAGCCCTAATGAGAGCGAAACTGGTCTACGGTTCTAATTCTTGCGAGAATGCATCTAGTCTTAAATAAAAATTAGATTCTGTTTGTTGGTAAGCGCATCATTTGTGAAGGGCTGTAGCAAATAGGCTAATTTTATTTCTAAAATGTCCGTAATAGTCTGAATAAGGTTTTTAGGGAAAAAACATTGGAACAGTTGCCCAGAAAATTGGAAAATTCGGGAAAAACTGAAAACGCTTTTTCTCCAGTTTATTTAGTTAAGTGTGCAGATGTCTTATGACATATTGAAATTTGGACAGGACATCTGTCGGGCCAGCTAATTAGATTTATATATATATATATATATATATATATATATATATATATATATATATATATATATATATATATATATATATATATATGTGTGTTTTATATAGTTAAATTTATGGAAAATATGTTTTGTTCAAGTTATTAATATGTGATTCAATTGTCTTATAACTATTCACACAAAATGAGCTAATCATGAATCCCCACAATGGAGCAAAATGGAAGTTTTTTTGGCATACTGCATCTTCTGTAGATGCAAGAGGATTTTTCCAGAGAAGGAATGTGTTGATAAATACAGGCTTAAGTTGAGAGTTGTTAGTTAAAACTATTTACAGGCTTCAATTTTAATTTATAAATAAATTTGAAAGATAAAACTGTTATTCACATTTTTTAAAAGAAGGAAAACAAACACTATATGGCACTTTGAATGTGAGTTTACAAGTGATAAACTAATAATTGTTAAATTATGCAATTTATATCGTTAAAAAGATATACCAACCATAATTATGGAATTCCAAAATTTTTCGGACAGAAATCGTACATGTTTCTGGATGAACATCCCATATTATTATATTAGGATCTTTAGATCCTGTTGCCAACATTTTCCCATTTGGTGAAAATTGACAGTACCACACTTCATCACAATGGTCATTTAATACCTGTAATAAATAAGCAAATGTTATTGCACATACCTACTTTACTCATTATTGAATTACACAGGTTATGTTCATTTTATTTAGGCCTAAAAATAAATTTGCTGATTTTTTATAGAAATTAAATCGCTTATTAGATCATAACTTTAAACATCGCATTTTTTTTCAAACTGGGCATAAACTAGGACACGTAGAACCAATATCCTAAGTCAGTTTCCATTTATATGCATTTATACCCATGTAGCAACATTATATTGGGCCTTTATTGGCACAAATTTTGTTGATTGGCTCAATATTTCCAATTCCAAGCGAATACTGCACTAATAGTTTTTTTTTCGCTATATAATAAATATTGGAATCACTATATACCTGTAATATTAAAGAAATATCGTTTTTATTTAAGGAGGCGGCAGAAAGTCATTGCACAGCAAAAATCTGAAGCCAATATTGCATTAATATCTTTTTTTCAGTATATATTAAATATTGAAACATTATATTTCTATAATATTGAAGAAATGTCAGTTTCCCTGGCAGACACATATTTCCGGCCTTGCTACAACGGGGTTTTAACATATTAGAACCCCAACTGCAACGAATATTCAGAGATAGTTTAATCCTGGGCTATATTCTACAGGCATGGATAGAGGCAAATGTGGTGTTTATACCAAAAACAGGACGTCGCCCTATGGAGGACGAAAAGTCCAACTGCCCAATTAGCCCCACATCCTTTCTCCTAAAGACCATGGAAAAGGCATTAGATCAATAGGCGAAACCCTCACAAGAAAACCACTCTATGTACAACAATTTACCTATCTACATTGTATGCCCTACACTATTTAGTGGGGTGCATAGAAAAAACTTTTATAGCCAAATTGTAACCCTGAGTGCATTCATTGACATAAGAGGGTGCCTTTGACAACACCTATAAATCCATCAAACGGACCAAAAAAGGTAAGTGGAATTCTCCATTGAAAGATAGATTAAGTCAATGCTGAAAAGCTGTGTTATCACAGCCAGTACAAATAAAACCAACGCAACAGTGATGATGGCAAAAGGTTGTTCCCAGCGAAGAGTGCTATCACCTCTGCTGTGGTCACTCGTTGATATACTTACGACTACATTGAGTGGCACTGGATAAATAGTCCAAGGATACACAGACGATATTGTTATAACAGTAAAGGGAAAGCACAATGATGTAATATCCAGCACAGCCCTAAGTATAGTAAATAACTAGTGTGAGACAGAGGGACTTAATGTAAATCCTCATAAGACATGTCTTGTCCCAATCGCCAACAGAAGAAAACTAAATTAACTGGACAACTTACGATTGCAGCAATACTCTAATGCTGATTTTGTTGAGATGCTTCTGGAAAATAATTTTATTCAGCTCGTATCGGAACATACTCGCCTCAGATGTGAGCAGAGCTCTTCACTGCTTGATCTGGTGTTATCTACTGATGAAAACCTGATATCATTTTTCAATTAACAGGCTCCTATAGACAGTTGTGCCACGTATCTATCCTTGCTAATGTACACATTGTGCGGAATCGTCTCGACTCCTATTCATATTGCACATCGGTCAGGCTTGACTGGGGTCACCTGGGTGAGGCTCTGGTCTACCACAACTTGGATAGGTTGAACAGTATAAGCATTAATGAGCAGTGGGAACATTTTAGTTAAACTTTATAGAATTATATACAATTATATTTGCATCCATATACATATCGCCGCAATAACAATAAGCCTTGGTTGACCCAGCGCAACTGATCTAGAGTTCGTATCAAACGAAGATTATGGGGAAGATTCAGATGTAGTGGGACCAGCAGTGAATTTCAGTCATATCGTGTCTTCTCAAATAAATTGGGGCACGATATTAGATCAGCCAAGAAATCATATGAGTGTAGATTGTTGGAGAATCCAAAAAGTTTTTATTCTTATAACCTTTCCTCAGACTATGATAACAATGTCGTCCACATAGCCCTGTACCTCATACCCCCCTCCAAAGAGCATCCCCAGCAGGCCGTCCATGACTAGGCACCAGAGCAAGGAAGACAGAACGCTCCCCTGCGGACACCCCACCGCGACCCCCACCAGCAGAGTCCCTCCCGCGAGTGAGGTGAACACCGCCCTGTCCCTGTGCATGGAACCGATCCACCTGCAGCAGGTCTCCTCTATTCGGCGCTCCCTGACAGCTGCCAGAACCGATCCGAATGAGGTGTTGCTGAAGGCCCCCAGCGCCACCTCCCTGTTCTCCAGCGTATTCTCCAGTTTCAGCACCAGTTGGTGCAGTGCTGTTTCTGTTGAGAATCCTGCTCTGTATGCATATTGTTCGCAGTGTATGACCTGCTGTTGCTTTCATAATTAACTTCTAATTATTTTATACCGTTAAAACACGGGGGATTTTTGCTCTTACCAATCACTAATAATTCTGACGTTTCAAACCCAGTCATCTTTGAAGCAACCATTATTGTTGGTCGTTCTTTGCTACGCTTTCCACCGTGACACTTTTCATTTTTAAAAGCCAATGGTTTATTCGGTAAACACTTAAAAAATAGACCGGTTTCGTCAGCATTAAAAATGTCATTGAGATGGTATTTACTAATTTGATTCAGTAAAACAGTATTCTTCCAGTCAGTCGCCGATTGTTAATTAACATTACCACGTTCACCACAAACAACTTTCTGCATATTATTATGACTTTAAACTTATCAATCCACCGTATACTCGCTGAAAAATTGTTGTGTCCAAATCTGGTTGCAAATTCTTGTGCTTTTTGTCGAATAATTGGCACAGATAACGGTAAATTTTGATCGCGGACAGCAGTAATCCACTATAACATCGCTTCGTCAACATCAGCGTATACACAGGCCTTTATTCTTTTTCGAGGGTTACACAATTTTCCTTCAAGTCATGTTCAGGTTTGTCACAGTTCTTCAGAATTGTGGATAGTAGATTTGGTGGAATACCAAATTTTTTTGCGATATCCTTTTTCTTAAAAAGACCCTTATCTATTTCTTTTAAAACATTTAGTTTTTCTTGCACTGACAAACACTTTAACTTTTTATTATTGCTCATGGTAAATCGGAACGAATATTGAAATTCTCTATGTAATATAAGATAAAGATACTGGGCTAAATGATGTCGCGCAACTGAACTAAAGAAATGGAGAGCAAATCAAGTTTAAAAAAGGGAGCTGACAGTCTGCACTCTAGATACATAGGGTCAATTAGGGTAAAAGGAAACTAGGGGTATATGGAAACATCCACGGCATTTATTTAAATAGCACGCGTCTTGTATTTGCATGTGTTAGTGAGTTCCCTCGGCGGTCGCTGGTGCCGCATTACACAAATTTCATGGCTCCTGCACAGTTGTTGCGACGGTAAGTATAGTATATAATTTTACGGATCGAAGTAGTTTTACGATGCTTTAAGGTAGGTGCTGGAGTAAATTTCGTATTTTGGACCGCGAATGTTAGAACAACAAACTAAAATAATTACATCGTAAGTAAATGTTGTTGTAACACTGTACAGGTTAGAATACATCGGTCAGATAACCACAATGGAATAATTTGCTGTTTCCATTTACCCCAAGAAAAATTTAGCATGGGGTAAATGAAAACATAAAATAGGGGTAATTGGAAACGTGTCCCCTTTTACCACAAGTTTGAAATAACAATTAATACAGTTTCTTTTATTGTTTAGATGCCACAAAAATATATCTGCAAGAAGCCAGAGCGTACATACACAGCGGAGGACCTACAAAACGCTGTTGCTGACGTCACAACAAACAACCTGACTTACAGGCAAACATCTGATTTCTATGGCGTTCCAGTTAGCAACATTTTTAATAGAATAAAAAGACGTCAGATTCTAAAAGGGAAACTAGGAAGTGGAAGAAAGTGTGAGTTACCACCTCTTGTGGAAACAGATCGCAAAATGTCTGGAAGAGCAGTCAAAATGGGTTACCCATGTTCTAAAGAAGATCTGCTGCAGTTGGTGCAAGATTTTGTACTCAAAAATGGAATAGAAACAAGGTTTAAGGATGGAAAACCTGAACACGATTGGTATGTCAGATTTATGTGTCGTCATCCTCAACTAAGTCTAAAAAAACCAGAACATCTAGAAAAACTGCTAGGAACCCTAATATTGTATACAACTTCTACGACAAATTAGAAGATGTAGTCACTACTAATGACATTCTGCCTTGTTTTATCTATAATGCTGATGAAACTAGGTTCAGTTCAGACCCTTCTAGAATTCGCGCTATTGGGACCAAGGGAAAGACTTTGAACCGAATTAGTGGTGGTTCAGGTCGGGAAAACACTACAGTATTAGCGTGTGTTGCTGCAGATGGCACAGTATCAGCTCTGATGATTGTGTTTAAAGGTTTTGCTGTTCAAGCACCTCGGACATCAGCTATTGCATTTCCGGGTACCGTATATGCCACATCCCGGAATGGATGGATGGAGAAGCCCCAATTTTTCCACTGGTTTAAAACATCCTTTATAAGTCACATTTATAAAAAACATGTTGATATGGACATGCCAAATGCTACAGCTCTTCTTTTGTATGACAGGCACGCTAGTCATATCAGTTTGTGCATAATACAATCTGCAATAGAGGCCCATTGCCCTGATAGACCCTAAAACTTTTCAAAGTTAAAGATGGTCAGAAAGGGTATTGGCTTTCTTAACTAATTTCCACATACTTAATAATTATTATTGTAATGTCAGAAGTAGAACATCTGTTTTTTTACTACATGCTGTCAGAATATCCCTCCCTAGTAGAGTGTATAATAGAAAGGAAGTCATAAATATTAATTGCCTTAGATTTATGAAGGTTGTTTGGCGTTATGTAGAATCAACTTCTGTAAAAATACATTCATTTTTTCAACTTCGACTTATCGAGATGTTTTGTACAATAAAAAAATGGTTTGAGTAGTCCAATTTTCTTCGACTTACATAAATATTCGACTTGGAGAAGTTTGAGTTATAGAAGCTCCACTGTGTATATATGTATATATGTATATATATATATATATATATATATATATATATATATATATATATATATATATATATATATATATGTATATATGTGTATATATGTGTATATATATATATATATATATATATATATATATATATATACACATATATACACATATATACATATATATATATATATATATATATATATATATATATATATATATATATATATATATATATATATAACCATATAAAAATGTTAACAGGCCTTGGTTTTCGCGCTCATCATAACAAATTTTTTCAAAAGTTTTTCATCGTGACCTCTCTCTATTAGTGAATTTTTAATGAAAATTCACTAAAAAATAAAGTGGGAGTTGCATGTTTAGATGTTCTTCAACGTTTCTGTAACTGGTTTCGCTGCTTGACAGCATCCTCAGACAGAAGAAAATTGAATTATGATAAAATCATGACAACTACAAGTATTTATTGCTATGTTATGATGTTTTGATCAAAAAATTATTTAAAAACGAAAATAAAAATGACGGATGCCACCTTCAAAATGTGATGTATGTCAATATTTAACATAAAGATAGAACTAACTTATGACAGTAGTAACTATAATAACAATTAGAACAATAAAATAACTACACAAGAACGGTAATAACGCAGACTCTATGCAATAAAAATATCCACACACATCAACTCATATCTTATTAACTTTTTTGAAGAAAAAAAAAAGAAAAGAAAAAAAAATAGCTATATTTATTTTGTTTGATTTATTTGAATCTATTAAATCAGTTTTTTTTTTCCAAAAAAGTTGTAATAAGATAATGAGTTTGTGTGTCAATATTTTCATTTTATCGAGTCTGCTTTATTACTGTTATTGTTTAGTTATTTTATTATTGTAATTGTTACTATACTTATGACTGTTATAGGTTAGTTCTATCCTTATGTTAAATATTGACATACATCACGTAGACATTTTGAAGGTGCCATCAGTCATTTTTATTTTATTTTAATTTTAAAAGAATTTTTTGATCAAAACATCATAACATAGAAACAGATCTTTATTTGTAGTTGTCATGATTTCGTATTAATCCAATTGTCTTCTGTCTGGGGATGCTGTCAAGCAAGCAAAACCGGTCACATAAATGTTGAAGAACATCTAGCATTCAGAAGGGCCACTTGCTCCAGTTAGACGCTGGCTATGTCCTTTACTTACAGAAATGAAAACCAACAGTGAAGCCAGAGAAGTAGTCTCAGACTCTGTAATTTGAGTTTATTGACAATTTCCCAGAATAAGATTGTTGTTGGGCATTAAAATAATCCACTACTATTCGAACTTACTGAGTTGAAAATTTGCTTGATTTTAAACTCTATGTGTAATAATTTATGCAAACAAAATACATGACATTACAATGGACCAGCTATTTTGGCTACACTTGATACCATACAATCTGCAAGTATGGGATCTCATAGAAATTTTGATGATTGGTATGTTACATACAATTATAAAAATAAAACCAGAGATGTTAGGTGTTTTACTTTTTAAGTTACTCAATAGAAATACGAAAGATGTTTTAATGATTAAGAAAGTGTATACAAATGAGCTATGTAAAAAAAACATACCTGCACAGTATGAGTAGGAAAACTGTCCTTGTTGCAACAGTGATCGACTAAAAGCGAAGCGTTATTCAATGCTAATCCCTGAGATGTATTGTGGTGGCTACAATGTAAAGCTTGCAGCTCAAGTGCTTGATTGAGCAAAGAATTCAAACGGCTGGGCGGCAACATCACACTTGGAGGCAAGTATGTCTGCAATTTGTTCATTAAGGTAGTGCGTGACTTTGTACCTTTACCTTCCCTACAAAAAAATATTAAAATGAAATAAACTAAAGCAAAAGCTGGAAATACTATGTCAATAATTAAAATAGTTAAACTTTAGAAAATGATTGTTTATTTAAACTTAAACAAAAAATGTAAATGCAACATACCCTCTATCTCGCTTCCTAACAGAAATACAGGATGTCCAACTTAAGAGAAAATAAAATATTTTTTTACAAATACATAAAAATAAACCACAACTGTATACATAGATATTTGACAAGGTAACCCATATAATAAACAAAATATTGAAATAAAACTATGAAATGTGGCTAAGACAGAGGGAGGCAGTGAAGGTAAAAAGTTAAACCTTTTTTTATTGACCTTTTAACAAAAAAGTATTGTCAGAATTTTGTCAAGATCATTAAAAACATATATACAACTTGCATCGCATGAATTAATGCAATTAATACCTGGCAAGAACTTTTCTAATCAACAAAAAATTAAAATACAATTATGAATAGTGGCTAAGTGATCCAAATTATTTTCAAATAAAATTTTGAATTTGAAATTCTAATGAAGTAAGGCAGCGACAACTTTTATAAAAAAGTTATGGTATGCAACAAGAAAAACTAAACATTTTTGTATATTTTATAATCCATATTGACTAAACAATTGGTGATTTTAATGCACCGCAGTTTATCTATGGACAAATGACTGATTCTAAAACCAAAGTTATCCATGATTTTTCAAATTTTTTAAATCTGTCGCAGTTTAATAATATTTCCAATAGAAACAATAGGCTGCTTGACCTTGTGTTTGCCAGTTGTAATTGCTCGGTTTTCCATGATATGGATCCACTAGTGCCAGAGGATGCATATGACCCTGCTTTAGGCATATTTCCTGAATTCAGGAAGAATAACAATGGTCCTAAATACTTTCCATGTAACAATCAGGTCTCTTACAACTTTCGAAAGGCCAATTACCCTGCACTGTATGCTGCAATACTTGATGAAGATTGGTCTCAACTGGAGTCCTTTACTACCACTGATGAGGCTTGTAGTTACTTTTATGGCAGACTTTACAGTATCTTTGAACAACATGTTCCTCAGTGCAAGAGGTCATCTAGAAAATGTCCTTCCTGGTTTACTAATGAATTAATAAATGATATAAAAAATGAGATGTGCAATGCAAGATATAGGAGGCATAAACGTGACAGTGATCGTGCAGAGTATAGCTATGAGAGGCATATGCTGAGTATGTCCATGGAACTGAAGTCTCTTAAGGTTGATCTCTCTAGAGTTTGGTCTCACATACAGGAAAGGAGGCGAGCAAGTAACACTCCAAGTACTGTGTCTGACGAAAATGGCATGGTTTATAATAAGCCTCAAACAACTGTTAACTGTTTTGGTTTAAAAGTGTGTACCATTCTCAATACATCACTGAACCAGTGGATACCTCTGGACCATCGCATATGGCAGTCATTGTGACAGTGATTGGTGATAAGGAAATTCTTAAAGCCATCAAGAAGCTCAAGAACAAGTTTACTGCTGGACCAGATTTGGTGCCATCCTTCTTGATTACCTACCTTGAACCCTATTTAACTGGTCGCTGCTCACACATTTCTTTCCTGAGTTTTGGAAGGTGGCTCGGGTCTGTCCTGTTTTTAAGTCTGGGGACCGTTCGAGGGTCAGCAACTACAAGCCTATAGCTATCCTATGTAACTTTGCTAAAATTTTAGAGGCAGTTTTGTATGGTCATATTTATCCTGCCGTGAAGTGTCGCTTGTCACAATACCAGCATGGGTTTATGGAGGGGTGCTCAACACTGACGAATTTCTCCCTGTTCACACAGTATGTAAGTGAAGCTTTGGATGGACGGGGTCAGGTGGATGTCATTTATACAGACTTCTCCAAAGCGTTCGATCGTGTTGACCACTCAACACTTCTGTACAAGCTGCATCTGGCGGGCTTTGATGGACGGCTTATAGCATTCTTTGGATCCTACTTGACTAACTGTGTGCAATATGTTTTTTTATGATGGATTTAAGTCTGAACCCTTCACTGCTAGCTCTGGCGTTCCACAGGGTTCCAATCTTGGCCCACTCCTCTTTTTGTTATTTATCAACGACATAAGCCCTGTAATTTCTGGTAATCATCTATTATTTGCTGATGATCTCAAATTATACTCCAGTGTTCAGGATATTGGTGACTGTTCAAGACTCCAGGTGGACCTTGAAAACTTGCAGCTGTGGTGTGTTGAGAACAGACTTGAATTAAATGTCTCGAAGTGCAAAGTGATGACATACACTAGAAAAACCAGCCGTATAGCTTTTCCCTACAAAGTGGGTGGCTAGTACTGAAACACATAGGGATCTTGGAATTGTATATGATGAACATTTAAGTTTCACTGGACAAATTCAAACAATTACAGCATCCTGTTTGAAGTTGATGGGTTTCATTATGAGGAATAGCAGATCATTTTCCAATTTGGATAGCTTGAAAATTCTCTATTTTGCCTACATTCGATCGAGGCTTGAATATTGTAGCTTGATTTTTGATCCCTTTTATAGTGTTCATATTGATACTCTGGAAGATGTTCAGCGTAAGTTTTTAAAACACCTTGTATATAGGGCATCTGGTAACTACCCATAGAGGGGATGCGATCATGGCCAATTGCTGATACAAGCTGGCACACCCAGCTTGTATTCACGCAGAAAAGTTGCATCTGTAATGTTCCTGCATAACTTGTTTCATGGTAAAGTTGATTGTCCAGACTTATTGATGCAATTAAATTTCTCAGTTCCACGGGCTGCATCTAGAGTGGTGAGAGTGTTCAAGCCTCCAATACCAAGGACTAACTTGTATATGAAATCACCTGTGTATACAATGAGCTCTGACTTTAATGACATTGCAAAATTGTGCGACTTCTATTTGGCTAAAGGTTGTGGTTATTCGTAGGGTGACTATATCTTACTTTATCGGTTATTAGGACCCTTATATGTACCGTTTTGTGGAATTTCTGCCTTGTGATGTTTTGCACAGTATTTTAGTTTTGTTTTAGAAGTATTTTTTGTTCATATTGTTCTTTTTGTATGGTGCCCTATTAATGGGATTATCCTGTTGGGCATGTATTAAATAAATAAATAAATAAACAAAATGTAGTTTTGTAAAAAAAAACTGCTAGGGACATAAGTTTTACATTAAAAAAAAACGATACACCAACATTTGATATATAAATTTGGCAGTTCTGTCAAAGTTCAAAGTTTTTTATTAGTGCAACTAAACGGACCTGACCTGACTTAACCTGAACACATACAAACTTGCAATGTGTAAAAATCGTATTATTGTGCATATTTATAAAAAATCCCGGAACACATCATTTTTAAACTAAAAAAATCACATCCGGCAACATGAAAGCTTCACTCCTACATTCATCCCTCTTCCAGTGACAGTGGCAACCCCCAAATTTTTTAATATGAAGTAGAAACTTGTGATACCGCTTTTGAAATATCTGTCTATTCTCTTAGAACATTGTGAGATGTACGACAGGGTCCCCAGTGCCGAACCACGTAGTATGTTGTTACGACAGCTCCAGTTAACACAAAATCTTATAAGTAGAGACTGTGAACAACCAACCAACAATTTTGTAAATTGTCAGCCCTGGCCCATTTTCTTCACTAATACCGGAACAATATATGTAAGGCTAGATGTACTCTCACGGTAATTAGAAACGCAGACTGGTTTCACAGCGAGAACACACTTATAATAAAGTATATAGCTATGGTAGCCAGCCTCCTATAACATTGTGAGATGTACGACAGGGTTGCCATCTCGGTGCAGAACCATGTAGTATGTTGTCACGACAGCTCCAGTTAACACAAAATGTTATAAATAGACACTGCAGACAGCCAACCAACAATTTTATAAATTGTCAGCCCTGGCGCATTTTCTTCCATAATACCTGGTTCTGCACCGAGATGGCAGCCTTAAACTGTATTGCTTTACAGGTGTGTTCTCGTAGTAATTAGTATAGGGCACTGACGAGCACTAATTAGAACGAAAACTGATCTACGTTTCTAATTATGGTGAGAATGCATCTAGCCTTACATATCTTCATTCTCTTTTTAAAAATTCTATGGTTTTCAAATTTATTGCAAAAATTAACAATAAAAAAATTAATAAGTTCATCTGATTGACGAACTTTACTGCGACACACTAAAAAATTAATAGCTAATCACGTTTTATTCTTGATAATGAGAAAGCAAGCAAAAACAATTTCAGAGTCTTTTTTGGACGGTATCAATTACGAGACATAAAAAGTTACCAACATTCTTCATAGTTGGCAATGTTTATTTTAAAACACCTTAGCAACTTGCTGTGTAATTGTAACAGCATAACAGCAGTTGTCAGTTGTTAACTGCAATTCAGGAACATGGTTTATTTTACAGAAATGTGTAAAATAACAGTTCTATAGATGATTGGCCACAGAGATAAAACACAGATCGTATTTGCTCGCTTATTTCAAGAAAAATTTCTTGATTTGCTGCCTCTATCCCAAGAGACAATTGGTAAAATTGGGCTTGGACATATAAGGCAGATACAAAAAAAAAAAACCTTTTAATGCACTGAGTAATAAAAACCCACACACTTTGATTCGACAAGGAGCCACAACATTGGATGTTAGCCATTCATCGATTATTTGAATATTAAAAGAAAATAAAATGATCCCTATGAAAATCCACACTGGATGAGAGAAGAACATACACAATACCCCGAAAAGGCACACTCACCAATTAGTTCTTTCCATAAGTTCTTGAGTACTGGAACACATCATATAGCTTGAAAGCTGATGAACTCTAGTTGTGTTATGTTGCAGAGGTGTTAGTTCGTTTCTGAGGACATGTAAAGCATCTAAAATTCTCCCGTCTTCTAAATATTCCAGGTACTTTTGTTCCAATAACAAGAATTTCATCTCCTGTAAAAAAGTATAATAAATTACATTACATTTATTTCGGGCCATAAAATTCAATGACAAAACTTATGAAATACCATGCAAATGTAATATATCTAGCAAAAAGCTGGAGTTTAAAATCTTAAAGACGACTTTCATGGTTATAATAGAAGGCTTCACTAAGTGAGTGGTAAAACATGAAACAATGTTCCGCCACCTAGTTGTGGAACCAAGTAGTATGTTGTCATGCCAGCTCCAAATAACACAAGTGTTAAAAAATAGAGACTGTATACAACCAACTAACAATTTAGTAAATTGTCAGCCCTGGCCCATTTCTACCCTAATATAAGGACAAAGTATGTAAGGCTAGATGCATTCTCACCACAATTGGAACCGTAGACCGGTTTCGCTGTAATTAGACCTCGTCAGTACGGCATACTAATTGTAGGGAAAATACACCTATAAAGTAATACGGCTATGGTAGCCAGCCTTCCAACATTAAGTGAGATATAAGACGCGAAGCACGTACCGCCACCTCGTTGCGGAATCAAGTAATATGTTGCCACGGCAGCTCCAAATAACACAAAGGGTTAAAACATAGAGATTGTATACAACCAACTAACAATTTAGTAAATTGTCAGCCCTGGCCCATTTATATCCTAATAAAGGGACAAAGCATGTAAGGCTAGATGCATTCTCGTCACAATTACTCTATTTGTTAACACTTTATGTTATTTGGAGCTGGTGTGAAAACATAGTACTTGGTTCCAGAACTAGGTGGCGGCACTTTGCTTCGTGTCTTACCACTCACTTAGTGTTGGAAGGCTGGCTACCATAGCCGTATTACTTTATAGGTGTATTTTCGCTACAATTAGTATGCCGTACTGATGAGCTCTAATTAGAGCGAAACCAGTCTACGGTTCTAATTGTGTCGAGAATGCATCTAGCCTTACATACGTTGTCCATATATTAGGGTAAAAATGGACCAGGGCTGACAATTTACTAAACTGTTAGTTGGCTGAAATAAAAGAGAAATTAAAATGTGTCTAATAAGACAGAAACAAAAGAGAAATTAAAATGTGCCTACCAGGCTTGAGGTGAGTAAAATTTACAAGATCAACTGTCAGTTGAAGTTTGGTTGTCACTTCTTGGCTCTAGCTAAATCATAAAATTTAATGTAATAATGGAGTGAAGAAAAAATAATCTCAGGTCAGAAGCTTGAATAGTATTGTCAAGATTACTTTAAAATAAAGGTATTAACTTATACATTAAGATGGAAAAGAGATTGAGAATTTTATGTTATTTGGTATGTCAAAATTGGAAGTGATTGATGTTTTGGAAGAAAGGTGTTAAATATATTTTGGAATATTCTCATTAAATTTTGTCATTAAATACTATACAAGTCCTAGGACTTTCTTGTACTAACATATGTATAATTTTCAGCAAATAAATAATAATAATAATAATAATAATAATAATAATAATAATAATAATATTATTCCCGAACTTTTTTTCATTTTTGACACT
Organism: Tillus elongatus; assembly: GCA_964006375.1. Lineage (NCBI taxonomy): Eukaryota > Metazoa > Arthropoda > Insecta > Coleoptera > Cleridae > Tillus > Tillus elongatus. Next base: position 100,111,584 of record OZ023267.1, read on the forward strand.
ACCAAATATTATTTAAGATGTTTTTACAACAAAAAAAAAACACATGTGAGCCAGTAGTGTTTACGAGACTTAAAAAAGTCTTAACATTTTGATAATTACATAAACCCTAATTACAACAAGTGTACACTGGATGTCAACTGTTTTTTTCATAAATGTCGTTACTAAATTGTCTTTTATAAGTTTTTCCCCGACTAACACCAGCCATTTCAAACATGAGGTCTGGTAACGGCCGACCTGTCGCTTTTAGTTTCGATTTTTCCTCATACGTGTATTTGAAAAATCTCTTTTCGTTTATTAACTTATAAACCACATCCATGTTTTTTATGTACAATGAAAACATGCGCTGGCGAATTAAGACAAACTAATAATCTGCAAAACCGCAATCAAATTACTCATACGACACACAAAGCACACTGATCTGGAAATAATGCAGCCCAAATACTACGTCTCAGCGTTATTATATGGAGGGCCGCGGGAGGCGAGACGATGAGCGTGGGCGGCCCAAGCAGTGCACAGACCGTCTTTTAGCGACCCAGCTAAGAAGTGAAGATGACCCGGTGAGATTGTGATGAGTCTTCGACTGGCTTGCTCTGCGCTTATTCTCACGTACAAACATAAACTCATAGTAGGCTACGTTCGCACGCTATGGATAATATTTAAATGTTACAATTAATAGATTATCGATAAAATCTATTTTACGTAATTTTACAATGTATAAAATAATTTGTATGAAATGTAAATGATTTTTTTGGCAGTTCTGCAGCTCTGCAGCACTTATGCACCAACCGCCACTAATGTTACCTAATCAAACACCTGTCGGTAATGAAATGACATGAACTGTCTGGATAGCAAGCAAGTTGGTAACCAGCATTTAAAACAAGTAACAAAATCCCAACAGTCAGCAGGTCGCTCAGGTTTGTTTTCAACGTCAATTTACGAACGCTGTAAATCAGCACAACTGTTTTGTTATAATTTTAAATAAAAACACTAAGATTTAACATGTAAATGTGCCCACTGCTTTAGATCACAGTATTTACCATTTTCATCATCTCATGTATAACTATATATATATATATATATATATATATATATATATATATATATATATATATATATATATATATATATATACATATATATATATACATATATATATACATATATATATATATACATATATATATATATATATATATATATATATATATATATATATATATATATATATATATATATATATATATATATATAAAACAACATTACTTAAAACAGCACCAGAAAAAATAAGAGGTAGACCAAAAGAATAACTTCCGGCAAAAACCTGGTTCAACTGATGAAGCTTGAAATTTACAACGAAATGAAAAGAGCTGCTGAAGACGGAGATTCATGGCTGCCAGGACGAGGTGACATCGCCTTTAGACTGCAATGATGAGGTTGTATGTTATGGTACTACTTAAAACTCTAAGCTGGAAGTACTTTGTATATTATAGTTGTGCATTGGTATAGTTTTTCTTCTTAACCCATTTCTGGCCAATGGTGAGTATATGCACCATCACTTTGTTTATTTTTTTTAGAAAATACTACAGCTTTAATTAAGGAATTATGAATAAAATCTACTTCTAAAGTAACAAGGCCATGTTAAGAATTTAAATTTTGTTTGTTTCTCCAATGTTCATTGGAAAATAAGGAACTTTTATCAAATAAATTTACGTGTAAACAATCAAGCAAATATATAACTTATGCTAAACTTATTGTGCCTCAAACATTGTGTTTATAATCTGACAACTATAAGTAATATCAATAATTAACACATACACTCCTAGTTTCAGTTTGTTTAAAAAAAAAACGTGCTACAAAGATAATGGTTGCTGAACGCACCATTGGCCAGATGCTTGAAGTGTAATTCCAGGAAGTGTTCCTAGTCCACCTGTCTGAGACACAGTAAACGAAACTATCCTTCCAAGAACTTTATAGGAGTATAATATATTGTTGGCGGGTTCTGCCATTTTACTTTCTATACATATTTAGTTCTGCTTGATTTACGGTAGTGGTTAGTTGTGATTGTAGTTAGTATAGTGTACAAGTAAGATAAAAAATAAATAATAATGGCTAGAATGTATTTGACACAAAAAGAGTTAGAGGAGGCAATGCAAGAAATTATAAATGAAGAAGAAAGGGAATCTCAAGGTAATCTAGATGAATCTTTTTATATTTTTATTTCATAAGTGTATGAAAATTGTGTTTCTCAATAGGGCCAGTGGATGTAGTGTACATCCCTCCTGACATAGATGAGTTGACCGATGAAGACGATATTGACGATAACATGCTCATTAATGAGATACCTCTTGAAACTGAAATTGCTGGGACATTTCACATTGATGTTCAAGATGGCGATTTTGATGACAACGATAAATCACTTGCAGAGAAAATATGTGTCTATCTACTGGAATAGGAACTGAAATTGCAAATTGGCAGAAGAAGAAGGCTACTTATAATTTTTTACCGGTATCAATAGAAAATGAATGTGGGCAATCCCTGAAAAGTACTCTTTATGGAAAAACGCCACTAGAACTGTTTTTATTATTCTTTGATACTGAAATACTTTCTATGATAGTGGAGTATACTCTAAAATATGCTAAAGACAATAATAGACACGACTTTTGTTTGAGCATCAATGACTTGGTATACTAATACTGTCTGGTTATCATATTTTACCACAAATGGATCTATACTGGAGCAAAGATGAAGATAAAGGAGTAGAAATTGTAAAAAAATGCATGAGTAGGAACAAGTTTAGGAACATCAAAAGAAATCTTCATTTCACTGACAATTCAAACCTGAATAAAAATGACAAATTTTCCAAAATACGACCATTATTTGATGCCATAAACGTCTGTAGCAAACAGTTTGGAATATTCTCCGACAATCTTTCTATCGATGAACAAATGGTGCCATATTTCGGCCAACATTTGTGAAAAATGTTCATAAAACGAAAACCAGTTAGGTTTGGCTTCAAGTTTTGGTGTCTGTGTTCATCAGATGGATACTTATTTAGTTTTATACCATACGGGGGAGCCAATAACAAAAGAGATAAATCGTCCTTGGGGTTAGGGGGACAGGTAGTTACTAACCTTCTTTCTTGTATTGAAAAAGCTTTTCATCACAGAATATTTTTCGATAATTAATTCTCTTCCTACCTGTTGTTCGTAGAATTGCGCAGTTCGCAATTTTTCACAACAGGAACAATAACAGATAACAGGACCAATAAATGTTCACTAGAAAGTCCAAAAGTGATATAAAAAAGGGCCAAGGAGCTTATGACTATGCGTTTGATGAAAATGCTCAACTAACACTTGTCAGGTGGAATGACAATACTACTGTAACAGTTGCACGTAACAATTTTGCTGTTGAGTCTTTAGCAAATACTAAAAGATATAGTCGTAAGGAACACAAAGAGATACAAATTCTCCAGCCTGATATAATAAGACAATATAACAAATATATGGGAGGATCCTGCACGACAACGCAATTGCCAATTACAGGACAAGTGTAAAAGGAAAGAAATTGTGGTGGCCACTTTTTATAAACACCCTTGATAGTGTTATAGCCAACTGTTGAAAGCTTTATGAAAAACAAACGACAGCAATATATCTTAGATTTTAAATCCAGCTTAGCCATACGTCTAATGAAAAGTGAAGACCCCCTTGCAAAGACAAACCTGATTGGAAGACCATCAAGAGAATCTGTTCCAGATTAAGTCAGAATGGATAATGTAGGTCACATGATAATAAAACACAGCGAAAAGGCACGAAGAAGATGCAGGTTGTGCAAAAATCACACAATATACCTATGTGATAAATGCAGTGCACACTTACACCCTGATTGTTTTGATTCTTTTCACAAATCAAAATAAACTAATAAACTCAAGTTCATGCATTCTGCCAATGGTGCGTAAACGCACCATGCCATAAAACTCAATTAATTTTATTTTTTGTAAAAAATTATTATAGAAATTGTTTATAAATAACATGTTTATTACAATAAAACGTATAAACACGTTATTTTTTAATTTATTCTATGCTTGGACGTAAATGGGTTAAGTAGCAAATATGTTTTTTTTCCTATTTACGCCACCAGAAATGTTCATAATGATTTTAGTTAATTTACACGATATCTCTCAAATCGGCTACACGATTTGATTGTTTTCATCCAACAATGTACAAAGGCGTGAACATATGTAGAATGCATATTTACAACCATGGTTACAACCATTCATAAATGTGGAAAAAAGAGTACTCAAAAACTAAGGTTATTGGATCATGCATTAATAATACTATTACTCTATACAGCGTGTTTTTCAAATGTGGCTCACCCCAATAAGTTCTATTTTTGAGATAAAAAAATGAAATTTGGTGTGTTAGTATATGACATAAATCCAGATTGATGGACGTATTCAATTGTTTTCGGTCACTTCCTGTTTCACTGGAAATGTCAGCAACTTTTGATTTTTAAATTAGACCTCGGGTATTTTTTTGCTTTATTTGATAAAAAAATTACATCCTGAATACAATGACATCTCATATGTCAACTTTTGACATTTTCGCTTAAAAAAATATATATTTTAAAATCAATCTGAAGTGTCATGACTATGTTAGAACCATTATTTTTTAATCAAGGAGCCATGGAAAAATGGATTGGATCATCTAATGTTGTTTGTCTCTTTTCCTGGCTAGTTAAAAGATCCCCAGATCGTATTTTTAATCATAACTCAGTTTTTTCAAATGGAACAAGGGTGGCTCATTAGCATATTCGGCAAAAGCATTTTTTACAAATAATTTGGTCACACACACACATGGCATTTCGAGTTAAATTGTCGTTATAAACCGGCTGTTATAATTTAATATGATTACAACATTGGAATTTGCCATAAGCGTAATGACATTTGTAATAAGTAGGCCTGGATATAGCAATTGGACTACATTGCCAAATATCAACAAATTGTCAGTTCCAGGCCTACTTATTACAAATGCCATTACGCTTATCAATCATATGAAATTATAATAGACGGTTTATAACGACAATTAAACTCAAAACACCATGTGTGTGTGGTCCCAAATTATTTTTAAAAAAAATTTTTTGTCGAATGTGCTAATGAGCCACCCACGTTCCATTTGAAAAAAAAAACCTGGACGCAGCAAGTGCGTTATGGTAGTGAATTTTCATAGAAATGACCTGGCACTAAATATTTTATTATAACTTTTTTTTTGTGGCATAGAAAACTAAATTTTTGTGTATAGTTTACTTTTTATATCGTAAACCTACCTACCAAATTTGGTTACCATAGCTTTTTTATTTTTTGAGATAAAAAATTTTTTCGGATGAAAACTCCAAATTTTCCCGGAAAAGCTCGTCCGATTTTCCTGACTAACGAACTTATCCAAACCATTTACAAAAGGAAGGTACATGCCAAATTTTATCAAAATCGGCCCATTATTTTTTGAGTTATCAATGTGATATATATATATATATATATATATATATATATATATATATATATATATATATATATATATATATATATATATATATATATATATATATATATATATATACAACCTTTCTCCTCACGAACGACAGTCAATCAGAGACCTAAACCGAAACACAGAAATTATAACGCTACAGTCATACTTGACAAAACAGACTATATACAAAAGATGGACAATATACTAAACAACACAGACTACAAACAAATCCCTAACGATCCTACAACTTATCTGGAAAGGAAAACCAAAACTATCATCAACAACTCCCAACTCAATGCTGACCTCAAAAAAGAACTAATCCCCCGCGAAAAATCATCTCGCATCCCTAGGAAATATGGTCTCCCGAAAATCCATAAGCCTGATATTCCCCTTCGCCCTATCGTAAGTGCCCACCGTTCACCCACACAAAAACTTGCAAAACATCTAGCCAAAACTCTCCAACCATTAGTAGAAAACGCCACATCCTATGTCAAAAACTCCACCCATTTCATCGACCTTCTTCAAAACAACACCATTTCTCAAAACGACATCCTAGTTAGCTTTGATATAGTTTCCTTATTCACCAATATACCTCTATCTGAAACCCTTGACATTCTCAAAAATAAACACAAAATTTCCCACGATACCTTAGCTCTTGTAGAACACTGCACATCTAACACTTATTTCCTTTTTCAAAACAAATTTTACAAACAAGTTCGAGGTGCTCCAATGGGTTCACCCCTCTCTCCTGCATTGGCCAACATTTTCATGGAAAACTTCGAGACACAAGCCCTCAATTCATCCCAACTTAAACCAACGTGTTGGTTAAGATACGTTGACGACATTTTCGCTGTCTGGCCACACGGCAAAGAATCTCTAGACGAATTCCTTTCTTACCTAAATAACATCAACCCCCAAATCCTGTTCACCATGGAAATAGAAAATAATTTTTCTTTGCCTTTCTTAAATGTACGCATCACTAAAAACCCAGTCAGAGGATTTTCTTACACTGTCTACCGTAAACCAACCCACACTAATCGGTATCTTAACGCCCAATCTCACCATCACCCATCGCAACTAAATTCCGTGGTTCGAACATTAGTAACACGATCCCTTAGACTAACGGACAACAACAACAGACAGACAGAATTAAACTTTTTAAGACAGGCATTGCTAGAAAACGGATACGACAACAATCACATACTACGAAACATTAGAAACGCACAACAACAAACCACTACACTACAACAAGAACAAACGGCGTCCACACAACAACACACAGCGTTTTTACCATACATTAAAGGTGTCACCGACAAAATCAGCCGAATTTTCAGAACCCATAATATCAAAACGGTATTCACAACAGACCAAAAACTGTCAAATCTTATAAAAACTCCCAAGGATACGATTCCAAACGAATCCCACGAAGTTTACGAAATTCCTTGTTCCGACTGTTCCCGAACATACGTAGGACAAACAAACAGACGCATCCACAATAGAATATACGAACACACCCTCGCAGTTAGAAAATCCGACCCCTCATCGGCGCTGGCCATGCATCATATTCATACAGGGCACAAAATAGACTTCGATAATGCCAAAACAATAGCACCGGTTTACAATTTCAAAACGAGAATTATCCGCGAAGCAATCGAGATTGAAAAACGTCCCGATTGCTTAAATAAGAGAGATGATGGTCTTCGCCTTCCGACTACTTGGAAACCTATTATATCTTCTTTACAAACACACAAAAAGGAAATAAATTCCACAGACAATTTTATTGCATCATTATCTGCCTCAACAAATGCCGGTGACCCTCTTAATCCTCCTCTAGATACCGTGACCAAAGCCCCCCACTTAATTGACGGTGACCCCACTACTTTCACTGATAACGCAACAGGTAGACGGAACGACATATATAAGACAAGACTTGCAACGAACTGCCAGATCTCTCTGAGGCCTAGGGTTGAACACACTGAGACATCACAGACGATCTACGGCGAGATTTGGGGAGTAGGCAGATTGAGGCCCCGTAATCGAGCTACAACAACCCACCTACCTTTATCCACCGCTCTAAGGAGTAGGCAGATTGAGGCCTTAGAGTGTCCTTACATATTTCCTTTACCTACCTTTGTCCACCACTCTAAGGAGTAGGCAGATTGAGGCCTTAGAGTGTCCTTACATATTTCCTTTACCCACCGTTGTCCATCACTCTAAGGAGTAGGCAGATTGAGGCCTTAGAGTGTCCTTACATATTTCCTTTACCCACCCTTGTCCACCACTCTAAGGAGTAGGCAGATTGAGGCCTTAGAGTGTCCTTACATATTTCCTTTACCCACCTTTGTCCATCACTCTAAGGAGTAGGCAGATTGAGGCCTTAGAGTGTCCTTACATATTTCCTTTACCTCTTGAAAATGGCTCCAAAACAGGAGCCGAAACGTCGAGTTTCCATAAATTCTGGACGCGGTTTAACCCGAGAACCAAGCATGTCTCACATTAAAGACCGCGGAAATCTTTCTGAATATATATATATATATATATATATATATATATATATATATATATATATATATATATATATATATATATATATATATACATATATATATATATATATATATATATATATATATATATATATATATATATATATATATATATATATATATATATATATATATATATATATATAAACATATAAAAATTGAAGCTGACCCCGGATATGGGTTCTAGGGGTCCTAGTTCGCCCTCATTTGCAAAAATTTTTTCAAAATTCAAAAATCGGGATCTCCCCATTAGTGAATCTTTTCTACGAAAATTCACTAAAATTGAGTTTTAATTACAAACACGATTTGGACCCACCAGGAAAAGAGACAAAAAACATTAGATGATCAAATCTTTGTTACATGGTTCCTTGATTAAAAAATACTGGTTCTAACATAGTCATGACACTCTAGATTTATTTTAAAATATATATATATATATATATATATATATATATATATATATATATATATTTTTAAACAAAAATGCCAAAAGTTGACATATAAGGTGTCATTGTATACAGGATGTCATTTTTGATCAAATAAAGCAAAAAATACGGGAGGTCCAATTTAAAAATCAAAAGTTGCAACTTTTCCGGTGAAACCGGAAGTGACCGAAAACTGAATACGTCAATCAATCTGGATTTATGTCGTATACTAATGTACCAAATTTCATCTTTTTATCTTAAAAAAACAAAGAAATTATTGGGGTGAACCACTTTTGAAAAACACCTGGTATACACTCATTTTATTTCTACAGCATAAGTGATAACAAACAATAAATTACCAGGATACTGGTTGAAGATCCCAGAAGAGGTACCAGCTCTTGTAGATCATGATCTGCTTTATTCCAATCACCATTCATAACATGTACACGAAACTTTGCTGCCGCTGGGTGATCTAAACGACATCCTGATTCTGCCATAAGTGAGTCAGCTGTACGGCTGAAATTAATACAATTAAAAAAATTTAAAAATGATATGTTCATCATAATGTATCTATTACTTCATAAGTAGTTGTGGTTATATAAATACAACATAAAATTATTGCCAAGTATAGTAAAAAAATAAAGCAAAAAGCAACTAAAAAGTTACAGAAATGGAGATTGTTTTTTGTGATTTAAAAATCCACGATTACTAGTAACATTATTTATGACTCTAGCCGGAAGGGCTTTCGCAGTCCCTCAAAGAAAAACATTCACTCATCCCAGGTATCTCAGATAGCAAAGGGATTGAGCCCAGATGGAACCCGTTAGTTATCGGGCACTGAACGACGTGACATATTCTCATTTCCCAGAAATCTCCGCACAGTGTAGGCAGTTGCAAGTATTACCACGTTCTGCATAATCTTTTAAAGGTGCTCTCCAAGGCCCAGTCTCTGAATATTCTCTTGAAGATTCTCAAACACCACACCATTTGACGACATGACTACTGGGGCACTCCGGCACTATCTACCCTCCACTGTCTCTTTACATGCATATCGAGATCTCTGTACTTAATGATTTTCTCGTTGTACTTTAAGTCTAGATTATTGGTATCCGGAATAGCCAAGTCAATCAGCGTCACTTGTTTTCAGGACTTATCCACTATTATTATATCTGGCCTATTGTGGGCAACTCAGTCTGTTAGCACAGCCCGATCCCAGTACAACCTGTGTTGTATGCATGTCTTATAGGGTTTATGTTCTGTTCATGCCAGACTAGTATAGTAGAAGAAGACTTTAGTTAATGGTTAGAAGGCCAGTTTAGGTAAATAGAGAAAGACATGTAACTGCAAGGTTATGTGATGTACTATGTAATAATAATAATATATATATATATATATATATATATATATATATATATATATATATATATATATATATATATATATATATATATATATATATATATATATATATAGGTTCTGATAAGCAGTTTTTAATTATGAGTAACGTATTCTTAAACATATAGTATATAACAACCTGTATTTTGAGTTTTCTAGAACAGGCCCAGGAATTCATCTATAGTAGGACACCTTACTAAGATTTAAAAGTCCCTTTTTCAGAGCCAGTTCTTGATTGAGTATTGTCGCAACTGTGTCGTGCCTCTCTTTGTACTATGTTGCAGCAAACGCTTGGCATCCTCCAGTGACATGCTCGATATAGTCTCTGATGACTAACACCCAAACCTGCATTTGTCATCTTGGACCCAATTATCTCTAACTATGCACTTCAAGTAGTTTCTTATTGAAATGGCCTGATCTTGTATGGCCAGCAAAAAAACCTCTGTCTCTCGAAACATCTGTCTGCACACGAACCAGTAGCTCGACGCCGATTTGTGGACAAATGTGCCTGGGACGTCTCATTCGGACGTTGCCTATGGAGAGGCTTCTGCATCCAAGATTGCAGCTTGTCCTGGATTATTGTTAAACCTGCTCACGCTACTAATAGCGAAGGCTATATCAGGTCTCGAGACTTGAGTTGCAAACAAGAGGCTGCCTATAGCTTCCTGATAAGGGATTTTTCTGATCTTGTCTTTTTCCTCGTGGCTTGCGGTTCCTGGGTCTTAGAAAAAATTTCACTGCTGCTCATTGGAGTGGCAACGGGCTTTGCTTCATCCATGCGGAACCGCTTGTGAATTTGCTTTATGTAATGTTGCTGGCTGATCCAAATTTTCTCAGATTGATGGTCACGGGTCAGTTTGAAACCGAGGACTGGTTCGGCCTCGCCGAGATCTGTCATCTTGAATGAAGTAGTGAGTTTTGTCCTGACTTGTCTTCAGTTTTCCATCATTTGAGAAAATTAACAGGTCGTCCACCCAGACTGTCACAATCAGCATGTTTGTTCCATTGATAAGTATACACACGAGTCAAACTTTGACTGTTTCAGTCCAAAGTTCTGGAGCACTAGTTTTTGGTTCCATACTCTACTGGCTTGCTTAAGCCCATAAATACTTTTCTGTAGCTGACAGACCTTGACTGATCCATCGTTATATCCTGGTGGTTGGCACATATAAATTTCTTCCACCAATTCTCCCTGAAGAAATGTTGACACAGCATCCATTTGATCGATATCCAGGTTGTGCTCTGCAGCCTGGGATAGAAGGTATCTTATTGAGCTGTACCTTACAACGGCCGAAAAGGTCTCCTCATAGTCCATGCCCCTCCTTTGAGCGAACCCCCTCACCGCAAGTCTCGCTTTATGTTTGGTTATCTGACCACTGGCGTCTCTTTTGGTCCTAAAAAACCATTTGCCCTTAAGAGGTTGTTTTGAGGCCGGGAGTTCGACCAATTCCTAAGTCTTGTTATCCATCTGAGACTTGATATCTCGGTCCATCGCATCAATCCACAGCTGCCTATCCTCTCGAAGCAACGTTTCATCATCAATTACCGGAACTGACAGCTCATTTTCCGTAGAGAAAACTGAATAAGTCACGAAATCATTTAAAGCAGTTGCAGACCTCCTTTCTCTCTTCGGCCCAGCTGTTAGCGGCGGCGACGGTGTTGGAACTTTCGTCTTTGAAACAAAATTTGGGTCCTCATTTTGATAATCACTAGTTTCTGATGCTGTAGAAAAATCTTCAAGTGAAATGTTTGAGACAGTGATTTGTTGGTCACTCTCAACAGTAATTTTTCTGAGTATCGTCCGCAGTTAATGAGTCAAATTCTGTCAAATTGTCTGAATTTAGAGTGGTATTGTCCTCAACATCACTGTTTACGAGATTAATCCCCTTACGCGAATTTATAGCCCCATAACCTGTTAGAATGAGGACTTACCGATTACAAGAGAGAACACTATTCTTTTACTCACTGTATTATCTAATCATTCAAGTACAGAGATTATATTATAACATTTATATTGGTTTATTATTCTAACATACGCCAACTTACTTTTACTCTACTACAACTATACCCATAATAATCATTATAGTCAATAATATAATTCAAGATAGCGTGGCACAGTGTAGTCAACGGGTCCCCAAAATAGTACCAACATATAAGGCATAATATATATTTTTTTAATACCAGTAAAGTTGTTAATAAAAGCATTCAGGTAAAAAACAAAACTGAAAAGCCTCAAAGAGAAGTATTCACATATAATGATGTTTTGAGCCTTTAAAACTTCTTAACCTATTAATTGAGGACAATTCACTGTATTATAAATAGAACAAATTTATGAATAATACATTGTGGATTAAACATAATCGAATTGTGCGACTGTTTTTGGTAATATGTCCGCAAGAAAAATCTTCAAAGAAGGATAACCATCTCATTGAGTATTTAATTACAGAGTGTAGCCTTCTGATGTGACATCATTATATGAAGCATCGGGACTTTTATTTTGAATGGCCACGTCCATCATTATTTCAACGTGAGATTCGTCTAAGAAGCAAACCTTGAGAGAAATGAAAACATTCAAGATATTTAATGGAACACAAGGATATCAAATAATTATGGAATAACCAAAATTAGGTAAAAAAAACTAAATATTCACAGTTTCCCGGTTTGCAACCATCATGTGTTTATTCTGTTTAGCTCATGCCAAATATTTTACCTTCATGGCTGCAGTCAATTGTAGTTTCTCGCTGGTCTGCGGCATTTGAACCCCGTTTCTAAAAGACGCGCCTAGTTGTTCCTGTAAAAATAGTAACGCTGCTTCCATTTGGATTCTCGTCTACTCCTTCGTACATCATCTCCTAATTTTCCAGACAAATGTCACGAATGTTTATCATGAGGCGTAGCTATTCACTTTCGTCCACATTTTCCAGGTCTATCGCCTCCTAAAGGTATTTTTTAGCATTCTTAGTCGTTATTCGGTTCACTGTCCACATTTAACATTTGTAAACAAAACAATCATTCTTTGGCAATGATTTGAATACTTAAGTAATGCAGAAAAATCTGAAATATCTTCTGAGAGGAATAGCTTTGATTTTTCAATTTCACAACTATTCAATTTTCACAACTACCGATAAAATATTTGTATACACTATGTTTACACATAATTACAGTCTAGTAATGTTATTTCAAAAGTCCCAAGTCCAAAAACTACATAAAACAATATGACAGACGCTGATATAAAACTCCACTCTAAAGCTTGGTTCATACACTCGCGAATTGCGAAATCGCAGCGAAACGTTAGTTAACGTAGTGAAACATACACGCACACACACGCATGCACAAACACGTATTTTGTGTAAGTATGTTTTGTATGTTTAAATTTTAATAACTCAAAAATGTTGTTGTATGAATAACATTTTCATCAAATTAAAAAAACCCGTTTTTTCAAGCTGTGTAATGGTTATGTTTTATTCATCACCGTAACTCCCTTACTGACAGAACGAGAACCTCAAAGGAAGCTTAAATAAGAAAAGGTGACTTTATTTTTGAAGAGCAATTCAAGTTTTGCTTTTGGAGATTTGTTGTAAATTCGCTACTGACATTTATCATCGTAGTGCCAGTACTGCATTCCCTTTATATACGTTAAATTAAAATATTAACAGACGGAATATTGCCTTAACGAAAAAGATCGTTATTTATTACAAGTTCTTACTAAGATGTTTGTAAAGTGGAAATCAAGAAGCAGGAGAATATAGTTGCAGAGATAAATATTTACTCCATAATGACGTAATAACAAAGTTGGCGAAAGTCATAAAGTCTAGAATTTATGGGACAAATTTGACAACTTAAAGATAGCGCTATCGTTAGGCAATAAAGTATACTTGACAGATACTGGTCGCAATAACCGTTGAAACTGCGAAACCTCGACGGAGTCCGTGCAGGAACTGGCGCGAAAGACATGCATCTCTGCACCCCTCTCATACAAATGGAGGTAGATGGGTAAAAAGGACAGAGAACATCATCGAACCGACGTCGATGCAGAGAACAAACCCAGCCGGCTACTTAAGCGCCTGCAAAGCCAGGATCGAGACGGTCTACCGACAGACATTACTGAAGCAAGATCTGCGCTACCTCCCGCGTTCAGTGGAGGAAAGTTTTCTATCAGGCAAGGTAGTAAAAACGTGACTTCCGCAAGGTAAGTAAACGCCTAGTGTAATTATCGTGCAAGTGCTGCAAATAGTTTCGGTTTGGTTTAGTTTTATAACATCCCGTTTTAAAGAAAAACGGATTGAATAGTGAGTCTTTAATGAACCTCTTAATGCAGTGACAAGTGGTTGACGGCATTTTCAAGTGAACACTTTCAAGTAAACAGTTTCGACTTTTCACTTTCAGTCTCAAGTTTGCCTTTATGTCCGATTTTTCCGTATACGTTCAAACATACCTTTATCTCAATACTTGCCGTTAAAATACAGTTTTGCCGTTCCAATTCAAGTACATCAAGTTTCAACCCCAGTGTCTACCTAGCCTGTTGATTGTATATTGCACATACACTGTCTTCCTGTCTTCACCCCTGCAAGCCTTTTCTGCCAGTTGCTCATTCCTCTCCTGGGGAAATTAAGCGCCTAAGGTAAGCGCTGAATATCGATGTTACCTTGTACAGTTTCCACACTCCGTCTGCAGGAAAATTAACGCCTATGGGAGCTCAGGTGTAATCCAGACCAGCTGGTGAATCTTTGGAAGTGCGAACGCACTACACGTGAGTAATTTACAACTTTTTGAGTGTTTTTCTAAGACTAGACAAACATAAACTTTCCTACATCATTTCAATTTCTCATTGGATTTTTCATTAACTTGCAACATAAATTTTAACTCAGCCAAAATTAAAATCTTAGTCAGTGAGATTGTCCGATATATATATATATATATATATATATATATATATATATATATATATATATATATATATATATATATATATATATATATATATATATATATATATATATATATACATATATATCTGTGTGTGTGTGTATTTTATATTTTCTTTTGGTATCTTGTCAAATATATAAATTAAGAATATTACTGTGATATTTAATTAATTAACATTTTTCTCACGAATTTTTCAAACCTTCAAATGTTTTAGAGTACAAAAAGTGGCTTGTAACCTTGCATTTAAACAATAGTGAACAATTATTTAATTTTTCAATATCTGAGCTTCTCTCACAAACTTTTAAGAAAACACAAGATTCTCTGGCCAGAACAATTAATTAGAAATTTACCTAACAAATTAAAATTGAGAGCATTGGTAGATTTAATAGAAACACCTTTACTTTTACATTTGATATTTATTTTGTTTCTTTGTAATGTAGAACTTTTATTTGATTTACAAGGAGTCTTGGTTTAAATAACTCCCATTATTAATGTATGCCAATAAATTTATATATTTATGTTTTTAATATCTCTTTTGACTGAATAACAAATTCCTCATTTAACCTTTCTCAATTCTGGTGGTGCTATGGCTGGAAATTCTTCATATTTATTATCCAGATCTCTTCAAACTAACTAACTAACGTAGTTCCGGTGTTTCGACTCGAAGATCTCATAAATCTAGGACTTTGGGCAGAACAAGATTAAAGCTGAGTAAGTATTTGATTATCTTTTCATCTTCAAACCAAACAGTGTGTTCTTTATCTTACAAAATAATAAATCTGAGAGATAAGAGCAAATAGGTTGGGGTTTGGGAGGTGATGATGATCTCACTATTGACCGGATTTAGACCCAGTTGAAATCTGTCACGAGATATCAATCTCGGACAACGATCAAATAAATACACTCGGGTTTTTAGGCTTAAATTGGCACAGCATATGAAACTACTTATCAAGAATTATACTACTTATTAAGAATTATAAGATTACTGAGTGTTAAATATTTGTCTAAATAAAATCTACATTTGCACGTTAGTTCTAAAACACTGCAAATACAAAAACTCTGGACGCAGCAAGTGCGTTATGGTAGTGAATTTTCTTTAAAATGTTTTTATTGCAAATATTCTTTTTAAGAAAGCAGACATCAATTTTGGTTACCAGTATAACCTATATAGTAAAAACATTGTGCCATGTTTCATAAAAATAACTTTATTGTGTGAAAATGTACAAAAATTTCCAAAAGTAAACTTAAAGTGTTCCCGAAAAAACTCGTTTAGCAACCTTATAGGTTAATAGCAAATTGGGCTATTCAAATATGAAGCATTTGATCAAAATTCCGTACCATAACGCACTTGCTGCATCCAGAATGTCTTTTCTTACAAACATGCATTATATTTCGATGGAAAATGCAAAAATGCAATAACATAAGGCGTGTTTGATTAAACAAAAAAGAAAATTTATATCACCAACGACTTATGGGCCACCCTGTGATTGTAGAAATATTTTTTTAAGATGTAGCTCAAGACACCCTATAATTAATAGATATAAATTTTTTTCATATCTTGTATAATAACGGATATATTGAGCTTTATTGATTTTTTACGAAAATTCGACAAAAATTATATACCATTAAACGATAAACTCTATAGCTAAAACTACTGCTAAGCATCAGAGAAAGGGTCTATTTGAAATGAATTTTCTGGAAACATTTTAGTGAATTTTCTTAAAAAAAATTCACTAATGAGGAGATCCCGACTTTTGAATTTTGAAAAAATTTCTTCAAATGAGCGCTAATTAGGCCCCCCAGAACACATATCCGGGGTCGGTTTAAATTTTTATATGTTTATATATATATATATATATATATATATATATATATATATATATATATATATATATATATATATATATATATATATATATATATATATATATATATATATATATATATATATATATATATATATATGTATCACACCGATAACTCAAAAAATAATGGGCCGATTTTGATTAAATTTGGTGAATAAATTCCTTTTGCAAATGGCTTGGATAAGTTCGTTAGCCAGGAAAATCGGTCCAGGTTTTCCCGGAAAATTTTGTGTTTTCTTTCGAAAAAAAATTATATCTCCGGAATTAACAAAGTAAGGGCAACCAAATTTCATATGCGGATTTATTTCATTATAGGCAAGTTACCTACCAAAATCTAGCTCCGTAGGTTAAAGGATAAAAAAGTTACAGGCATTCAAAGAAAAATAAATTTGGATTTTCCTCAAAACGTCAAAATTGCGATTTTAAACGTCAAAATTGGTGAGTACATTCCTTTCGCAAGTCGCTTGGATAATTTTGTTAGCCAGGAAAATCCGCCGAGGTTTTCCCGGAAAAATTTGTGTTTTCTTTCGCAAAATATTTATATCTCCAAAATTAACAAAGTAAGGGCAACCAAATTTGGTAAGCTGGTTTATATCGTTATAGGTGTGCCACCTACCAAAATTTAGCTCTGTAGGTCAAAATACAAAAAAGTTATGGGCATTTAAAGAAAAATAAATTGGGGGTTTTCTCAAAACGTCAAAGTGACAATTGAAAACGTCAAAATTCGCAACATTTAGGCAAATAACTTGAATCTAATACGATCTATGGAAAGAAAATGTCTCAAGAAGAATGTTTTACATACACCGAACTCTTAGTTTCAACCGTCATTGTCCTTCATTTTACTAAAATATTTCCAGAAAATTCATTTCTAATAGACCCTTTCTCTGATGCTTGGCAGTAGCCTTAGCTATAGAGTTTATTGTTTAATGGTATATAATTTTTGTCGAATTTTCGTAAAAAATCAATAAAGCTCAATATATTCGTTATTATACAAGATATGAAAAAATATTGTATACATTAATTATACGGTGTTTTGAGCTACATCTTAAAAAATTATTGCGACAATCACAGGCTGGCCCATAAGTCGTTGGTGATACAAATAATTTTTTTTTGTCGAAAACGCCTTATTTTTTTGCATTTTGCATCGAAATATAATGCATGTTTGTAAGTTAAGAAATTCTGGAGGCAGCAAGTGCGTTGTGGTTACGAATTTTGATTAAATGCTTCATATTTGAAAAGCTCAATTTGCTATTAACCTATAAGGTTGACCAGGAAACGGATTTTTTCAGTAACACTTTTAGTTTACTTTTGGAAATTTCTGTACGTTTTCAAACAATCAAGTTATTTTGATGAAACATGGCACATTGTTTTTACTATATATGTTATACTGGTAATCAAATTTGATGCCTGCTTTTTCTATATAGGTTATACTGGTAACCAAAATTGATGTCTGCTTTCTTAAAAAGAAAACACACATATTTGCAATAAAAACATTTTTATGAAAATTCACTACCATAACGCACTTGCTGCGTCCCGAGATTTTTTAGTAAAATGAAGGACAATGACGGTTAAAACTAAGACTTCAGGGTTTGTAAAACATCCTTCTTGAGACATTTGATTTCCATAGCCCGTATTAGATTCAAGTTATTTACCTAAATTTTGCCGATTTTGCCGTTTTAAATCGCAACTTTGATGTTTTGACGAAAACCCCAATTTATTTTTCTTTAAATGCCTAACTAACTTTTTTGTCTTTTGACCTACATAGCTAAATTTTGGTAGGTAACTTACTTATAAGGATACAAACCCGCGCACCAAATTTGGTTGCCCTGACTTTGTTAATTCTGGAGATATAATTTTTTTCGAAAGAAAACACAAAATTTTCCGGGAAAACCTGGGCAGATTTTCCTGGCTAACGAACTTATCCAAGCCATTTGCAAAAGGAATTTATTCACCAAATTTAATTAAAATCTGCCGATTATTTTTTGAGTTATTGGTGTGATATACATACATACATACATACATATATACATATATATATATATATATATATATATATATATATATATATATATATATATATATATATATATATATATATATATATATATCTGGGGGGCCTAATTAGCGCTCATTTGAAGAAATTTTTTCAAAATTCAAAAGTCGAGATCTCCTCATTAGTGAATTTTTTTAAGAAAATTCACTAAAAGTGAATAGTGTTTTTTAATTCCTAGCCTTTGTTTTTATTTTGATAAGTACTCAAGTTTTTGATAATTGTGAGGTTTACACACCAAATTATTCAGTCATACCATTCTGTTGGACATAAAATGAGTCACAGGTGAGCTTATGTTTTAATATTTTGTAATTACTTTACAGAATGGCTTTAGCCGTCAGAAATGGTTATCGTGTATATTACTAATGGCGACAAAATAACAGTCTTAACGATTTTGTAACCATTAGAGCGGCAAAAACCTTGTGTATGATATATCAGACTATAGGCATATAGAATTATTTATGTTTCGTACATGATATTGGCAAAAACGTTCTAAAGCAGCCAAGACATCATTACTGTAAGTGAAAATAAGGAGGAATGTGCACTACGGCCAGAAAAAGTTGATAAAGCTACGAGTGAATGGTCCAGTAATTGGCGCCACAAATAAAAAGGATTAGAAAGGAAAAAATGGTGAATAAGAGCAAGAAAAAAAACATACACAATCGTTAGAAATTGGACACAATGTAATCTACCTTCTACAACACAAAAAGAGAAATCAAAAATTGTTAAAACTCCAGAGCCAGATAGAGTACAGAGAATAAAAGATGAACATATGAAACCAATTGATGTGTTCAAATAGTTTTTTCAGAAGATTTCCTACGATTCATTTGTGATGAAACCCAAAAATATGCAATTTTTAAAGGCAAACGCGACTTTTTTGTCTCCACTCAAGATATGTATATTTATTTTGCAATTTTGCTATTGTTAGGTGATTGTAAACTTCCATATAGGAGAATGTATTGGCAAACAAAAGCCGATGTTCATAATTATTTAGTAAGGAAGAGTATCTCTTATCACAGATTTGATACGATCCATCGTTACTTTCATCTGAATGACAGCACCGCTATTGACCATAGCAATAGACTTTAAAAAGTACAACCGTTAATAGACCATATAAATAATGTTTCTTAAGATTTAGCCAAACCACTTGGAACATCGTTTACTTTAGATGAAGCAATAGAGCCCTACCATGGTAGACATATTATGAAGCAACCCATAAAGGCCTTAAATTTTGGTGCCTTACATCTCCTGCAGGTTACCACTGAAGTTTCAACTTTACACTGGAGAGGGTGACAAATCCTAAGACCGAACTCTAGGATGTAGCCTTATTGAAAAACTATGTGTTGGATATATCCCTGACAATTCGACTATATATGTCGATAACTTTTTTAATACAGAACTTTTTTCTAGGTGAACCGATTTTGATTATACTTTTTTTATAAGAAAGCTGGTGCTTCTTATTTGGTCCCATATAAATTTGATCAAGATCTGACCAGTAGTTGAGTTATCCTTAATGAAGTCGCTTTCTATTTTATTTTATTTTAATTTTTACTTGTGTTTAAATGGAGCCGTGGTAAATATGTGGATGCCCTCTTCTTCAATTTGTATGACATATTGTATTATCGACTAACTACACCTGACCCATTGACTGGGCTCATAGCAAAACCTTCAAAAAATCTGTTACAAGAAGTGAAATATGATAAACTGGACCACTTGGTTGATAAAATCACTACTCAGCGACCTTGTGTGTATTGCAGCAAATGAGCCAGATTTATTTGCACAAAATGTAATATTGCTTTACATCCAGACACATGTTTTCGAAGATACCACACCCCTTCTATATAATAAAACTATTGTTTTTAATTATATTGTTTAAGACCCTCGGTGGTTTAGTGGTAAGAACCCTCTGAACCGAAGGGTTCTGGGTTCCATCCCAGGGTTCTCCTTTCAATTTTTCAGTACATACTGTAACATTAACATCAACCGAGATTCTGGCATTGTATTTGAGCAAGTTTAATGTCTGCACGTTCCTCCCTTCGTTAAATATCCCTATACTCCTTACAGAAAATCGGGGGTTTGGCAAAATTTCCAGGATAGTGAGGTGAAACTGCTTCCTGGCATCGGTGATTGGCCAGAGTCGTGGAAACAGATGGATGTTAAAGAAAAAAAATTTAAGATAGGTGGAAATAAGGTTGTGACCAAATATCTGTCTAAGTTTAATTATTTAAAACACAAAAATAACTGTTTATGTCTATCATACGATATATCATACAACAACAAAAACTGCAATTCACTACATTAACTACATCAAAATTAACCACAATTAACACTTTTTTTTTTAATCGCCAAAAACTTATTTAGGCCGTATTTGCTTAACAGAATTACAAGCTAAGTTATTACAATTTTAACAACTACGTACTCTAAATTAATGCAAAATGCAAAAATGCAATAACATAAGGCGTGTTCGATTAAAAAAAAAAAATTGTATCACCAACGACTTATGGGCGACCCTGTGATTATAGAAATATTTTTCTAAGATGTAGCTCAAGACACCCTATAATTAATGTACACAATTCTTTTTCGTATCTTGTATAATAACGGATATTATTGAGCTTTATTGATTTTTTACGAAAATTCGACAAAAATTACATACCATTAAACGATAAAGTCTATAGCTAAGACTACTGCCAAAGCATCAAAGAAAGGGTCTATTTGAAATGAATTTTCTAAAAATATTTTAGTATAATGAAGGACAATGATGGTTGAAGCTAAGACTTCAGGCTTTGTAAAACGTTCTTCTTGAGAGATTTTCTTTCCATAGCTCGTATTAGTTTCAGGTTCTTTGCCTATATGTGGCCAATTTTAACGTTTTAAATCGCGACTTTGACGTTTTGAGGAAAACCCCAAGTTTTTTTTAATTATTATTACCTTTATTGCTTAAAATTATACAACATGTTTATTCAATAAGTCTAAGACTTGTGGTGAATGTTAACATAATTTTATACATAGTTGCATCCAAAACTGCTTGACAACACTCCAAATTCAACAACCTTAAAATTTTGACATTCCAAAAAATGTCTTTCCTGTTCCACTTCGTTCTTCTAATGTTTCACCTGATACCTCCATTTACAATTAATACTAATCACTCCATAATACTTTTCAAACTGCAAATCTTTCTAAACTACCCATATTTTTGCTGAAATTGTAAATTTTGTACGAGACCAAAAATGACATTTTAATTTGACATACTTCAAATTTTTTTATGCCTATAACTCTTTTGTCTTTTAACCTACAGAACTAAATTTTGGTAGGTAATTTACGTATAATGATATAAACCCGCGTAACAAATTTGGTTGCCCTTACTTTGTTATTTCCAGAGATATATATATATTTTTATAGACAGATAACACAACATATTCCGGGAACGCCTGAGCCGATTTTCCTGGCTAACAAACTTGTCCAAGCCACTTGCAGAAGCAAGGTACTCACCAAATTTAATCAAAATCAGCCCATTATATATATATATATATATATATATATATATATATATATATATATATATATATATATATATATATATATATATATATATATATATATATATATATATATATATATATATATATATATATATATACATATGTTCAGAAAGATTTCCGCGGTCTTTAATGTGAGACATGCTTGGTTCTCGGGTTAAACCGCGTCCAGAATTTATGGAAACTCGACGTTTCGGCTCCTGTTTTGGAGCCATTTTCAAGAGGTAAAGGGAATATGTAAGGACACTCTAAGGCCTCAATCTGCCTACTCCTTAGAGTGATGGACAAAGGTGGGTAAAGGAAATATGTAAGGACACTCTAAGGCCTCAATCTGCCTACTCCTTATAGTGGTGGACAAAGGTGGGTAAAGGAAATATGAAAGGACACTCTAATCGAGTAAGTAATTGAGCTACAACAACCCAACCTATCTTTATCCACCGCTCTAAGGAGTAGGCAGATTGAGGCCTTAGAGTGTCCTTACATATTTCCTTTACCTACCTTTGTCCACCACTCTAAGGAGTAGGCAGATTGAGGCCTTAGAGTGTCCTCACATATTTCCTTTACCCACCTTTGTCCATCACTCTAAGGAGTAGGCAGATTGAGGCCTTAGAGTGTCCTTACATATTTCCTTTACCCACCTTTGTCCACCACTCTATATATATATATATATATATATATATATATATATATATATATATATATATATATATATATATATATATATATATATATATATATATATATATATATATATATATATATATATATATATATATATATAATTTGAAACTGACCCCAGATATGTGTTCTAGGAGGCCTAATTTGCGCTCATTTGAAGAAATTTTTTCAAAATTCAAAAGTCGGGATCTCCTCATTAGTGATTTTTTTCAAGAAAATTCACTAAAACGACAGTCGAAGGTCTACTTGGTGGAACAAAAACCTCAAAAAACTACTAAGAAAAGTGCGACATCTCTTCAATCGTGCTAAGACATCATGCAACTGGAAACAACATAAATCCGCTCTAACACATTACAACAAGGAGATAAGAAAAGCAAAGAGGGAGTCCTGAAGAAGGTTCTGCGGGAGTATTGCCAATCTACCCAGCAGCGCCAAGATCCACAAAATTCTTTCATGTGACTGTGACGGTTCCTTTACAGAAACTACATGTACCGAATTAGTCTTGGTCAAGAGACTGAATGCCGGCTGTGTATGGAGAGGGACGAAACAGCAGACCACGTGCTATGTTCCTGTCCAGCTGCAGACAGGACAAGACACCTGCTCTTTGGCAAGACACCTGCTCTTTGGCAAGACACAGCTTGCACCAGAAGATATGGGTCAACTTTCGCCCACAAAAATTGTCGACCTCTGTAGGAGACTGGACTTGTTGGGCGAAATATAAGACAATCAGGTGTGTCACAATAGACCTTAATGTCGCAGTGGAGGAAGAAATTTTAATCGTTTGACAGTATTTGCTATTACATGTCCTCTTTTAGTTGTACAAACTAGGGTACTTATATTGTAAAGTTCATTTTCCTTCCTCCAGCATTTTACTTGCAACAAAGAGCATGCTTCTTGGTCTGGGGGTTTCTGTTCCCCTCTCGCAGTTGACATAAACCACAAGACACATTTCCCGTGAGCAGCTCTCAGGAAAATTGAACAAAAAATGTTCTTGTAGTTTCTGTCTGCAGAGGGGGGTCTAAGCATGTTTCTGAAAACACATTTTTAAGCGTTTGGGAGGTAATGTACACATTTACCAAACCAATAACAGCTTGAACACATGAATATACAAGAACTCATCTACACCAGTATATGTACTAGTAGCGTACTAAGAGCGAATAAGCAAACTGGTGTAAATTGGCAGTAGAAGCCAATAGTCCAAGTCTAGAATATTGCAGTGATTCCCATGAAGTTTGTGTCAAATGTAATGTTTAGGAAGGGGTGAATTTTCACAAAAATATTTGGGAGGTTGTCTGCAAATGTACCGAAAGTATATTTAATTGTAAAATGAAAATTACAGAATGAGCAGATTTAGCAATGTATACAAACATTAGTATTATTAATCCTCATATAAAGGCAACACTGTTGATGAAAACATGTTCTAGTTAATTCAGTTTTCCAGTTAACAGTGCTAATTACAGGTTCCAAGCCTCACATAATAGAATAATGTCAGAGATGAAGGGATATATTTTAGTTGGTAACTACATAAATTTTATTTTACTGAATTTAACATGACCTGTTTAAAATTCTGTTTATTTTTCAGGATAAAATAATTAGTAGAATATATAATATATATAAATAGAATCATCTCATTTTAAATCTGCATAGTCATAATGGTGAAGAGAACAAAGTATAATTAGGAAAGAATCTATCAAGCAAAACCAAACTTTCGAGTAAATAAAACTAATCATAAATTTCGTGTTATTCTATAAAGAAAATAGTAGGATTTTTTTATGCAAATTTATTGACTACTTATTTAATCATAATTCCTAAATTATATTTTTTAAATGTTGACAGATGTCAGTCATTGTAAAAGCAATGTTTTTTGTGCATGCAATCAAACAAATTACTTAGAAATGAGGATAATACTGCACAAAAATATAATCTTATTAACAAAGCAAAAAATATACAGCGCAGTTACTTACTTCAATCCTTCGTTTTTCAAGTATTGTCCAATAAGGCGAACAATATCTTGGTTAGTCCGATTGAGGGTGACCACGTCCGTCCCATTAGCCGTGTCACCTTCTCCATGCCCATTTTCCGATGTTCCATTGCTGGAAGACGGTGCCCCATTTTGAACACAACCATTACTGGCAGCTTGCATTGTGTCAAAAGTAGTGGTTCTTCGGGATTTTTTACGAGGCGGTTCTCCACCGTCGTCCCCCGATGAATCACCGCTAGAGGCCAGGCTTATTTTTAAAACAAGATGTTTGCCCTTGCTTTCCACCTTTAAGGTCCACGTTCCGTTTTAATCTCTCAACAAAAAAACGCTTTGTTTTTACGATTTCATCTATTACGTCATACGCAAATATCATATAGGCTATTTGGAAGCGATTCCGTTTGTGAATAAAATATTAACGACTTCATACATCCTATACATCATCCGACAAAAATATCAAACATATAAGAGTAGAAACACTGCTTGAAAGTTAAAATCAACAAGAGTAAAATGCACTCCACTATAAATACAACCAAAAACAAGGATCAGCTGAACGCTGAACTGACAAGATGCGCTGGAATCTGCGCTGTCTGTTCCCGAAAACGCACAAAAACATAACAGGAAAACAGAAACAGCTGGCAATTTGACCTCGAAACGACTCGTCATTCCCCAAAAAGAGAAACTTTTCTGCGTATGCGCAAGCGCCTTCGGATCTGGAAAATATAATAATAATAATAATAATATGTGATAGTTTTGATAATAATACTAAAATTATTGTATGTGTAAAATTCTTTGAACATAAAACATCAGGATGTTTGATATTGTATGGTAAAATTGTACTCATAGAGAATAATCTTTCATTTTCATGGGTGTACTATCTTGGCCCATATCCTAAAGGCCGCGGCTATTGCTTCGTGCCAGGCACCCTTAACATTAGGTATCAAATAAATGTTCCGTGCGGTGCGCACTAGCTACCAAAAAAAAAAACAAACTCTGGACGCAGCAAGTGCGTTATGGTAGTGAATTTTCATAAAAATGTTTCTAATAGCAAATATGTTTTTTTAAGAAAGCAGGCACCAAATTTGGCTACCAGTATATCCTATATAGTAGAAACAATGTACAATATTTCATCAAAATAACTTTATTGTTTGAAAATGTACAAAAATTTCCGAAAGTAAACTTAAATTTTTCCCGAAAAAACTGGTTTTCTGGTCAACCTTATAGGTTAATAGCAAATTGATTCACAATTTGAAGCATTTAATGAAAATTCGCTACCATAACGCACTTGCTGCGTCCCGAATTTCTTTTCTTACAAAGATGTATTATATTTCGATGGAAAATACAAAAATTCAATAACATAGGGCGTGTTCGATTAAAAAAATTCACTAAAAAAAAAGAAAATTTGAATCACCAACGACTTATGGGCCACCCTGTAATTGTGGAATAATTTTTTAAGATGTAGCTTAAGACACCCTATAATTAATGTATACAACTTTTTTTCGTAACTTGAATAATAACGGAATTTAATGATTTTTAAAGATAATTCGACAAAAATTATATACCATTAAACGATAAACTCTATAGCCAACACTACTGCTAAAGTATCAGAGAAAGGGTCTATTTGAAATGAATTTTCTGGGAATATTTTAGTAAAATGAAGGACAATGACGATTGAAACTAAGAGCTCAGGCTTTGTAAAACATTATTCTTGAGACATTTTCCTTCCATAGATCATATTAATTTCAGGTTCATTGCCTAAATATTAACAATTTTGACGTTTAAAATCGCGACTTTGACGTTTTGAGGAAAACCCAAATTTATTTTTCTTTAAATGCCTGTAACTTTTTTGTCCTTTAACCGACAGCGCTAAATTTTGGTAGGCAGCTTACATATAACGATATAAACCCGTGTACAAAATTTCGTTGCCCTTACTTTGTTAATTCCGGAGATATAAATTTTTTTCGATTTTTTTCGAAAAAAAACACAAAATTTTCCGGGAAAACCTCGGCGGATTTTCCTGGATAACGAACTTATCCAAGCCATTCGCGAAAGGAAGGTACTCACCAAATTTTATCAAAATCGGTCCATTATTTTTTTAGTTATAGGTGTGACACATAAATATATAAACATATATATATATATATATATATATATATATATATATATATATATATATATATATATATATATATATATATATATATATATATATATATATATATATATATAAACATATAAAGTCTGAAACCGACCTCGGATTTGGGTTCCAGGGGTCCTAAATAGCGCTCATTTGAAGAAATTTTTTCAAAATTCAAAAGTCGAGATCTCCTCATTAGTGAATTTTTTTTAAGAAAATTCACTAAAAAACGTCCGTGCAATCCGCCCATATCGCTAAACATTAAATGTAAGTTACCGCACGCACATGACATTAGACGTACGTGAGCAATGTACATTGTTTATTATTTATTTTGACTATTTTGCAGATTAGGTATGGCACAGTCAGTTTTAGATAAACCGTCGTCCGATAATAATAGATAAATCTTACCACCTTACCTTGTGGCTGTTTGCTACGGGTAAGTAAGGTGGTTGGTTAGAATGGCGTTTTTTGTTAGACAGTTTCTCCTTCCCTCGAGCTTCAGCGGGAGTGCATGGTAATGTGATTTTTCTTTACCCTACTAGCTTTTTAATTGAGGGAACCAGGCATTTTTAGGGGAAAGCGCAATTCTTCCATAAATGAACGTTCAAATTTCGATAGGTATGGATGACAAGTAGTAACTTTTTAAGCTAATTATTAAAAATATATTTTACATACTTACCAAGTTATATATATATATATATATATATATATATATATATATATATATATATATATATATATATATATATATATATATATATATATATATATATATATATATATATTAATTTCGGATTTAAAGGTTTGTGTATTTTTTAATAATTTGGTATCCGCGCACATAATGGCCATGTGGGCACGTCGCACGTAACATTTATTTGATATCTAACGTTGCGTACGGACTGCACAGACCATTATTTCATCACTGTTAGGGACGCAGCTCACGTAGCAATAGCCACGACCTTTCCTAAAATTACAAGTCACAAGCCCACTTACTAAGCGCACAACACAAACTAGTTAGGAACACAGAACACTCGTTAGGAAAGAGAGAAAGATAAAGTTACAAGTTGTAGGTACGAATGTATAAAAAGCTTCATACACCCGCGAACTACGAAATCGCAGCGAAACCTACCACTACCCCTATTGATCTATTTTAAAAAATAATATCGTAATTGGAATTAGTTTCGTAATTCGCGAGGAATGAACCAAGGTTAACATTTATGAATGTAGGAAAAATGTATTTCATAAACAAAAATCTCACATAACTAGGTTCTACTATAGTTGTAAAAGTTTTATTTATGAATAAAATACATTTTTTACATAATGTTAGTATTAGGTATACCGCCTACACTTTAGCTAGTGGACTTGTAGTTCGATGAAATAGTACAGGCAATAGAGAATTTTTTTCTACATTAAACTACAGGAGTTATTTTTTTTAATATATAGATAGGTTCAGAATTACGTACTGAATGTAAAAAAAATTCTGGGCGCAGCAAGTGCGTTATGGTAGTGAATTTTCATAAAAATGTTTTTAACAACAAATATGTGTGTTTTTTTTTTAAGAAAGCAGGCATCAAATTTGGTTACCAGTATAACCTATATAGTAAAAACAATGTGCATTGTTTCATCAAAATAACTTTATTGTGTGAAAATGTACAAAAATTTCCAAAAGTAAACTTAAAGTGTTCCCGAAAAATCACGTTTCTTGGTCAACCTTATAGGTTAATAGCAAATTGAGCTGTTCAAATATGAAACATTTGATCAAAATTCGCTACCATAACGCACTTGCTGCGTCCTGAATTTCTTTTCTTACAAACATGCATTATATTTCGATGGAAAATGCAAAAATCCAATAACATAAGGCGTGTTTGATTAAAAAAAATGGAAATTTGTATCACCAACGACTTATGGGCCACCCTGTGATTATAGAAATATTATTTTAAGATGTAGCTCAAGACAATGACGGTTGAAGCTAAGACTTTAGGGTTTGTAAAACATCCTTCTTGAGACATTTTATTTCTATAGCCCGTATTAGATTCAAGTTCTTTGCCTAAATGTTGCCAATTTTGACATTTTAAATCGCCACTTTGACGTTTTGTGGAAAACCCCAATTTATTTATCTTTAAATGCCTAACTAACTTTTTAGTCTTTTGACCTACATAGCTAAATTTTGGTATGTAACTTACCTATAAGGATGTAAACCTGCGTGCCAAATTTGGTTGCCCTTACTTTGTTAATTCCGGAGATATAAATTTTTTTCGAAAGAAAACACAAAATTTTCCGGGAAAACCTGGGCAGATTTTCCTGGCTAACGAACTCATCCAAGCCATTTGCAAAAGGAATTTTTTCACCAAATTTAATCAAAATCGGCCTATTATTTTTTGAGTTATCGGTGTGATACATATATATATATATATATATATATATATATATATATATATATATATATATATATATATATATATATATATATATATATATATATATATATATATATATATATATATATATATATATATATATATATATATATATATATATATATAAACATATAAAAATTGAAACTGACCCCGGATATGTTTTCTGGAGGGCCTAATTAGCGCCCATTTGAAGAAATTTTTTCAAAATTCAAAAGTCGGGATCTCCTCATGAGTGAATTTCTTTTAAGAAAATTCACTAATAGAAAATCCTCACAAATTAGGAGAGCGGAAGTGCCGCCATTTTGAGAAAAACCGTTTCGACCTATATCTCCGTAACCGTGCACTTTAGACCAAGAATGGTAATGACCTTTATTGTAGATAATTGCATTTCTCATCTTTTTTGTTCAATATTTTTTTTGTATCACTCACCGTTTACCACTTATACGACTATTAGCATTCATTTATTGACTTTTTTACCTATATCTTTGTTTATAATTGTCTAAAAAATAAAATGCTTATAACTTAACTTTTCAATCGACAAATTTTCTAGAACTTTGACTTAAAACCTTATGTGTATCACATCGATAACTCAAAAACTAATGGGCCGATTTTAATTACATTTGGTTAATACCTTCCTCTTGTAAGTGGCTTAGTTCGTTAGCCAAGAAAATCGAACCGGGTTTTCCCGAAAAATTTTGTGTTTTCTTTCGAAAAAAAATCATATCTCCGGAAATAACAAAGTAAGGGCAGTTTAATTTGGTACACGGTTTTATGTCATTATAGGTAAATTACCTACAAAAATTTAGGTTTGCAGGTTCAAAGACAAAAAAGTGATAGGCATTTATAGAAAAATAAATTGGGGTTTTCCTCAAAACGTCAAAGTCGCGAATTAAAACGTCAAAATTGGCAACATTTACGCAAAAAACCTGAAACTAATATAAGCTATGGAAAGAAAATGTCTCAAGAAGAATGTTTTACAAAGCCTGAAGTCTTAGCTTCAACCGTCATTGTCCTTCATTTTACTAAAATATTTCCAGAAAAATTTGTCGATTGAAAAGTGCAACATTTAACGCGTTATAACTTTAAAAATATTGATTTTAGAAAAAAAGTTTTTAGTAAAAATTGTAGAAAATTTGTCGATTAAAAAGTTAAGTTATTAGCATTTTATTTTTTAAACAATTATTAACAAAGATATAGGTAAAAAAAGTCAATAAATGAATGCTAATAGTCGTATAAATTGTAAACGGTGAGTGATACAAATATATATATATATATATATATATATATATATATATATATATATATATATATATATATATATATATATATATATAACAAAAAAGATGAGAAATGCAATTATCTATAATAAAGGTCATTACCATTTTTGGCCTAAAGTGCACGGTTATGGAGATATAGGCCGAAACGGTTTTTCTCAAAATGGCGGCACTTCGGCCCTTCTAATTTGTAAGGATTTTGTGTTTTTACATTCAGTACGTAATTCTGAACCTATCTATCAAAAAAAAAACCTCCTGTAGTTTAGTGCATTATGGACAAGAGTAACGGGCTCCTCTATTGCCTGTACTAAAATAGGCCCCTGTAAATTGTGTACAAACTTTAACAGTTTTTTTACCGCGCTTGTCATTTTGTTCCGTGAAATGTTACCTTATTGTAAGCAAATAGTATTAAAATGAATTGTGTCTTTAGTTCACATTTAGTTTATATAAAAATGCTCCTCTGGCTAGTGACAACTTCAATAGGTGTATTAACAGCACACGCATTCATAAAGAGAAACTAATTCCTATTAGTTAATTTTAAATAATAGTATGATAATATTTAAAATAAACAAATAGGAATACGTTTCGCAATTTGCAATTTACGAGTATGGCCTTAGAATATAAGAATATAGTTGTTTTATATTCAAAGGTATGAACCTAGCTTTCGTAAATTGCGAAACTTATTCCTATTAATTGGTTTATTTTAAACATTTATTTGCATAAAAGGATTTTGTTACTTTTGTATAATTTTATTCTGTATCTATCTGAAATGTCAGATTTAAATAATTCTCGTCAAAAACATTTTTAGGCGACTTTCATAAAAATAGGGTGTTCAATGAATTTCTGTAAAAATGTTTTTTAGCGTATTTTAATTTAAAAAATATTTATTCATCAGAAAGATAACATTTTTGTCAACAAACATTTGCCAAAAAGTGACTTTTTGTTAAAAAAAAATTATCATCACTTTCGTGGGACAATTTGTTTTTAACAAATTTCAATAAACTATTTTCATAGAATTTTTTTGCGTTTTTTAATGAAAGAGTGATTTTCTTAATTTTAAGGAATAAACCATTGCAGCAATATTTTGTAGAAAAATTTTTTTATCAGTAAAGTTGAATAAATTGTTTTTATCATAGAAAAGCTTTTCATCTTGTTCTCTATTTTGGTCTCCTTAGGGAAAAAAAATACCTATAACCCAATTTCCTATAAACCAGGAATCTTAAAATTTAGCGTGTACTAGTCTCTATACATGAAACTTATTTTCAGAATATTATAAAAATAACTTTTTTATTTTCGAATATAGACAAAATTCCCAGGAAAAACTAAAATCTTTCAATCTTTCCAGAAAAAAAACTGCGTTTGATCGGGCTGGCTAACGACCTTATCTAAGGCATTTAGAAAATGGAAGGTACGTGCCAAATTTATAGCTTTCGCTTGAATTAAGCTAGGTTCAACTACGCGCGATGAATTGCGAAACTATAATTCCTATTGGTTCGATATATCCCAATAATTCTTATAGGTACTATCGTAGTATCGCACTTCGCGAGTTTATGAACTTAGCTTAACTTAGCCAACCAATAAATCAAACCCATTTAAAAAAAAGTTTTTTTCTCATATTTGTAATATTTTTATGAAAATTAAATACCTATACTTACTCCTACCACATAAGTCACTTGCTGCGTCCATACTTTTTGGTAAATTTTCATAGAACAAATTCTCTCTTGATGTGATCACAACTTTAGAATTTTGAAAAATTTCTTCAAATGAGCGCAAACTAGGACCCGTAGAACACATAATATATTCGAGGTCAGTTTCAATGTTAGTGAAGTTTCTTTAAAAAAATCACTACTGAGGAGATCCCGACTTTTGAAAAAATCCTTCAAATGAGTACTAATTAATGCCCCGAGAACACATATCCGGGGTCAATTTCGATTTATATATATATATATATATATATATATATATATATATATATATATATATATATATATATATATATATATATATATATATATATATATATATTATGTATGTATGTATCACACCGATAACTAAAAAAATAATGGGCCGATTTTGATCAAATTTGGTGAGTACCTTTCTCTTGCAAGTGGCTTCGATAAGTTCGTTAGCGAGGAAAATCTGCCCAGTTCAAATAGATTAAATAATGATTTGTTTTAATTAGACAGTCGGATTTCCCGGGCAGTGTCAGTTCTGCGCTGACCTTAAATGTATGGAATTTCGACCACGAAATTATAATGCATCTTTGTAAGAAAATAAATTCGGGACTCAGCAAGTGCGTTATGGTAGCGAGTTTTTATTGAATGCCTCAAATTTGAATAGTTCAATTTGCTATTAACCTATAAGGTTCGTTGGCCAGGAAGCTATTTTTTCTGGAACATTTTAAGCTTATTTTCGAAAATTTGTTGTACGTTTTCAAACAATAAAGTTATTTTGATGAAATATGGTACATTGTTTCTACTATATATGTTATACTGGTAACCAAATTTGATGCCTGCTTTCTTAAAAAAACACACATATTTGCTATTTAAAACATTTTTATGAAAATTTACTATCATAACGCACTTTTGCTACATCTAGACCTTTTTATAGCTTCATTACTCAGGTCTCAGTATAGAGAAACCATTCTCTATGTTGATCATTCATCAGGCAAATGGCAAATCAAAATCATCAGCAGTCATCCGTAGTCATCAGTCAATCAGTCCATCCATGATACAAATAACGAGATATATGAAAATGAGACTACCTAATTTTAGAACAGCCACGCGCATAGTGTCATGTAGTGAGTCCAAAGCAACAATAATATGCTGTCGTGCAGTGGGGTTTGACGGTTCATCACAACCTCTTAATAAATTACGTATTTTAGTTATCTTGTGCGTATATATATAATATGTGATATAAAAATGAAAAAGATTAAATTTAGTGCTGCGACCTATATTATCTGAAAAAGACAATATATGCGATGAAGTGGAATGTAACTTCAACCGCATTAAACTGACGTATAGAAACTTTTTGATTCCGAATGACTTTGTTTTTAGTGTATAGTTGGACTTCTATAACCCTACTCACCACCTTACGTCATTGGAGGGGGCGGGGCATATGCGCAATATCATATCTCTTCTAAGTCATTATATCATGAGTCCATCAGTCATAGATAGGCAAAATTCATTAATTCATTAATCAATTTAATCACAAAGCGGTTTTCTGGTGTGTATTGAACATTTGTGTTTAATCCGCTTTTTACTATATTTGATAATAGTAAAAAGTAGGCCGAATGTAAATAACGTAATAAATACAACTAGGTACTTCTTGACCTTAACAAATCTGTTTCGTATGATACGGAAAAAAGATTTAGGTTAGGTTTCACCTTTTAAGACTTAATTAGATTAACTGTTTTAATCCCTATCTACTTACGTGTATATTTTATAGTATTTTTGTACTTTTCTTTCTATTTTATCGATTATTTTTAGGCGCAGTAATGGTAATTGTGGTTAATATTTTCATCCTTGCTTTACTTATACATACTGGCTCTGCTGTAAAAGAGGTAAGTGCACACACATTCATACAGTGTTTTTAATGTATATTAAATCGTAGTTCCTCATTAAATTAATTTCAATGAGTGCATGTATATTGTGCAAAAAGGTTAATCTGTAAAGATTTGTTTCAGCAAAAACACTTAAGTGTCATGTATTTAATAAAAGTGTTCCAGTTAAATCAAAGCTTTACCTATAAATATTTAGTAATTATTTGAAAGGAAATATTAGCCCCAAAAGGAGTTATAAGTCATTATTGGTAATCCTGTGTTTAAAGTGCCTCTTTAGTAAACATACAATTCGGGCGAAATCGGAACGTGGACTGGCCGCGGGACGATGTGCACTGTTGCCAGATGAGTATAAGCAAGGGTCATTTTAAATATAGAAGGCAATCAAGGGGCAAACAAATGTTTTCATAATGTAAATAAATGATAGTATTGCGTCATGGTACATAGATCGATATTTGACATATTTTTCGGAAAGCAGTAGGAAAACGGAAATGTAAACAGTTAATTTTCAGCAATTGTGGTCTAGGGGGAAAAACGTGATATAGAAGGAAATCAAGGGGTCAACAAATGTTTTTATAATTTTAATAAATTAAAATATGGCGTCATCTACATAAATCGATATTTGACATATTTTGCGGAAAGCAGTAGGAAAACGGAAATGTAAAGAGTTAATTTTCAGCCTCAGGGGGAAAAACGTGTGCCTCTCCTCCCTTTTTTGGTACATCAGTAACATCAACAGAGGTTGTGCCATTGTGATTGAGCAAGGTAATCTGCACGTTCCACCATTCCCAGGGGGCGTAAAGCCGTCGGTCCCGTGCCCATGCGATGTTGGGCACGTTAAAGACCCAAATTCCCCGGACAGTGGGGTGAATGAATAACACTTGAGTAAAGTCAATGAAGCAATTTCCGTTGCGAATTGCCGATGATAAATACAACTATATATGCTAATATCAAACGGTAACCAGTATATTATTTTGAAAAATCGCAATGTAATCGCATGGTAATGAAGCAATTTCTACCGACAACTGTCGATGATAAACAAAACCGAGAAAATTGCTCAAAATGGGCTTACCTTCGAAGTGTCTGTTTATATTTTACTTTCCAACCTTAAATGAGTAAGTAAAGTCAATGAAGCAATTTCCGTTGCGAATTGCTGATGATAAATACAACTGTATATGCTAATATCAAACGGTAACCAGTATATTATTTCGAAAAATCGCAATGTAATCGCATGGTAATGAAGCAATTTCTACCGACAGCTGTCGATGATAAACAAAACGGAGAAAATTGCTCAAAATGGTCTTACCTTCGAAGTGTCTGTTTTTATTTTACTTTTTAACCTTAAATTTATTAATGGGGAGACCCCGACTTTTGATTTATGAATAAGGTTTTGCAAATAAGCGCGAATTATGGCCCCAAGAACCCATATCCGGGGTCAGTTTCCATTTTTTATATGTATGTATATATATATATATATATATATATATATATATATATATATATATATATATATATATATATGTATGTATGTATGTATGTATGAATCATACCGAGAACAAAAAAATTATTGTGCCGATTTTGAAAAAGTTTGGCATGTACCATCCTTTTCTATATAGCTTGGATAAGGTCGTTAGTCAGGATAATCGAACGAGGTTTTCCAAAAGAATTGTAACTTTTCATTAGGAAAACATTTTTATGTCAAAAATTAAAAAAGCTATGACAACCAAATGTGGTAGATAGGTTTGCGATTGAAAAGGTACACTAAACACCAAAATTACTGGTTACCCGTTGATATTAGCATATACGGTTTTATTTATCATCGGCAATTCGCAACGGAAATTGCTTCATTGACTTTACTCAAGTGTTATTCATTCACCCCACTGTCCGGGGAATTTGGTTCTTTAACGTGCCCAACATCGCATGGGCACGGGACCGACGGCTTTACGCTCCCTGGGAATGGTGGAACGTGCAGATTACCTTGCTCAATCACAATGGCACAACCTCTGTTGATGTTACTGATGTACCAAAAAAGGGATGAGAGGCACACGTTTTTCCCCCTGAGGCTGAAAATTAACTCTTTACATTTCCGTTTTCCTACTGCTTTCCGCAAAATATGTCAAATATCGATTTATGTAGATGACGCCATATTTTAATTTATTAAAATGATAAAAACATTTGTTCACCCCTTGATTTCCTTCTATATCACGTTTTTCCCCCTAGACCACAATTGCTGAAAATTAACTGTTTACATTTCCGTTTTCCTACTGCTTTCCGAAAAATATGTCAAATATCGATCTATGTACATGACGCAATACTATCATTTATTTACATTATGAAAACATTTGTTTGCCCCTTGATTGCCTTCTATATTTAAAATGACCCTTGCTTATACTCATCTGGCAACAGTGCACATCGTCCCGCGGCCAGTCCACGTTCCGATTTCGGCCGAATTGTATGTTTACTAAAGAGGCACTTTAAACACAGGATTACCCCATTATTTACTAAGTAATTAAAATCAGTACCTTGACTACAAAATTGTCCGTTATGGTTTGGGTTTGCTAGTGTAACAATAAGAGGTGAATTTACAGATGAGCTCACAGATAGTTTTAGAGAAAGTGACTACTGATAGATGAAGTTTGGCATCTTACATGCACGTTGACACTATTTTTACCATTTACTTTTCCTTCTTTTTGCAGAGTTATTTACATTACAACTTCTTAAAGTTTCCAAGGTTTTTCATTAGTTTCCTAGTACAGTTTTGTTCCATTCTTTTACACATTAAAATTTGACATCAACTTAATTGGATTTACTGGAATATTCTAGAACTATATGCGTGGGGTTTTGGTGTGCCCCAGCAGTTCGTGCTCTTTGGACTTTTGCCTTGCATTACCAATTCGCTTTTAGTATACACAGCAGGGTGATCGGGGTATTAATTATCACGAGACCTTATTTCTGAAATTGTGTATTGTTTACCCTGTTTTCTTTTAATGACCCTTTTACTAGTGTTGCAGTGGTTTAAGCGTGTATGAGTTTTGATTTTGTGATCAGTGACATATAATTTTTTTTCCTACATTGTTTTTGTAACGGGGAAAATGTGGGGCTGCAGGGAGTGTGCATTCAAAGGGCGTACCTAGCTCATTTACTTGAGATGATGGAAGAAAAAAAGGAAGAACTTTTCACAGTATTTGCTGTGACATATTCTCTCTGGTCATATTCACACTGGCAACTCAAAAAATAATGGGTCGATTTTGATAAAATTTTCTGAGTACCTTCCTTTTGCAAGTGGCTTGGATAAGTTCGTTAGCCAGGAAAATCGGCTCAGGTTTTCCCGGAAAATTTTGTGTTTACTTTCGGAAAAACTGTATGTCTCCGGAAATAACAAAGCAAGGACAACCAAATTTGGTTAGAGTGTTTGTAATATAAAGAGTGGACCATGTAACAAAATTAAGTCTGTAAGTTTAAAGAGAAAAAAGGTATGGGGATTTAAGAACAAAAAATTAGGGTTTTCTTCAAAATTTCGAAGTCGCATTTTGAAACCTCAAACAAAATTGGCAACATTTAGGCAAAGAACTTGAAACAAATACGGATTATGTAAAGAAAATGTCGCAAAAAGAGTGTTGTTGTTGTTCATACATGATGGCTGTGGCTTTTTGGCATTAGCAAAAAAGAGTGTTCTGCAAACCCTCAAGTTTCGGCTTCAACCGTCATTGTCCTTCATTTCACTAAAATAGTTCAAGAAATTTCATTTTAAATAGACCCTTTCTCTGATGCTTTGGCGGTAGTTTTGAAGTTTATAGTTTTAACTGTCTATAATTTTTAGCTAATTTTCATAGAAAAAAATCGCTAATTAGGAGACCGTGACTTTTGAATTTGTAAGAAGATTTCTTCCAATGAGCGCAAACTAGGCCCTCTAGAATCTATACCTGGGTTTAGTTTCAATTTTTATCTCTTTACTTATATACAGGGTGACGAATTTCTACAGTAAAGCTCAATATAATTTTTATTATACAGATACGAGAAAAAAAAAGATACGAGTTGTACACATTACTTATAGGGTGTCTTGAGCTGCATTTTATAAAATTACTTTGACAATCACATGGTGGCCCATAAGTCGTTGGCGATACCTACAATTTTTTTTCGAACACCCTTATATTATTTCATTTTTTATAGAAAAATGATGCAGGTTTGTAAGAAAAAGGATCGAGACGCAGTAAGTGCGTTTGGTAGCAAATTTTCATAAAATGTATCAAATTTCAATAACTCAATTTGCTATTAACCCAAGGTTAGTTATCTAGAAAAATTTTTGTACATTTTGAAACAATAAGTTATTTTCATAAAATATGGTACATTGTTTCTACTATATAGGTTATAGCAGTAGCCAAATAGATGCCTGCTTGCATTAGACTGACATATTTGCTATTAAAAACATTTTTATGAAAATTCCCTTCCATAACACACTTGCTGCGTCCAGACTTTTTATCTTGCCCACCTAGTACCCATATTCACTCCGGGTCCTGTAACTGTCTTGGGGGTTGTTTGCAAGAAATTTTTCTTGTGGTTTGTGCATCTGGGGGTTCTAAGTATGTTTCTGAACAAATCTTTCTAAAAATCCTTCATGAGTTCATCTGCACATTTACCAAAATATTAGCCCCAACAATCCAGTAATGGCAAAATCTGCCAGGATTAGTACACTCTAAGGCCTTCATCGATGGCTTTTCAGAGTCGAGGGCTAAAAACCTTCTGGGGTTAAACAGACAACAACTGAGAACTCTGGTCGGCTTGTATACAGGACACTGCTGCTTGCATCACCACATGCACCCAATTTGTCTCGGTTAAGAAATCTAGTGCCGGCTGTGTATGGAGAGTGACGAACTAGTTGGGCGAAATATAAGACAATTAGACGTGAGCCACAATAGACCTTAAGGTCGCAGTTGAGGGACCGTTATGGCCGAC
Source organism: Tillus elongatus (assembly GCA_964006375.1). Taxonomy (NCBI): domain Eukaryota; kingdom Metazoa; phylum Arthropoda; class Insecta; order Coleoptera; family Cleridae; genus Tillus; species Tillus elongatus. The sequence goes on from OZ023267.1 coordinate 100,150,845, forward strand.
TCACAATTTACCCAACCTAGCCCCAACAAGGGTTATACATTATTATTTACTAAGATATTGAAATCTGTATTTTAAGTACAAAATTACCCATTATAATTTGGGTTTGCTAGTGTAACAATTGCACTACACTTGAGAACTTGTGTTAGAATTCCACCTAAAGTGTGGTATTTTTGACAGGAAAGAAGGTATAGATATACAGGCCTTAAATAATGATACATACTTTTAACAGTGGATAAGTGTTGTGAAAATAGTTTGTTGCAAATCTTTTCCGTTGCCTGCTCATTTAAGGGTGTGATATTGTAGAAAAGAAACTACCTTCGATAGAGATAGAGATATCCTGACAAGTGACTCCAGAGATGCGGAACTACGGATTTGCTGGAGAAGTGTATGATTCTATCAAAACCCTTACTTAGTTACAGTTATTGGGCATTGCATTTTGTAGAAATCTTGTAAGGTTTTGGTTATGACTATTCAATTGACATATGCAAGGTTGTCCTTTATAAGTCCTTTGTTAAGCTAGCTTACCTCTCAGGGCTGTAGCTAAGGAGGGGCACATAGGGGTAGATGCCCTACCTTAAAAAGAGCCAAAAGGTATATTCCGCCTTATTTTACAAAAAGTGCACATCAAAGCACACACCATTATTAAGTTTTTTTCTTGCTTTCTCATTTTATAATATTCTACTTTTTAATTGTGTAATAACCATTAAGGAAATTAAGGTTGTATAAGTATAGATTGAAAGCTTTTTTCGAAAAAAGCCTAAAAGGCTGCCATTGAACATGAAGTTGAATAAGAATAAACTTGTTTCTCAACGCAGGTAGATGCAGAAGATGAAGTAGTTAGATCTCCTACAAGTGCAAGTGAAAATAAGAATAGTCTAAGTACTAGTTGTACAATTTCTAATGATACAGCTCAACTTGGAGTCAATCGGGCAGGTTATGGTAAATAATTATCCAAGGAGATAACATTCTGGTTCAAACGATTTGAATAGTTGAAATATTCTGTAAAAAAGTATGCAGTATTTTGGTATCCATGGCAATAATGTCTACCACATGAAAGCAAACAAACTTCCAGCAAAACACTGACACAAATTTGCCTTGACATGAGAAAACAATCCCAGATTGGTTGCATATAGCGACGATAAAATTTGCAAAATAAATACTTTGTGTCGCGACTGTTCTTAACCAAAGTGATTGGAAAAAACAATACTATGTAAAATCAATTATTGAGGAAGTTGTTTGTGGCAGTCAACAAACTAGGTTATTAAAGAAATTATATATTGAAATAAGGTTTATTTCAAAATCTATTTGAGTACACAACTAATTAAGATTTACCCTTAAATGACATTGTAAATCATATTCCATAAAATCCAAAGTATTGGTCCCCGGAAATAGAAAATAAAATAATCAAGGCATTGGTGCAAACTGTTTGTGGGTCTATTGTTGCTGATCTTCAAGAGCTGACATTATATGGTTTACTTAGATGGAAGATGGGACCAGGAATGTTAAATATAGAAACTTAAAAGAGGCGTTGCTGACAGTGACTACTTACTACCAAAAATTAAATTCTGTCAAATTCATGGACGCTCCATTAAATATTTTAATTGAAAGTAAAATCGAAATGAATCTTCTTTCAAACCTGTCCTGAGATAAGTGGCAAAACTACAAGTGGTGCTGTCAGACCATCAGAATGGAGCAGTAATTTGAAAAAAATAATTATGCCACACCCTTGACCCACTTAACGTTGTGCCCCATTTCACATTTTGGATGCCCTACCTAAAAATTGTTTCTGGATACGGCCCTGCAACTTCTTGGTAGCCGATTGGGGGAGTTGTGGAGTTGTTGTGTTTTAAAAGAACCAATACTTGGTAATAACATTTGTGCATATAACAATAACAACTGGGTCAGTGGTTCGAACCGATGATAACCTATATAGCATTCATCAATTTCAGGACAGAAGATGAATTCACCTTATAGATTGATATCTTAACTCTGGACTAATCTAATATACAATCACCGTTGTAGCGAATCTTCATTAAAAACATCGCAACGAAGGTTGCAGCTTTCAAACTTTCAAAACATTTATTCAAATAAGCTCAAATTAATTTTAATTAAAATTGGCCTGCTCAATGAGATCACTTTAAAAAGCAAGCTTTTTTAAAATTTGTATCGCTGAAAATAGTAAAGGTCACTAGTTTCGTACACTTGCTGCTTATATATATATATATATATATATATATATATATATATATATATATATATATATATATATATATAATAACAATAATAAAATAATAATAAGTTTATTCATCCAAAATTATATATACTTAATTCTACTTACAAATGGAAAATTACTCCAATGAGCACATGATTTTAGTTAACAACGAATAAACTACAAGCTTAGTACAGAAGCTTTCAGCTTATATGCATATAATATACGTCAATTTATTCTACATCATTACCTTTTTTTAAGAGTGGTCTACATTCCTCATTCAACTAGTAATAGTTTTCTCAATTTTATCCCTGGGAGTATTTATAAGCCATTTACTTATAGCCCTCTTGAAAGGTCGCACACCACCAATACTTTTGACCGAGTCAGGTAACAGGTTATATAGCTTTGGTCCATAGTATCTATAATATTTTTTGCCTATGGTTTTATGGATTCTGTCAACCTCACACCTCTGCACTCTCATGTTATATCCGTGTTCAACCCTCAGATAAGTATGTTTGTTACCAAAAAACCACAACAACACAGACCTAGCATACAGTTACCGCAAATCTAGAATCCCCAACTCATGAAAAAGTTGATCACTAGGATACAATCTATCTTTACTGTACAAAACCTTGAGAATCCATTTCTGAATAACACTCAGCCTCCCTAAATACACAGCATCGACTCCGCCCCAACTTAATATTCCATACATAAGACTTTGGATCAATGAAAAATACAATGTTCGTAAACAGCTCAGATTAAGAATTCCACTTAAGTGTTTGAATTTAGTAATAAATTAGCGCAACCGTTTAGCGAAATGCTCCATGTGGTGGTTCCACCTAAGATGACTGTCGAGAATAATACCAAGGTATGTAACACGATTTTGCGATTCTCCTACTGTAAGAGACTTGAAAGTGAGTATATATTTTGGTAAGATGTGAAGGGAAGGTATACTGTCTTATTAGGCTTTAAGGTAAGTAGGTTGTCAGAGAACCAATTTTTTATCGTCTTAAAATCTGTTTCAGCTTTATGTTTCAGTATATCCCAGCTTTCTGTGCTATAAAATATTGCTGTGTCATCAGCATAACTGACTAGTTTACCCTGTGACTATTGCGTTAATAAATCGTTAATATAGATGGTAAATATTATCGGCCCCAAAACTGATCCTTGTGGAACTCTAGAGTTTATCATTCTCTCTTCACTGATCTCATCATCCACCCTAACACACTGTCGTCTGTAAGTCAAATATGACTGGATTAAGGATATGTATATATATATATATATATATATATATATATATATATATATATATATATATATATATATATATATATATATATACTTTTATGTGCCAAAATTGAGGTTTCTAGGTTAAGGGTGCGATATTGTAGACAAGAAACTACCTCCACACAGATAAAAAAGTTATCCTGACATGTGCTGTTAAAGATGAACTACGGATTTCCTTAAGAAGTGTATGATTCTATCAAAAAAGTTTAACTACTTTACAGAAGGTGGCGTCTTATTCGGCTTGAATTTTGTAGAAATCTTGTAAAGGTTTTGTTTGCCATAAAGTGCAATGTTGCTGTCTGTCTACCCTTTTCTCTATCTACCTAGCTTATCGAGGCCAGAGGGTGGAGGATGATGGAGAAGATACGAGTTCACCTGTGAGCCTTAGATGAACTTGGGACAGAGAATATTTGGGCCTGTGCTTGTAACAATAACTTTGTCAGCGGTCGAACCGCCGGAGCTATACAGCATTCATCAGGATGGAGAATAAATTCACATTATGGATGACTTGATACCTAGAGCACACAACCTCTTGAAGCTATTAACACACCTATCAAGATATAATTACTTACAAGAAGCTTCTCAACATATCTTTAGAAAAAAATATTGCATGAAAATTTGCAAACAAGTTTTTTCACGAAAAAACAAAAACATTTCTTTTACAATAATATTAAACATTTATTATTAATTACCAAAATTTCACAAAAATCTTGTAAAAAATGATTTCTACGAAAACACAAAAACATTTTGTGAAAACTGATTAAAGATGTTTTACATAAAAATTTGCTAAAAGAATACACAATCCAAGCTATATACCTAATTTGTAATTAAAAAAAAATTGGAGCGCAGGTATGGCACATTGAAGAGTCCTAAGGAGGACAAAAAATAGGTCTGTGTCTCCTTCTATACATACAAACACTATATATATATATATATATATATATATATATATATATATATATATATATATATATATATATATAAACTGAAACTAACCCCGGATGTGTTCTAAGGGGTTTAGTTCTCCCTCATTTGAAGAAATTGAAAATTCAGTAAAATTATTTTTTAAAATTTGTATCGCTGAAAGAAGTAAATGTATTTTGGCAAAGCTTCGTGTACTTGTTGCCTTTCATATATTTTATGTACTAACATTTAAGTTTCTAGGCTAATGGAAAATTAAGTTATAAAAATTTAAAAGCTTTAAATGAAAATTCGCTACTATCCGGGCTTGAATGTTTTTCTGTCACCTTAAAAAACGGGTACTGCTTTATAGATAATGTGTTTTTCAAATTAATCCTAAAATTTATTCTAAAAAGTACTATTGTATTTTGTATCTTCAACGCCAGACTATTTCCGGGACTATGTCTACTCACAGACACCGAACCCCCGTCTTTTGTCAACAGGGTAAGGATCTTTTACAAGCCTAACATCGCATAGTACACAAGACGCGACACCTTAGCGGCCTCTCTGAAGAGTGGGTGCAGGCATTTAACTTTTTCAAGTACAATGCCGCTCTGCGCCCTCCGGAGCTTCTTTCTTTGCGCTCCGGAAAGACGCTTGGACTGCAGGGACAGTCCCTCTACCCCTGCAGTAAGGTCCTTACTGGTGGAGGGGCCCCCAGAGTGTACGGACATCGCCGCCCTCCGGTGGGACCCAGCCTCCAGCTTGGGTGTTGGGGACAGGTCCGTGGCCGAAGCTACCCCCTGATCCCCCGTATCTACGTCGGTCGTGAGACCTCCAGAGTCCGCGTATGCTGCTGCACCCTGGCTCGTCTCCGTTTCCGGAATAGACTCAAGGCACGAGTCTGTAGCCGGAGCCACTCCTCGAGCCTCGATGGTTTTATATATATATATATATATATATATATATATATATATATATATATATATATATATATATATATATATATATCTTCTTCATGTTGTTCCCACGAGAATGGGGGAAATACCGTCCACACCATCAGAACTCCCTGTGTGGTGCAAGGCGGGTTACTCTGGAGGGTTGCCCGGTACTCCAGAGCATTTAACCTCCAGGCGCAGACGAATGTCTACTTCTATATATTACCAGTGGTTTTCACTTTGGTGATACCCCACACATGGGGTGTTAACCCAGAAACTAAAAAAGTTGGTGTGGGCATGCCATAACCGCCATATCTGAATTCTACTCGACCAGACGAGCGTGGTGATACCCCCACGTAGGGCAAATAAACCAAAAACTAAAACGTGGTTTTGCGCATGCGCTAACAGCCATATTGATTAACGTCAGTTTAAGCTATATCAAAAGGTCGGATTCTCGTATCTTAAATGCTCAGGGCAGATACCTTTTTTAAATTTTATCTTCTTATTTCCATGCCAACAGCCGCTATCTTGGATTACGTCATCTCAGGTTAGACCTCTTGTCGCACTATCCAACCCCCATCTTGTTTCGTCACTCTGACGTCACACGCAGGCACAGTAGCCTCCACCTGTGGGAGGAGGGCTCAGAACAAACCATCTATACCCACGGAGAAGATAAGAAATATTATGATCTTAGTAATGCAAAATAAGGGTAATGCAAAGAAACATTGGGAGATTATGAGAAATGTATACACAAAAAAAAAAATCTCGGGACGCAGCAAGTGCGTTATGGTAGTGAATTTTCATAGAAATGATCTGGCGCAAAATATTTTATTATAACTTTTTTTTCTTGTAACATAGAAATCTAAATTTTGGTGTATAGTTTACTTTTTATATCGTAAACCTACCAACCAAATTTGGTTATCATAGATTTTTTATTTTTTAAGAAAAAATTTTTTTTCAAATGAAAACTCAAAATTTGTTCAGAAAACCTCGTCCGATTTTTCTGATTAACGAACTTATCAAATCCATTTACAAAAGGAAGGTACATGCTAAATTTTATTAAAATCGGCTTATTATTCTTTGAGATAAAAAATTTTTTCGAATGAAAACTCAAAATTTTCCCGGAAAACTTCGTTCGATTTTCCTGACTATCTAACTTGTCAAAGCCATTTACAAAAGGAAGGTACATGCCAAATTTTATTAAAACCGGCTTATTACTTTTTGAGATAAGAATTTTTTTCGAATGAAAACTCAAAATTTTCCCGGAAAACCTCGTCCGATTTTCCTGACTAACGAACTTATCCAAGCCATTTACAAAAGAAAGGTGCATGCCAAATTTTATCAAAATCGGCCCATTATTTTTTGAGTTATCGGTGTGATACATATATATATATATATATATATATATATATATATATATATATATATATATATATATATATATATATATATATATATATATATAAATATATATAAATATATATATATATATATATATATATATATATATATATATATATATATATATATATATATATATATATATATATATAAACATATAAAAATTGAAACTGATCCCGGATATGGGTTCTAGGGGTCCTAGTTCGCGCTCATTTGCAAAAATTTTTTCAAAATTCAAAAGTCGGGATCTCCCCATTAGTGAATTTTTTCTACGAAAATTCACTAAAAAGAAGAAAAAAAAAACAGTGGCTTAGATAAAATTGAAATAGAGGGCAGTATAACAACTAATGACGTAGAAATTATGGACACATTCAATTAATTTTATGTTGAGAATTTAGCTGAAATAATTAGTTAAATAACAACCAGTGGTACAACATCTACAGTCATGACTAATCTAGATTTGGGTGGAATTCCAACCTCAATTACTCATTTGATTTGTTTAGTGAAGAACAGCTTCAAACATAATGTGCTCATTAAAAAATAAATGTATCCAGATGAGACTGATGCTTATTTAATTAGAAATACATTTAATAGAATTGCGCAGTTACTACTGAATATTGCAACACTTCTTTAGAAAGCCGACAGGTTTTGAATGATCTGAAAGTAGCTATTATTGATCCAAAACTAGTCGATCCAGAAACAGCTTTGGATCTGAGGGCAGTTAATGCGTTGGATACAGTGGAACATTTTTTTAGATGTCCATATTTAGCTTTGTGATTTTATTTAAAAAAAAATACGTTGTTAGCAGGGGTCCGGTGGTCGGGCTTGGAGATGGTTTCAGTTGTGAAACAGCTGTTCAGTGTGTCTTAGATGATTGTAAAACTAATACACGAGTTGGAATTATTACATGTGTAGTGTTTCTGGGCCTTCAAAAAGCGTTTGAAACAGCAGACCAAAGAAGACTAATAGCAAAATGGGGAGTTAACGGGATTGTAGATAATGTGTTAAAAATGTTGATGGACTACTTAGTTAATAAACAGCAGAAGGTAAAAGTGGGAGAAAACCGTTGTGGCGATGTGAAAGTAAAATTAGCCTGGGCTTATAAATAGAAAGTGGGGTAATCAGTGTGAATAAAATTCAAAACTATTAATATACAGGTGGCCAATTTAAAATAATATTGTTGTATTTAGTAAGTTTGTGTCCCAAACATGTATAAATATTGTAACAAAACTATTAAATTTTCCATTAATCAAAAATGTCACTCTTGAAAGAAAAAGGTTTAAGGTATTAAAAATGACAAATTTTTAATTTGAACCGTATCTTCGAAACAACACAAAATTTTCGAATTCATTATATTTTTCGGGCAAAGTTGCTGCTTACTGATACAGCCTATATGAGAGACGAATTTAGAACACCCTATACTGTTTTAAGTAACTTAGTCATGTATCATTTCAGCAATGTGGGCTGTAATTTTTCTGGTCAAAAAGGAATTTTATATCATGTTAAAATAACTATATATCAGATATTTATTTCTTGTGTGTTTAAAGAGTCTATATTGTATGCTCTTTTATATACTTTGTTTTTAAATGTATTTGCAATTTTAATAATCCTGTATTTTTAGGAAGAAGATGAAGTGACTGTAGAAACTGTGGATACTGTCCAAAATGTAGATGTTTTATATGATAGTCCAAAACCTGCTGATAAAAGTAAAGTTTATTTTACTGAACATTTCGACGATCCTGTAAGAGCACAGAAACGCTGGATAAAGTCACAGGCGAAAAAGGAAGGAATATCAGAAGATATTGCCAAATATGATGGCGAATGGGCATTTGAACCTCCACAAAAAGATGGTTTAATTGGTGATCTTGGCCTTGTTCTTAAATCTAAAGCCAAACATGCAGCAATAGCTACATTATTATCTCGGCCATTTGTTTTCAAAGACAAACCTCTTATTGTACAGTATCAGGTGGCTCTACAAGATGGCCAGGAATGTGGTGGCTCTTATGTTAAACTTCTTTCTGAAGGTTTAGATGAAAATAACCTTAAACAATTCAATGATAAAACTCCCTATACTATAATGTTTGGACCAGATAAATGTGGTAATGATTACAAGTTACATTTTATATTTAAACACCGCAATCCTTTAAAGGATACTTTAGAAGAGAAACACTGTAATAAACCCAAAGAACGTATAGAAGATTTAATGTCAGACAAATTACCACATCTGTATAGATTAGTATTAAAGCCAGACAATACTTTTGAAATATCTGTGGATAATAAATTAGTGAATTCAGGTAGTTTATTGGAAGACTTCACTCCACCAGTCAACCCACCAGAAGAAATAGATGATGTAAATGATACAAAACCTGAAGATTGGGATGATAGTGAAAAGATTCCTGATCCTGAAGCGATTAAGCCAGATGATTGGGATGAAGATGCTCCAGCACAAATTGTAGATGATTTAGCATCAATTCCAGATGGGTGGCTTGAAAATGAACTAACACACATTCCTGACTCAGATGCAGTGAAGCCAGGAGATTGGGATTCTGAAATTGATGGAGAATGGGAACCTCCACTGATTGATAATCCAGCTTGTGTTAATGCCGTAGGTTGTGGACCTTGGGAGCCTCCTTTAATTAATAATCCAGCTTTTAAAGGTAAATGGAAGCCACCTTTAATTGATAACCCGAACTATAAAGGGAAATGGAGACCTAAAAGAATCAAGAATCCCGATTACTTTAAAGATGAAAGTCCATTTAAAATGACTAGTGTGGTAAGTCTTCTCTTACTTAATCTTGTAGTAAAATTGTTTTCATGAACTGACATAAACACTAAAAGTATTTGTAGATTAAAGTTTGAAACCCTTGGTGAGCACTAGTAAATAAACTATGGAGTAACTCAGTTCATCTCAACATACTTTTTTAACATACGACGGGTTATTGAAATGTACTTAATCTACAATAGGAAAAGCAATAATTTTTTAAAACAAAATTTTATTTACTCAACATAATCTCCTTTAAAACTTATAGATTTAGCAGAATATTCATAAAGCAATTCAAAACCCTGTAGAACAAACTTTATCTTGGTCTTCAAACCATTCCTCAATAGCACATATGACTTCATGGTTAAACGCTTCGATAAAGCTCAGTATTAATCAAGAAAATTACAAAAGTGCATGGAGGAAAGAAATTTGGCCCAAAGGGGCTTTTGTGAGTAAAGTTTTTGCAAAAAAAAGATGCCACCCACAGCGTTGGATCCTATGTCTGTGGCGAAATAAGTGAGAGTGTCAATAAGTCTAATTTTAATGTTGCTGGAGCAACTGCCCCCGATGTGTTGCTCTGCTATTATCAAAATGTTGCTGGTTTAAAAACTAGCATTATGCAATTTAGGCATAAAGTTCTTCAGAGTTGCTATGATATAGTCTTTATAAGTGAATCCTGGTTATCTAATGACATTTTGGACCATGAATTGGATATTTCCGGATATCAGATTTTTCACAAAGACAGATCATCACATTCTAGTGATAAGAGTAGAGGCGGCGGTGTGCTGCTTGTCATCTCAATAGGCTACAGCCTAAGCGCATTAAAACTAACATTAATATTGAGCAGTGTTTTGTTGCAGTTAGTCATTATAGTAGAAAATTTGTGATTGGTGTAATATATATTCCTCCTAATTCCAATATTGATAAGTATCATCTAGATACATTAGATGTTAAAGGCTAATGGGTCTCTACACCGACTACACCTTCATTATCGCGGGTGACTATAACCTACGTGAGGCAGAGTGGTCTAATGGAAGACTGGGCGTGACTGTTAAGTCTCCTTTACAGTCTCTGGCCGTTACTGCTTGTGAATCATTTGTCTATTTTAATTTATTTCAGAATAACCATGTGGTAAATAGAAATCAGACTCTGCTAGACTTCACCTGCGATTGATCTGCTGCATCATAATGGCATGCATCATATTGCATTCACTTTTACCTTATTGTCACTCCTGGAGGAGTGTTCTCTTTCTGTAAACGAGGTGATCTATGACTTTAAGAGGGGAAACTACGATGCAATTGACCACCTTATCTCATCGGTAGACTGGGAGTCATATTTGAGCAGTTCTGATGTAAATATTGCAGTGGAGCAGTTCTACGATATCCTTTACTCAGCCATGTAGACTTTCATTCCTTTGAAGACCTTGAAGGGTGTCGGGTCTTCCTTTCCTTACTGGTACAGTCATGAATTGAAAGAGTGTATATTCCGAAAGAAGGCTGCCCACAAAATGTTTAAAATGCCAGGGCGTCGGGGTGATTACGTGCGTTTTTCTGAACTGCGTGCCCAATGTGGACAGTTGACAGAAGATTGTCGACTTTTACATCCACCTAAGATTGAGGAAAATCTTGCCTCTGATCCTCGATCGTTTTGGCAATATGCCAGACAAAGAGATGGTCAGAACTATTATCCAGCAGAGATGTATAATGTAGTAAATTTATTTTCTGAATTTTTTTTCTGAAGTTTATAACTCCTCTTACTGTTCTGTTTCTGAGTTTGATTATGTTATGGAAGCGGGTGTGAGCACCCTTAATGTAACACTAAGTGAAGTCTTCACAAAAATATCATTACTAAATGGTAAACTCTGGTGGTCCTGATGGGGTCCCACCTTATCTTCTGAAGCAATGCATTTATTCTGTTAGTTTCCCTATATATTTAATTTTCAACATGTCACTCAATCAGGGTGTATTTCCTGACTTCTGGAAGACTAGTTATTTAAGATTGTTTCACAAGTCAGGTTGTAACCAAGCTATAAAACATTACAGAGGTATCTGCTTGCAATCTACCTTACCTAAAATGCTGGATTCTTTAGTCACCGACTATCTAACTTGGGCATGTAAAAACGTTATCAAACAACATGGTTTTATGAAAGGACGCTCGGTCATAACCAATCTGATGTCCTATCAAAATGTGATTTTAAATGCATTCGAGAATGGTCACCAGGTTCGCTCTATATACACTGATGTCACTAAAGCATTCGATCGGGTTAATCACAAATTACTTATCGCAAAAGTGAATGTCTATGGAATACAGGGCAAGCTTTTGGACTGGATTAGTAGCTTTTTAGTCAACAGATCTCAGTTTGTTAAGATTGGGAACCATATTTCAAACTCGGTTGAGGTCTTATCAGGTGTACCACAGGGCAGCCACTGTGGCTCCCTTCTTTTTACCCTATTTATTAACGATTTGTATTCTTGCTTTAATTCTTCCCAGTTCCTTTTATTTGCGGATGACCTGAAGATTTTCAAGGTTGTCAGGAATGATTTGGATTGCCTTGAGTTGCAGAGTGATATTGATAATCTTGTTCGGTGGTGTTTAGTCAATTGCCTAGATTTAAATTTAGAAAAGTGTCTTTCTACGGTTTTTAGTAGAAACCACACTGTCTTTAACCGTACTTATTCCATTGATTCAGTAAACGTCACCGCTGTATCTGCTGTGAAAGATCTTGGTAGTTTATTTGACACTAAATTAAGTTTCTCTCAACACATTCTAAATATTTATCTAAAATCACGTAGGTTTTTGGGTTATGTACAGAGAATATCATCTGATCTTTTAACCACATCATTTAAAATGTTATATAGCGCACTAGTGCGCTCTTCGTTAGAAAATGGTTCTGTCATTTGGAGTCCCTTCTATGAAGCTCACTCTGTGATGCTGGAAAAGGTTCAGCACAAATTTTTAAGATGCTTAGCTTATAGATTAGGGATTCCTTGTAACGATTATAAATATGATCTTATGTCACGATTGAATTTAACCACACTGTCCAATCGAAGAATACAAACTGACCTTTGCTTATTCTTCAAAACAATTTCTGGTGAAATTGATTCCCCATATTTGCTCAGTCAGATCGGCTTAAAAATTAAAACGACTGCAACAAGGTTAAATGATACATTTGTTGTAGATTTTCATAGCAGGAATTATGGATTGAATAGTCCCCTTATATGTATGGCTCAGTCAGCCAGTCAAGTGAACGCAGACCTAAACTTTTTCGATAATAAGTTCAGCAGATTCAGGTCGAAGATCTCATGTCACTTCCTAGACGTTCCATAGAGCAGGGCCTGCCTTTGACAGTGCCTTAGCATCACCATATCAGTTCTAATCATTGTTTTTTAGAGTAGCCTAGCCTTACTATAATAGCTGTGCTGGATTTTTCTGAGATGTTTGTTTGGGGAAAATGTTAATACTGTCTATGCAAAAAGGAATTTCCCTTAACATATTATTATTATTATTATTATTATTATTATTATTATTATTATTATTATTATTATTATTATTACATAGTATCTAATGCGATCTCTCATTTCAGCAGCGCCAAGAGTAAAATTCTTTCATTTACATACTAATTCGTAGAGATTTGTTTATTTGCTTATTGATGGTGATAGTATATTGACGTTTATTTTCTATTTTTTTTTAGTAACACTGTACAGGATATTCATTTAGTTACATCTTTGATTTCTGTAACTTCTGTTTATTAAGCTCCTTATAATGTGTTTTAATTGTTTGTGAAATATATTTACTACAGGTGGTTTTGTCTACGAAAGTCATTTACATTTAATGAAGGAAAGTAAATTCTTTTCTTGGCTTTTGGTGAAGCATCCTGTTAAGTAAAAACTAACAAAACACTGGGTAAACACTTGTTTTCTTTCTTTAATGTTGGCGTATTTCTGTGACTATGGCCAATCACCGAAGCCAGGGAGCCGCTTCACTTTACTATCCTGTAAATATTTCTGTAAGGAGGGTAGGGGTCTTTAACGTGCCTATCATCGAATAGTACATGGGACCGGCGGCTTTACGCCCCCTCCGAAGGGCGGAACCTCGGTTGATGTCAATTTTACAGTGTGTACTGAAAAAGTGAAAGGGGAACCCTGGGAATCAAACCCGGTGCCCTTGGGTCCAGAGGCACACGTTCTCACCATTGGACCACCGAGGCTCTGGGTAAACACTTGAACATTGAGTACATGGTGTATATGATGAGACCGAAACACAGTGTCTGAGATTAATTAAGTATCTCCTGTGAAGTTCTTACCAATGGTTTTTATTTTTTACTACCATTTTATCAATTTCCCACTTTTATAATGTGCTTATACACACTTGAAAATATATTTTTATTTATATAGACTGCAGTTGGTTTTGAGATATGGTCAATGTCCAAGGATATACTTTTTGATGACATCATTATTACTGAAGATCTGGTTGTGGCAGAGAAATGGGCTGCTGATACATATTATAAGAAGCGCCAGAAAATTGCTAGAGATTCGGTGAGTAGTTGTTTTTCCTAATTATTTGTTGAAAGTCATTATATGTTTTTGAAATATTTAAAAGGTCAATGCTAATTAGAATAGTTCTTTTTTCTGTAGCTTTGTTTTTGACACAAACATAAAGATAACTCTTAAGTGTTATACCTTTGAACTTAGAAAAAAATCACATATGTGCCATTGTAGAGCTTAATTATACTTGCTTCTTTCTCACATATTTTTTTACAATAAATAATGATTATTAAGCATTAGCGGTCAGTATTATTTTAATGTCACTACTAATTGAATGATGAAACATTTTGTTTTAATTATTGATAGTAAGCCATGGGATACTTATTATTTTCCCTTTTCTCATTATATTTCACATAAAGAACAATACAACTCACTTAAGTAATACATTACTGTAACAAAAAAAAACAGGTTTTGTCCTTGGTGAAAAAAACAACTGACATATTTTACATGTATATGTAAGAACTTTTGGCTAAGGTACCTAAAATATTTAAAAAAATCTGCATTACTTTGGAGAAATGTTATAATTAACAGATAATAATTTTTTACTTTTGTTTGTAGGAGAGTGTAATAGAAAAATTAGCCAATCTTTCAGCCGATTACCCTATTCTATGGGCTGTATATATAATAGTGCTCAGTATTCCAGTTGTCTTTGTACTTTATTTGTGCTGCAAGCCTTCTGTCAGCCAGAAAAAGGTGAGAAATAGTTTGTATTAAATTATTTTTATTTAATTTCTTATTGTTGCTTTATTTTTGTGTAATGTATCATGCTAGTATGTGTTAATATGTCATATTATGGAGCTTCCGAGAAGTGCAGAATTTGCTTGGTCTGGGTTATAACGACCAGATGTGAATCAGTGAACAGTACGCCCAAACCAGCAATTCTCAAACATATGTGACTGTTCATTATGAACAAATTTCATGTAATATGTATTTTTGGATAGGCCACCCTGTGAAAAATGAACTTGTTTTGCTGGAAAATATTTGTTCCTCAAGTTTCCCCAAAGTCTTAGCTAACAGTATCTCAAACTGCCGCACAAAGTTTCACATACAACAAAAAGTATTTGAACTTGCCTATGTTGAGGACATTAATTTTGTCATTTCTGTAATGGGGGGGTTTTACGTGCCTTTTACTTCTCTTTAAAACAAAGGTTTTTCAATGACTGTAAATTCTAATTATTATTACTATTTAAATTTGAGTAACTATTCATTTAAGTATATTTTAGGGTCGGCAATGTTCGAGCGGTAGAACGCGTATTTATTTTTCCACCCCTTGTTACCTTGAAACAAATATTTAAGTTTTACGACCTTCAAGGGTGGTCTTGCCTAAATTTATTTGGAACACCAAACTGAGCATCTGGGTTAGATTCACAGAATTTTACTATATATTCAGTCTTAGCGTATACCCAGTGGACCCCAGTACATCAGAGTCACCCTAATTCTAATAGTATAAATCCTAAAGGTTATTTAAACAGGAGGGTGTAGGAGATTTCTCCAAATCTTAGAATGGATTAAATGTTATACAAAGTTGATACCGGTGAAACTAAATTGTTCTTGACCCCGGTATAATTTTCCTAGTCTAATAATTGACTCTTTCTTAGCTTAATTATAGCTCTCACTTATTTACCCCTTATTGGTCCCAGCTAAACTCTCATGAGTCAAAGCTCTATATTTCCCTCGTATTATAAAATTTCACAATTATTTCCCCATCCATTAAAATTCCTATCATAAAACAACACCTGAATTTTAATCTGATTTCATTCTTTCTGATTATAAGTCCAGCGCCCTACGACTCAATTATCTATACTAATTGAGCTTACAGCCCATATTATTTAAAATATACATACAATCTTAGTTCTAAGAATTAATTCGGTACTCGAGACAGCTGACCCATTCTTAATAAAAAGAATTAGGGAACATTTAACAAAAATATCAATTGGAACGAACTCACCCAGAAAAATCCTACGTGATACACCAGCTCTGTACTCTGCCTTATCAGCCCCTATGGCCGTTGAATCACGATCTTTCGCGTAACTGCCCTTTCAAATCAAAAGCTAATTCTCTCACTGAAATCTCACTTACTCCTTAATTTACTTAACAGAAACCCTTGACGATTATCACGCGGCGGCAAACTGCCTAGCCCGGAGGCCGGCTGCTTGAACACTGTCCTCTAGACACCGTAATTTTTTCTGTCGCCGAGTCCCCCAAAAACATTGCGTTTGCGGAAATTTTCTATTGCACCTCAAGTGGCCTATTTAGCGGTTACTTACCCGTCCTATCGGTGCCGGTGCCGGTGCCGTTTAGAATTACATTTCCTTTCATTTTTTTGCACTCAATTGACCATTGTGCCTAATGCTTTAGCTGGCTCAGCTGGTTTTTTATTTATCAAATTAAATACCACACAATTTCAACATTGCTCACGGTCTATATATTTTTATGCATATTATGCTGGATATATTTACGCCTAAAATATTTAGCTCTATGGCGACTTTTCATAAACTTTTCTGAGATCAAATCAAACATTTTTTTTTGTATGTAGAAATATCATAAATCTAGATACTCAAACTGTAAGCACCCCGCTTACATTTCGGGAACACCACATTAATCATATTCTGTATCCATACTTCTCAAGACTCAAGATTATCTCACAAATATGTCAAGAAATGATTAGTGGCGGCTCGTCAGATGACGCAGCTGAAGCGCTGCTTCACTTACATTTTTCGGTTAAGTTCAACTTTTTTATTCAAAATCCACCACAATTTAATTTTTTTTCACTCTCTCAAATTCATTTGGTACAACCACAAAAAAATGTCTGCTTACGTTGCGCCGCAGTTGATAATGTATTTTTAGAGTATTTTATAGTACGATATAATTTGCAAGCCCCTGATTCCCGAATTGAATGTTACACAACATGCCCCAACGCGCAGCATATTACATGTTGCAGAGCACAAACTATTGCAGAGCAACGAGCAACTGAGGACTGAACTGATCCAGAATCGTGTATATACAAATGCTGCCTCGTTGTCTTATAGCTCACATGCTATGGTTGTCATGGCAACGGCATGCACGCTGTTGAGGTGGTGTGTATTATGGCCACACAAGTGATGCAGAATTTTGAGCCTGCTTCAAATCTTACTTTCTGTCGTTTATTTAGATTTAGTCGGATCATCAGACATGTATTTTGATTTTTACTATGTTGCTGTTAAATGATCCGGTATGTGTCACATTTACAGTTTCAAAAGCTGTATTTTTCATGTTTCTTTTTGGTAAGTGGAATTGATTTGTTTATACTCACCTATAAAAGAGTAATTTCAAAATAATAAAATATTTGTTACAAAATTTCAAGTTATAAAAAAGAGGAGGGCCTTGGATTTGAAAAAAATGCTTGTAGCTCCTCCCACTAAAACAGATTTTAAACGGGCCGAATTATATTACCGTGCTCCTGTGTGTACAGTGTGATATTTATGTCTTCTCATCGAGTATTCGTGGTTATTATTCAGAAAATTATTCCTTGTGAAAGTCTATATTTTTGTACCAATGGATTTTTCATTTAAATACTGAAATGCCAAGAGAATGTGTTTCCTTGAAAAATTAGAAAAATTTCGTCTGCAGCGCAGAGGGGGTCTTCGCCCCCTGTACCCCCCCCCTTTTGGGGCTGCGTGGATTATGCTTCACCCACTCCCAAAGTCACGAGCCGCCACTGGAAAGGATGTGTATATAGATCTGTATCATTGCACAGTAACAAACTAATAGTTTAGATATATCTAGACCAATAGTTCCAAAAATATGTTATTTTTTCAAAATTGTAGAAATTTATTTTCCATAGGCGAGGCCGAAACTTTTACTTATTCAGATGCTATCAACATGTAAAATATATCTATGTTAGTTTTTTGATATCTCATTATATGTTGTTCTAAATTTGAAAATATTAGGTGTTCTCGGAATGACAACTAGATTCCCTAAATAACTAGTTTGTTCCAGAGTTGAGACAAAACATTATAATTTAAGAAATTAAATGACAACTTTACTAATATTTTATGTGAATTTGGATATAAAAAAAACTTCATGAGCTTAAATGTCTGATCGATACCAAAACAACATGAACACATTTCAAGGAACTCCCATTAGTAAGTAAGAAGGTTTATGGTTAAAAATATAACTATAACAAAATATTTATAAAATGTGAGTTCATCAGCCTTTATCATGACTTTTAAAAAGTATATGTTGAAAATTTTATTTACACTTGGATATAAAAATTAAACTTCACAAAATCGAAGATCTGATCAAGACAAAATGAAACATAAACACATCTCAAAGAACATTGTTAAATAAAAACATATGCCTACTTATATTGGTATAAAGATATTTACGACAATCTTAAGTGCATGTTGAAAAGAGATCGTCTATTTTGTCGTAATCTTTAGGGAATGCAAATTTAGTAGCCGATATGCTGACTGGTTGACTAGGGATTCGAGCAAGGATGCCGTTTTTTGTTTGTACACACAAGAATATCCACAGGGGGTGACGTAAAAAGTATAATAGACTACATTGTGCATGACGAGAGACCTCACACATTGGTAAAAGATACTAGAGTTTCGGGAGGTGCTGAATATGGGTCTGAAAATTTTCTTGTGATGTCTAAGATAAAACTGGACCAAGGATGGAAAAAGCGAGTGAGAAAACAAGAAAAGTAAGTGAGAATCAAAGTTGAGGTAACTTTAACGCCTGAGAAAAGGGAACTGTATGCCTATCTATTGGAAAAAGGAATGACTGAGTTACATGGATTATGGAACGAATACATCAAATAATGCTATGTGGAAAGTGCATGAACAACCCTGAAAAAATATGATAATTGGATGTGCAAAAGCATGTGGTGAAGCGAAAATTTGATGTTTTAAGAGGGATGTGTGGTGGAATGAAAAAGAAAACTGTGGATGACGAAAGGAAAGCATATAAAAGAATAGTAAATGCCAAAGATGTGCAAGAGAAAGAAGCACCTGGTTGCGTACAGAAAATTGAGAAGTGAGTGCAAACAAATCGTTAGTGACAGTAAGCGACAACTGGAAATGAAAGAGGCTGAGATAATGCAGAACGACTTTAAAGTTTGTTGTTTTGGCAGTGGACAAAAAGGGCCTGACAAACCTGAAGAAACAATATGATTGGAGTGAAAAAACAGAATGAGGACATGGTATGGGACGAGGAAGGTGTAAGAGACTGCTGGAAAGAATATTTTGAGAAACTATATGGAAGCAATAAGAACCATCAGATCCCTCTGCCGATTGCAAGTCGGACAGAATGTGTCACTGTTAAAGTGCATGAGGTTGAAATGGTGATCAAGAAACTGAAGAACAGAGAACCGGCAGTGTTAAAATCCATGCAGAAATGTGTGGATGCTCAAATTTGACTGTCTGGGTATGTGTGCTGTTTAATGTGTGCATACAGGTAGGTCAAGTGCCAAGAAAGTGGAAGGATGCTATCATGGTGGCATTGTATATAGGTAAAGGCAGCAAGAGTAAATGAAAAATTATCGAGTTATAAGTTGTTAAGTGTTGTGGGGAAGCTATTTGGGAGAATATTGATAGATGAGTGAGGGAGCTGCAGGAAGAGGCTGTACTGACCAACTATTCTAACATAAGCAGGTAGTTAAAAATGATTGAATGTGATAAAGAAAGTATTGCACGTTTGTAGACTTGGAGAAAGTGTATGATACTGAGATGGGAAGAAGCTGTGGAGTATTTTCAAAGAATATGGTGTGGATGATTGGCTAATTCGAGGTATTAAATGACTATATGATGGCAATAGAGCATGTGTGAGAACTAATGAAAAGCTCAGTGGCTATTTTAGAATTGAACAGGGTGTCAAACAAGGATGTGTGATGTCTCCGTGGTTATTCAAAGTATTCATGGACAAATGTATAATAAAAGTTTACTCGGACACAGAAGGCATAGAAATGAATGCTTCTGAGGTAAAAGTATTTCTATACGCTGATGATGCACTACTACTTAGTGAATCTGAAGGAGAAACGCAGCAGTCATGAGAGAGACTGGTGAAGTAATAAATAAAATGAATCTACATGTAAACGCAGAGAAGACTAAAGTGGTGGTGTTTAATAAAGAGGTTGGAATGAGTAATTGCAGTCTCTTGGTAGTCTTATAGAGAAAGTAAAGGAATTTGGATATTTAGGAAGACTGTTTTCAAATGATGGAAGAATTGATGATAAAATACAAAGTAAGGTAAAAACAGGTAGAAAGGTGCTAGGAGCTATGACCACTGTAGCTAAGAGTGAATGCATACCTAAAGAAGCCAAAATGGCTGTATATAACATCATACTGGTACTGATTCTATATGGGTCTGAAAGTTGGGTGTTAGACAAAGCATGTAAGAAAATTGAATGCTCTTGGAGTTGGCTACCTAAGACGAGTGACAGATAAATCAAGGAAAGACAGAGTTAGAAATGTATGGATTTTTAGCTAATGTGATGTAGAAAAGTCTTATTGAAAGTAAGTATGAGAGCAGCTTGCTTAGATGGTTTGGACACGTAGAACATATAGATAATGATAGAATGACAAGTAAAATTTATAGAGAGCATGTAAATAGTGAGAGGCCTTGGAACACCCAGGACATCTTAGTCGGATGCTGTGGGCGATATATTAAAGAAGAAAAAGGTCAGAAGTTTATGTAATAGGAGAGTGTGTATGCGGAGATGTATGAGTGCAGAATGAGCGAAAATAGCTTGTCAGGACAGAAGTGTATGAAGAAACATTGTTAATAAATAGCATAGGTTTTGTGGTATGCCTACCCCTCTATGGGAATGGCGTGACTGGTAGTAGCAGTTTTTATTAACCTTAATTTTTGCAGAATCAATTGAGAACGCATTGACTGCATTTTGCATCTTCGTTGAATAATTTAACAAAATCTGATTCACAGAAAATACCCTTTTTTTTTCACTGTTTCTAACTTTGTAGTTTTCTTTAAGTAACCCCCCAACTTCATCGATTGGTCCTTTGCCATGGCCAGCTTCACTCACCTGTTATAACCTCATCGCGTTGACATTTGGAAGATAATGATGTTAAATATGTTTTATATTGGTCAGTGGGACCATCAGATAATATGTCGACGGCGTTGACTTGATGAAAGCTTTGGGATATCATTTTTAATATAGGTACCATGTGGTCCCAAACAGAATGAGCTTGGTGGTCCAAGTTATCGCTTACTGTGGCAAAGATGTTATCTCAATAGTAGCATTTGCTTCAGGAATAGAATAGAAAACCCCAGGCTGTTTAGTTATCTGTTTTTTGCTGGCACCAAAATGCACAGACTGGATTTCCTCAGCAGATTTGGCGACATAATTCTGGGATAAGTCGAATTGAATCAGAATGTTATTTAACAGTTTTTTTTCCTCTCAGGGCTCATCCGCGGCCTTGCCGCCCCGACAGCACTGCAACCTTTGGTTGATTGTGCATGCCCTTAGTCTTACTCCACCCATTCCAAAATCACTGTGCCTTGAACTAGTCTGCACAGCGATTGGTAGGGTGAAGTTTTATATTGCTTTGTATCTGGTCTAGACTGACCGTAAATCAGTTGTCTTTTGCGGTCCAGAGCTTTACACTCGCACAATATGTGCTGGGCTGATTCCTCCCCCTCGCCGCAGAGTTTGCATGCGAGGTCCCCCTCGAACCGCCCCATTTTATGCAGGTGTTTCTTGACGGCCATGTGTCCCGTCAAGAGACCTGTTATATTTCTGAGCTGTCCTCTGCTAAGATTTAGCAGCTCCACAGCTCTCTTTGAACTGGGTTCGTCAATTATTGGCTTCCCATGTCTGAGCCCTGGACACTCTGCCCAGTACACCTTGTGTTCGTTTCTGACCCAGGACTTAATGGCTCACCCGGCAGTGCTCTTTGTAATGCCCAGAGCCGGTTCTGGTCCCATAAATGGTTCTGCTGACCCTATCTTCGCGAGACTGTCAGCTTCTTCGTTGCCTTTGACCCCCGAGTGACTTGGCACCCAGATGAGGGTGGCCTCACTCTGCCCAGCCAGTTCGCTCGTCTTGTCTCGGCAATCACTCACCCGCCAGGAATTTACCTGTGGGCTACTTAGGGCCATAAGGGTTGTCTGTGGCTATGAGGAGCTGCTTGTTGGTGTAGCCCCTCATCTTGTTATCCTGCACACAGTGCAGGATGGCGTACATTTCGGCCTGAAAAACCGTTGCATGGGCTCTGAGTGAAAAATTATGACTTACCCTCGGTCCTTCCGAATAAACACCTGCCCCCGTCCCACGCTCCCCGCCGGATCCGTCCGTGAAGCATGGGCTCCTTCACGATCTCCTGAATTTTGCAGTAGCCTCTGAAGCCTGGGTTGATCTTCAGTCTACCATTGCAGGCTAGTCTGTATAGTCCTAGCCTGGCCTCCCCCATAATAACTAAGTGTAGGGAGGCCAGATCCAGCGACACCTCCATGGCGGCTGTTGGGGTTGAAGACATGGCCCCTGTGATGCCGAGGCAAGCCATCCTAGTTTTTTTTTGGCACTGGATTGTGTCATCTTAGGCCACCAGACCAGTGCCGCGTATGTTAACTATGGTCTGACCACCTTTGTGTACAGCCAGTGGGCCATACTAGGTCTTAGTCACGTTTTTCCATATAGCTGCCTAGTGACGGCTAAGGTCATGACTGCCTTACACAGTATTTTTCCAATGTGACCATTCCAGGTTAGCTTAGAGTCCAATACAACCCTAAGATATTTTACCTCCCTAGCCATTGAAATGCTCCTACCGTATAGAGAGAGTTCTGTGGCTCTCACACTTCCTCCTCCTCGTAAACGGCACGATGGTTGCTTTCTTGGGGCTCACCTCAAGCCCTTGACCAACCGTCCACCCTTCCACCACTTTCAGTGCTGTCTGCATGTGCTCCCACACTGACTGAAACCTTTCCTCGGACTATGATGACAATGTTGTCCACATAGCCCTGTACCTCATACTCCCCTCCCGAGAGCCTCCCCAGCAGGCCGTCCACGACTAGGCACCAGAGCAAGGGAGACAGAACGCTCTCCTGCGGACACCCCGCCGCGACCCCCGCCAGCAGAGTCCCTCCCGCGAGTGAGGTGAACACCGCCCTGTCCCTCAGCATGGAACCGATCCACCTGCAGCAGGTCTCCTCTATTCCACGCTCCCTGACAACTGCCAGAACCAATCCGAATGAGGTGTTGCTGAAGGCCCCCTCTATGTCTAGGAAGGCCCCCAGCGCCACCTCCCTCTTCTCCAGAGTATTCTCCAGTTTCAGCACCAGTTGGTGCAGTGCTGTTTCTGCTGAGAATCCTGCTCTGTATGCATATTGTCCGCAGTGTAGGGGATATGCTTCCAGTATACCGCCCCTAATGTGCCGGTCGAGCAGTTTTTCCAATGTTTTTATCAAGAAGGACATGAGACTTATTGGCCTCAGGGACTTTGCCTGGTCTGTTAGACGCCCAGGTTTAGGAATGAATACAACCCTGGCCAGTCCCCATGCCCTCGGAATGTACTCCAGAGCCAGGCTGGCCTTCATAATGAGGGTAAGCGCTGGTGCCAGTATATCTATCCCCTGTTGGAGCATGATGAGCATTATTCCATCAAATCCCGGGTATTTGTATGGCTTAAAGCTGTTAATGGCCCATCTGATTTTGCTCCAAGTAACCACTTCTTTAGCGACTGTCTAGTCTACTCTAGATGCCCGTCTATAAGGCGCCTCTATTTCTGAGTCTTCCCAGTCCGGAGGTGATTGGTTTATTATGTTACAGCCGGGGAAGTGTGTCTGGAGTAAAATTTCCATAGTTTCCTCCCCCGAGCTTGTAAAGCCTCCCGTGGATGTTCTAAGGGACCCTATGTTGGTCTGAGTACCCTTGGACAGGATCTTGTGTAGTCGAGCACTCTCGGATGTGTTTTTCCACTTCCTCGCAGTGCTTCCTCCACGACTCCTTCTTGGCGTCCCTCAGTCTTTTGTTATATGTCGTTAGGGCCTGTCTATATTCATCCCAGGCTCCTGACCTTTTGAATACCTATGAATGCTCATTAGATAATTTAAAAATTGATTGTAATAGTAAAACCTATACTTTGCCTAGTATTTTTATAATTTTTAGCTGCTATTATTATACCTATTTAATGAAATAAAAAAGTATATCGCAACAAAGAAGTAATGTGATTTCAACAATAAGAAACAATGAAATGTTTAAAGAAAGTTTTAGTAATACTGTAAATGTTCTGTTTTACCACAGATAAGTTTCAACAAAATATTACATTTTCTTATTTCAGAGACTATTTAACTTCTAAATTTAGAGCATATATTAATTCTATTATAAATATGTAAAATTAACAGAAGTCAGGTACTAACATGTCTGTAAGATTAATATTTATTCTACATAATAAAAAATCTAATAAAAGTACCAAAGCTCAACAGTTATATGAATTAAATTTTTGCCCTCTCAAACAAAAGGCAGGAATTCAGCAAAATTTTGAGTGTGATAATGAAAGTAGGTAAAAATCTACAAGTATATATATATATATATATATATATATATATATATATATATATATATATATATATATATATATATATATATATATAAGATTCCACTCTATGTAAAACACACAATATGTGCTTTAGCTTCTTGTTGAAATGTGGTTTTACTCTTAATTTTTAAGATTAGGAGGAAACAAGGTACAAATTTATTTTAAAAAGCCCGTGATGCATGGAGGGGATTGGCTATTGTTTATTATATGTTGGAAGTCATGTGCATCTAAATTCTCGCTCTGCTCTCTGCCACACTCTTTTGGCGTCTGTCTACAATGCACAAGCTCCTACATTTTTGTTCACCTCAATATTTTGTATTTTCTTTTGACTTTTTTGAGACCATAGAAGACAAGTCGGCCGGCCGCGTATCAAAAAGAACCTAAGACCCAGGAATCCTTAATGAACGTGAATATACAGTCCACTAAACATATTAGTATATCAACTTTGTCTGGTAGCGAACTTTAATAATATCTTGTTAATTATTTTCTTATTATTTTTTAATGTCTTGCCTGCATCGACATCATGGTAGTATAACATTCTCATGTGATCTTGTTATAAGCGAATTATACTTTTAAATTTTACTTTCGTATACTGGTATTCAACCCTTAATTGTAACTATAAGGAAACACTATAATATATAAACTGTGCATTTCAGCATTATTTTAGTTTATAAAATTTAGTACTTTTAAACGTGTGCATTAAAGTTTTTTCATATTTTAGGAGAAAGTAACTATGGAGAATGCAAAAAAGACTGACATGGAGACCAATGACATAGATACACATACTGAAGAGGATATGACTACTGAAGTGGATATCAACAAAGAACACAAAGATCATATTACTGAGGAACCGGGTGTTGATAAAGAAAAGTACTCAGATCCAGATAGCGATAGCGATGATGATAACAGTAAGGTAGGTGATTTCAGATTTCGAAGCTACCTGAAAAATAAACAATTAAAGAATGATTTAAAATCAAAGTGGAACTTAGTATGTGTCTATGGTTTATTATCAAACTTTGACCCATTTTAATATTTAAAATTGAACTACAAATTTATTTAAAATCGAACTTTTAACTTGCTAAAATTTTCCAATGTTCATATTCAGGTTCTTGAATAAAAAATGTATGTATATTGTATCATGTGACATTTGGCATGTAAAAGTTCTACCCTTCTTACAACAGGCAGTGGTTTGAAAAAATTCTATGTTCATTGAGTGAAAATGCTTCCCGAAGCTGGTCTTTAACCAGAGTTCTAGGATTTCAATTAACAAAAATACAAAAAGGTATGCTAGAAACTTTTTTAAATTTTGACACCTGTAATGCAATATACTTTTTTAAAATGCTATAACAGATAGGGTTAATATTTGTTCTTCTGTGTTAGCTAAGCAGTTCAAGTATTTTTTGTGATATTATGGTTATAAAAACAGCACTAACAATATTTTTTTTCATTCCTAACCTGTAGCATTGTTGCCCTCACAATTTCTGATTAGAAGTTTCCCCTATTATGTTATTAATAAAGCATACCGGAGGCACTTAGCATGGGGGCTCTTTGATGACATTGAAGGTCACAAGGTTATGTGAATGATCTCATATCTAATGCAGACAAAGACCTGCAATGACGTGTCATTCAAGATTATCCTTCCAGAAAGGGAGGACTGGGTTTTGAGTAAAACCACCCTACTGAAAGCAGACAACTTCAAAATAGAGTCAGGGGGTGGGAGCTGGGCATATGGAGGCAGTTCCGAGGCCTCTAACTTCACCAAATATGCAACTGTATACCAGCCAGAAGTATAGACCACCAAGATGTGTGCAAGGAAAGAGAAACAAAGCTGTTGATGACAGGATGTGGATCGATATATAATGGAGGAGTTTCGAATGTGATTTTACTGGTGACACACGCCACTAAGTGTATCAGCGAGATAATAAGTTTTTTGGTGAAACATCGTGTTTACAATTGAAGTGCTTTTAGCATCAGACATCAGACAGTAAACAACATACTGTGGTAAGAGCAAATTAGTATTGCCACAAGTTTTTAATAAGAAATAGCATAGAAACCATCTAACTAACATCTGATCAACCAGTATAAGCATCAATAAAAACCTTTCATAAGAGATGCGGATCTTTGTGCCTTTAGGTAGGCAACGAGCAATATTATAGCAACGTTTTCTACATTTATTTGAATATTTTGTTCTCGAGTTTTGTTTGATTTCTGGAGTCGCTCTGTTGCTTTTTGTTTTTGCTTTACATAAATGGCGTTATAAAACAACCTCACATTAAAAGAAACCACACAAAGTAAAGCCACATGCCTCACGTACACATCAGTAGTGTAACGGGGTGGCTTTACGTGCCTTTTGCTTTTCTTTAATACAAAGATTTAAAATGACTGTAAACTCTTAATTATTATTGTTTCTAAATTTTAAGAAATTATTTAATCAGGTATGTTTAAGATCGGCAACATTCAAGCGGCAGAACGTGTATTCAACAAAACCGCCCAATTTACCTTGAAACTAATATGTAAGTTTACGACCTTCAAGGGAGGTTTTGCCTAAATTTATTTGGAACACTAAAACCGAGCATCTGGGATCAAATTCCCAAAATTTTACTATATATTCAGCCTTAGTGTATACAGAGTGACAAACAAATACGTCCTTTAATTCTCAAAGGTTTGCGTATGACTAAAATTAAACAAAAAAAAACTAGATAATTTTTAAATAAATCCCTTAATTCCAAAGGTTCCGTCTGATTAAAATTATACTAAAAACTCTTAATTTAATAATCGACTCTTTCTCAGCTTAATTTTAGCTCTCGATTTTATCTAACAGTCCCTTAGGTTCCTAAGAGAAAACCTTTATGGCTCCAAGCCCTATCTTATCCTTAGTATAGTTTTACAACAATCCCCCCCCGTCTACTAAAATCCCTTAACACCACATCTACAATTTTAATATGATTTCAATTCACTCTAATTATATTCTAGCCCCTACGGCTCAATCATCCATACTATTTCTATCTTACAGCCTATGGCCCAAAATATATCTATACAAATGTTATATAAAAATTACTTCAGTACCCGAGACAGCTAGCCTCTCCAATAAAGGTCACTTTAACCAATATTAAGACATGGAAAAAACTCACCAAAATCTGAGGCACTAAGCCAGCCTTGTACCATGTACCATGCTTCATTCAGCCCCTCCATCGGCCGTTCAACCACGCGTGCCCGCGATAATCACCTTTTTTTTAAAACACTCCTAATTCACTCTCTGAAATTTCACTTCCCTTTTAAATATTCTCAGATTTTATTTAACCGAAACCCGTGACATTATAGTCGTTACCGTACTTGCCAGCCTGAGGCTAGCTGCCCACTAACTTTTTAGACACGTATTTTCTACTCCACGTCTCAAATTCCGAGTTTGCATTTTTTGTCTCTGTTGAAATCAAATGACCTCGTTGCAGAGGCTATAGAACTCAAAACTTGCAAATTTAGCAATCCTCTATTCACTATGTTTCAAGTGACCCGGTTTTTAATGCAACTTGAGCAGTTGATGGTTTCATAATTTCATCATGCCCAGAGTCTAGATAATTATGCATAGTCGGATTATATTTACTAGTGTTTAAATATTTGTTTTGGCGATTTTTCATAAATTTTTTTTGGGATCCTATCCAGTAATTTATTTACATCTTCTCTGAACATTGACGTATGGAGAAATTTCGTTAACCAGATACTTAAACCAGTAAGCATCTTGCTTACAGTAGGAAAGAGACTAATATTTTTCCTAAGAAAAACTAAGTGATTATCCTTAATGTACTAGAAAACCTTAATCTAGAGGACTATCTCACAGCCATAGAAAAGATAATAGGTCCCAAAGATATAACATTTGCATCAAAGATATCCAATAGTGGAATATGCATGTACCTTACAGCGTAGAGTTAGTCGATACATTGTTAAAACAAACTACACAGAAATAGGCGATACCCAAATAGGAATCGGAAGACTTATTACGCCATCCAAAAGAATAATATCTATTGTCAGCCTGTCAATACCGCATGATGCTATTAGAAACTCACTTGTCAACCTTGGTCTCAAACTAGTATCACCAATAACATTTTTAAGTACTGGAGTACCAAATGGCATAGTTAGTCATGTTTTTAGTTTTAGGCGACAAGTATATGTTTCTCCACCTGAAAATGATTTGTTTGAACTACCCTCCTCTACTGTATTACATTTCGAAGATACAGACGTGCACCTACTGTGTCTCGAATTTTTTTCTTACAAAGTTGCATTAAATTGCGATAAAAAAAAATGCAAATATGCAATAATATAAGTGATGTTCGAAAAAAAATTGTATCACCAACGATAAAATAATTTTATAAGATGCAGCGCAAGAGACCCTATAGTTAAGGTATACATTTTTTTTCTTGCATCTTGTATAATAAAATAATAACGAATATATTGACCTTTACCGTAGAAATGCGTCACCCTGTTTCCGGAGATATAAACATTTTCTGAAAGAAAACGCAAAATTTACTGGGAAAACCTTGGCCGATTTTCCTGACTAACGAACTAACACACACACAAATATATAAATATAAAAATTGAAACTAACTCCGGAGTTGGGTTCTAGAGGGCCTAGTTCCCGCTCTTGAACAAATTTTTCAAAATTCAAAAGTCGAGATCTCCTCATTAGTGAATTTTTAAAATAAATTTCACTAAAAAGCAGTGTTAACTTAGGATTTTAACAAAATGTTACAATTGATTTATCTAATAGACAAAATATCCACAAGTACAAATATGATGTTGGCAATTAAATAATAAAATTTCTAATTATCTAATACAGAACCCTGAAGAACGTAATAACTGGTGTTGTCAAAATTGAAATTAATTTAGAAAATGGACGAAGAAGCTAAAAAGAGAGATAAATTTGCAAGAGAAGAAGTAAGAAAAAGAGATGAAGCAGCAAGAGAAGAAAGGAGATAAAGAAGTAAAGGAAGAAAAGAGAAAAAGACGAAGTCAGAAAGGGGGATAAGGAAGTAAGAAAATGAGATGAAGTCAGAAAGAGAGATGAAGAAGCAAAGGAGGAAATGAGAAGAGATGAAGAAACAAAGAAACTTCTGCAAGAACAGGCCAACAGAATTGAGAATATTACCTCATTTGTGGACGAACACATGAAGCAGGTAAAAGAAGCCGAGTAAGATGTATCAGCGACGATGTACATGACAAGCTGCCGAGTGTACAAGAGGTACAAGCGGAAGTCCATCAGAAAATGCAATAACTAAAAAAGAAGTATGATACCCTAGTCAAGGGAAACATCAGACTCGAAGATAGCCCCGTCATAAGAATAAAGGTCGCCACATTTGATGGTTCTGTCCCATGGGGTACTTATCTTCACCAGTTCGAAGCCGCTGCTACAGCTAATGGTTGGAGCGAGAGAGAGAAAGCAACTTCATTGATCATATCTCTCTGACGAGATGCCCTAGATGTGCTCCAAGGTATTCTCAGGGAAGAACTGTTCAGTTTTGACAGCATTCGACATCAATTAGAGGTGAGGTTTGGCGACCAGCATTTACAACAGCTGTATCAATTTTAGTTGAGAAATCGTTGCCAGAAATCAAGCGAAAGTCTCCCAACAGCTCCGGTGGAATTTTTGAACCAGCTGTCGCTGCAAACATTAACGGCACCAGGGATACCGACATCCAGCAGACGCTGAGGATGACAAGACACAAAAACGATGCTTGGGCACATTCCTTGGACACATTCCTTTAAGCAGCAAAGCAAGCGTCAGAAAGTAAAGTGTGAGTTCTCGGTCTCCAAGTCCGAGAAGAAAACAAGTCATCAAAGGTCGTGCAGCTACTAGAGAAACTAGTAGAAAAGATAAAGCTCACATGTCCTGGGAAACC
Organism: Tillus elongatus; assembly: GCA_964006375.1. Classification (NCBI taxonomy): domain Eukaryota; kingdom Metazoa; phylum Arthropoda; class Insecta; order Coleoptera; family Cleridae; genus Tillus; species Tillus elongatus. The sequence continues at coordinate 100,181,311 of OZ023267.1, forward strand.
ATTAAGAGCTCACCATGTCAATGCCTTGCTTTTGTTAGAACTGCGGCAAGGTGGGACATATACAAAGCAAATGATGGGCTCTAAGATCACCACTAATGCACAATAAGCCAAAGGCTGCGGTGCCATCGGGGCGGCAAAGACGCGGATGAGCCCTAAGGGAAAAATAATCACCACTACAAAGACGCGGATGAGCCCTAAGGGAAAAATAATCAACACTATCCGGTGCATATGAGAAAGTAAAGCTAAGACCGGTAACTGTCTCAGGTTAGCAATTCTGGCAGCACCCTCATAGACGGATACCTAAGAAGCATTAAGACCCAGATAGCCGTCAACACCGGCGTACCTAGGACGATTCTTCGCCACGACATGGTAACAAGATGGCAAGTAAGAGAGGCGGATAGGGTTCACAGAGTAAATGCAGCCAGTGGTGATGAGATCCAGGTATTTGGCGAAACTGATGTCTAGCGGCAAATTGGGACATGGAGGCAAAGCAGAGAGCCATAGTCGCCGCCATATCAGACCCGATTAAAATTGGCTTCTACATTCTCCAAGGTCAGTGTGTTAAACTTGATCTTGGCAGTAACATCCTCACTATCGGCGGTGAAGAAATAGTGATGTAGTCTGGCAATAACCTGGTAGTGCGGAAAATCATCATGGAAGAATATAGCAACGTTAACGTTTGCTATAAAAGTGTGAAAGCTCGGAGAGAAGAAGACGGCCCACTTATTCAGCCAAAAGCAAGGAGAGTTGAAATCCAGGGGGAAACACAGACGAAGTGTGCATACGCCATGTGGGTGTGAAACAAACCCAGAAAAGGGTCAATAAAAACATTTGTTGGTACAGAGCTGATGTCAACGAGAAGAATAAGGCTGGCAGGGATTTTTCCCAAGTAGGGGCACCAGGACAAGCGGAATCGAAACGAACAACCAGTGCAACGTAAGAACCTCGTTAATAAATGTCGGAATTCGCCCGGGAGGGTTGAATGTGAGAAGGGAGCAGTGTAACACCCGTCTCTATGAGAATTAAGTTTATGAACTCTGTTACTTTTATGGTTACAGGCAAAGTGTGTTGGTGACAGTGAACAGTCTGGAATTATATTTCTAGAAGGAACCAGAAGTGACAGGTTTTTTTTTCAACACACCACGACGGCTTACAGCCTAAATACTATCGTACCGTGGATGTCGACAAGGAGGAAAGTGGAAACTTGTTAATTGTGGACTTGAAGGTTCGGAGGAGAAGGAAAAACATGTGCTGGCAAGGAATTCCACAACTTGGAAGTCCTCGGGACAAAAGAGCGGGCATAACAAGATGTTCTAAGTCTGGTGACCTGGACAGTAAAAGGGTGCATTCGCTCTGTTCCCCTGGTAGATCTGTTGGGGACAGCAGGTGGAGGAACTATGAAAGAAAGCTCCTCTGAGCAGTGCCCGTGCAGATATCTATAAAACAGAGAGAGGTCACCAGTGGCACGTCGGTGGGCAAGGGATGCCAGCATTTGGGTGAGGGTAGGGTCACCAATGAGAGATATAGCTCCCTTCAGAATGGAGTCCAGGATAGCGAGTGTAGAAGTGACAGCAGCACCCCAGATGTGGGAGCAGTATTCGAGGTTTGGCCTTATTTGCGAAGTATATAAGGTATAGAGATTAGCTGGTGAAAATTATTTGCGAGCCCGGAAGAGGAAACCTAATTTCTTAGCAGCCGCTTCTGCAATTGATGTGACATGTTGGTGCCAATTGAGATTTCGATCCACAGAAATGCCAACAAGTGAAAATGACTTATTACTTTGAATAACTTGGTTGTTCATTGTGATGGGTCTAGGGCTGGTGTATCTTTTATGAGAAAGAAAGCAAGACTGAGATTTGATGGGGTTGAATTGTACAAGATTTCTACTTCCCCAGTCTAATATGTTTTGGAGATCCACGGAGACAGAACCCTCCATGAGTCTGCGATCCTCATCTAATTGGGCCAAAGAGACAGGCTTAGAATATTGTATATTTGAGTGGAGGGTGCTGTCATCCATGTAACTGTGAACTCGGTTGGATGTGCTAGAGAGGAGGTCATTGATTTGGAGAAGAAACAAAGTAGGGGCTAAAGCTAAACCTTGAGGGACTCCTGCAATAATTGGATATAGTTTAGAGGAATGGCTATCCACGACAACAGAAATGCTCTTGCTGGAGAGGAAGTTTGCTGTCCAGGTACAGAGTTTTGGTGGTAGACCATAGGCGGGAAGTTTATTAAGCAGTTCTGCGTGCCAGACCTGGTCGAATGCTTTGGATGTCTAGAGCGACAATCTGGGATTGACCGTGTAGTTCGATAGACTTGTTCGAAGAATGGCTGAGAAAGGAAAGGAGGTCAGCAGTTGATCTGCGCTGAAGGAATCCATACTGCCTGTCGTGGATTAGACTGTTGTTCAAGAAATTTTTGTAATTCGATGTTTATATACTTTTCCATCACTTTAGAGATGACTGAAAGGAGAGAGATAGGCCTGTAGTTGCTAGGAAGCGCTTTGGATCCTTTCTTGGGGACGGGTTGTACTCGAGCAGTTTCCAGTTACTAGGGAATATACTTCTATTGTAAGATGTCTGAAATAGACGAGTCAGGACAGGAGCAAGTTCTGGTGCGCATTTTTTGAGAACAATTGCTGGGATCTCGTCAAGGCCAGAGGCTTTCCTGGTATTAAGAGCGGAGAGCATCATTCATACCTTTTTAGTTTTGAAAATGACATCCGTCATTTTATGCGCGACATTGGGGACTGTCCGTGGTTAAACATTTGGAGGTGGGTTGAGAGTAGAATTGCCGGCGAACAACTAGGCAAAAAGTTCAGCCTTGCCCAGGGCAGAAACAATTTCATCCCCTGAGACAAGAGGTGGGAACATGCTCTTGTCTCTTGGTATGCAACAATCTAGAAAGGTCTAGAATCTCTATGGACAGTATAAATAGGCGAGCCGCAGTTGGAGTGGGTCAGTCAGTATTGTGCAATGATATAGTAATATAAACTACTAGGTGCGCCCTGCCGCATACATCCTGCGGAATGAGCTTGAAGCCAGTTTTAGAGAGAGTTGAACATAACTTGAAATGAGTACGTGCAAGAAAGATAGGTATAATTAGGTCACTTGTCATAGGGCGCCCGGGTAGGATTATTACATGCCTTATATGGAATAAAAACGGGAATTATTTTAATGTAAAATATTAATATTAGAATAAAGTTATATCTTGCACATTAAGATACAGACAATTACATTTAGTTTCTCGTAAGGTATGAATAATTATGAAAAATTTATATATAGAAAGCACAGCTAAATTAGATTCCAGACCAATATTTTTGGTTGGTAATCTCATCATGGAGATATATAATAAAAAGTTGAAAGGTAAAAAATTTGAAAGCCTTTGTAACTAATGGCCCTAATAATATTAACCTGTTCTGTATTTTCTCATTTCTTTTTTATTGAATTACTACACAAGGTAAATAATGGTATTTAAACATACATACCTTTGACCTATGTAAAATCTGTGAAAAACTGAACAGTTCACTTTCTTAGTTTGCAAATGATATATATATATATATATATATATATATATATATATATATATATATATATATATATATATATATATATATATATATATATATAATGTATAATATTGGTATGTTGGGAGCCGAAATAATAAACATGATATTTATGATAGTGTGTATTTAACTGGCAATAACAAAAGATTGTTATATAACATACATACCTTTGACCTATGTAAAATCTGTGAAAAACTGAACAGTTCACTTTCTTAGTTTGCAAATGTATATATATATATATATATATATATATATATATATATATATATATATATATATATATATATATATATATATATATATATATATATATATATAATATGTATAATATTGGTATGTTGGGAGCCGAAATAATAAACATGATATTTATGATAGTGTGTATTTAACTGGCAATAACAAAAGATTGTTATATTAACGTATTTCTACTTATGAAAATGTAAAAAATTAAAAGTATCTAGCAATTTACAACCAAGCCTTAAGCAGATTGTTGCGCTGGTCTGAACGTACAGACATATTACTAAATTCCAGTCTGGTTTCAGAAAAAATAGAGGTTGTATTGACAATGTTTTTAGTCACTTCCATTATTCAGCTGCATCTGAGGCTGCCTGGGAGACAATTCAGAGTGAGCAGTGGAATTCAGCAGGGAGAAGTTGTCAGTCCTTTTCTTTTTGAGCTATTTATTGCAGATATGGATGCCTTCTTTCGTAATAGAGGTGCTAAGGGTGTTAGTATAGATGGTACAAACGACGTCGTAATTCTGCTTTATGCTGACGACCTTGTTATATTATCGGACTCTCCTGTTGATTTAAATCGCAAGTTGAAAATACTTAAGGAGTATTGTTCCGTAAACATCATCACTCTAAACAATGAAAAACTAAGATCATGTGCTTCACTAGATCTGGACACACTGCCGATAAGCTACATTTTACTTTTGAAGGTAGATCTTTGGAAATGGTAAATCAGTATACATACCCTGGCGTCCAATTCTCTTCTTCCTTGTTTCTTTCTATGTCCAAAATGATGGTAGGCAGGTTGAGAATTTCGGTGGGTGCCCTAATTTCTCTGTTTGCCCGTACGAAAATTGTAGATCATCAGTCAAGGGTGCGTCTATACAACTATTATTGTGGGTTTTATAGGACTCTATTATTGTGGGTTCAATACGCCACTGTCTTCGATATTGCAATTTGCTTGAGAGGGTGTAGGTTGGTTTTATTAAGTATCTTTTTCACCTCTCACGATCTACAGCCGACGCGATGGTCAGGCTTGAGTTTGGACCAATTCATATACTCTATACTGCTACTAGCCTAGCTTTTGGCTGGATGATCAAACTTTATGCGATGGATGATAGTTATTTACCCAAAATATGTTTCAAACGTATGTTTACTCTTAGAGATACTCCTGCTAAATATAACTGGTGTGCATAGACTATTGATATGCATCTGGACATCTACTTTGCATGGGAAAATGTATCTCTCTTATGGCTAATCTTAAATCGGGCTGTAATTCTGCAAAAGGTAGAGGATAGGCTACTTGAAAACGACCGTCAGTTAGCCGCAGGTTTTTCTTATACAATCCTGTACATTCGACTGATATTTGCGGTGTAATTTTTCCAACCTTACCTCATGTTAGGATTGCAGTCTAGCTCAGTGTGTATCCTCAGTGTGTATCCTGGCTCAGTTACGGACCTCTTTGAGTAAATTTTTCAAGTCAACAGTATGAGTCACGTAATTAATCTTGATAGTTCTGTACAGTCTGTAATATGAATACACAAGAGTCTTTGGGGCACATCATGTTTGAGTGTCCGGTCTACAAGCCGGTCCGCAATTCGACAGTAAAAACTTTGAAAGATTATGATGGCCTGGCCTGCCTGTTGTCGAGTTCGGATAGGCTCAGACTGAGGGCTCTCTGCACATATATTGTAATGTGTGTAAGATTTGTTTCTTTATTATGGAGGGGTGAGAGCGAGGGAGAATCTACTGTTTTTTTTATGTATAGAAAGTATTTTTAAAGTAATATTTGCATTACCACGATTACGAAATTCTTTTTTCTTTAGCTTGTTAATTTTTAAGTTTATATCAATGGGTTTAAAAACGAAAATTTTTGTAATTATAGAATAATTAGTTAGGTTAAGTCATCCAAACTCTTGTAAATAAGTTCTATCTTACTACAAATAAATTTTGATTTGATTTGATTTGAATTTACATCCAAGAGACGGCTTAAATACACAAAAGTCAATCAGAACAGATTTTCGAGGTTTTGGATGGTTGGAAAGCTTGATGTTTCATCACAACTAACCACATTTTTAAGGCAGCTCAATCAGTAGGAAAGCTTAAATTGCCATAAAATATTATTTAGACATGACCAGAACTTACCTGCGATACGAGATAGGTTTCAGTTTATCGAAGAGATTTGTGCATCCGTAGGTAGAACAAGACATTACCATTTTGATTGTGTGGAAAACTTGAGGTTTCAGTTTATCGAAGCGATTTGTGCATCCGTAGGCATAACAAGACATTACCATTTTAACTATAAACACTAACTCAGCTAAAATACACTAAATTAGATATACTTATGTCTATACAGGGTGCTTCACGGTGAGTGGCCTATTAGGCGTTTCTGGAGAACTACATCAATTTAAATTCTGAAAATTGGTATCGGCACGTTTTTGATACTGATCTCTCTAACTAAAATATTTTCAATTAGCCTGCATTTCCGGTTATGCCGGAAGTCGACACAAACTTTCTTTTTTTAAATGGAACACCTTGTATATTATTAGCTTTTTGAATTACACGTTCAATTTAAGGGCCACTTTGATCACAATATATTCGGGCTAGTTCGTACCGTTTCGGATTTATTCGCCATTTTGTAGAAAAAATTACGATTGGAGCGCTTTAGAAAAATTCCGATATCTTTAAAGACATGCAAGATAGAAACATGCGGTTTTCACTATCCCACAGAGCGTAAAAATTTCTACATACTGTTATAAACATAATACAATTTTAAGATACCTGTTATTTATAACATACATTTGAATTTGAAAATTTTCAATCAGAGATAACTTGATTTTTTTAAATTGAACGGTACCCATATGTCCCCAGCATCCGATTCAGCGTTAAATTCCCTATCTTTTAAGTACACATTACCCTATACATATCTCATAGTTTTCTTTGAAAATTGATTTGAAAATATTAATGGTCAGCGGGGTGGCGCCAACATTTGACTACTTCTGTCTTATTTTAAAAGTGCAGTTCCAACCGATTTCTTTTTTGATAACTTTCCGACCTATATTGGGTATTTCCTATAGCTAAAAAGGACAGTTTTTGAGGTATTTAGAGACATTCAAAAATATAACACAGCATAATTTTCCTTATACTGTGGTTGAACGTCAACGTTAAGGCAAGTGTGCCATGATGAACAATTTATATTACATACTTGTCATTCTAAATTATTCAATAAATGTCAATGTACTAATGTTCGCAGTTAACATGAAAAATCATTATTCCAATGCAGATTATTTAAATTTATTTTACATCCATGGAGAATGTAATCGAATTATTAGTAGAACATCTAGAAGGTTTAATGAGTTAAATCCTAATCTGCCACCAATGAGTGAAAAGAAGTTTAGAAGGATTGAGTTAAATTTCATAGAATTTGGTACTTTAAAAGCAACCAAAGTTAATCCCAGTCCAGTGACTAGAGATGAAGATAACGAAATAACTGTCCTGGCTTATTTCGAAGCATATCCACATGCCTCTATTTACACTGCAGTGAACGACGTACGTATTCCTTACTCCTCTGTAGAAAGATTCTTATGGAAGCACAAAATGCACAACTGTAAGTTTACTTTAGTGCAAGCTTTGCATCCAGAAGATGCTAGTAAAAGGGTCCAGTTTTGTGAAAGGATGTTAATTCATATTCAAGGAGATGATGACTTTAAAAAAATATATATGGGCTGATGAATCGAAATTTTCTCATAAAGGAGTTTTCAATAGACATAGAGTCATGTTTGAGCAAATCAAAACCCTCATGCTATTAGGGAAAGGGAATTTCAAGTAAAATTTAGTTTCAATGTGTTTTGTTTATTGAAAGGTAATAACTTTTATTATCATATTCATGATGGAACCTTAACTTCTATTTGTTACATGGAAATATTAAGAACAATAGTTCAGACTTTTTAGACAATTTACCATTATCAGAATATCGAACTTGTTGGTATCAACATGACGGAGCTCCTGCTCACTCTACACGAGAAATATCTAACACACTTAACGATCTATTTGAAGATAGAGGGATTGGAAAGTGCGGTCCCTGGATATGGCCCGCAAGCAGTCCAGATCTTACCTCGTTTGATTTCCATCTTTGGAGAAAGATAAAAACCAAAGTATATGAAACGCCCGTCAATTCACGCGAAGAATTAGAGATCAGAGTAAGAAGGGCGTTTGAAAAGTTAGATAGGAATGAGATTCTGTCAGCAACCACTAGCGGCATTACGACACGAATATTAAAATATTTGAGTGTTAATGAACAACATTTTGAGCAGTTACTAGTTTAGGAGGTGTGAGTTGTTTTGTTACTCGTGTTGTAATAATACTTCAAGGATTTATAAGATTGTGTAAGGAAATAATATCACTGTTGTTATCCTTAGATTTTTTTTTAATATCTTAAATACATAATTTTCAAACACAGTAACAATATTTCTTTATTATAATTTTTAACTTGAACATGAAATATTTTTGTTTCTACTGTATTTTTTTTGTTACGTACAAAAAAAGGCATCGCCCCGCTAACAATTACTATTTCAAATCAATTTTCAAAGAAAACTGTATAAGATAGGTATAGGGTAATGTATACCTAAAAGATAGGGAATTTAACGCTGAATCAGATGCTGGGGACATGTGGGTACCATTCCATTAAAAAAATGAAACTATCCACAATTGAAAATTTTAAAATTCAAATGTATGTTATATGTTATCTTAATATCGTATTGTGTTTATAACAGTATGTAGGAATTTTTACGCTCTATGGGATAGTGAAAACCGCATGTTTCTATCTTGCATGCCTTTGAAGATATCAGAATTTTTCTAAAGCGCTCCAATTATAATTTTTGCTACAAAATGGCGAATAAATCCGAAACGGTACGAACTAGCCCGAATATGTTGTGATCAAAGTGGCCCTTAAATTGAATGTGTAATTCAAAAAGCTAATAATATACAGGGTGTTACATTAAAAAAAAGTTTGTGTCGACTTCCGGTATAACCGGAAGTGCAGGCTAATTGAAAATATTTTAGTTAGAAAGATCAGTATCAAAAACGTGCGGATACCAATTTTCAGAATTTAAATAGATGTAGTTCTCCAGAGACGTCTAATAGTCCACTCACCGTGAAGCACCCTGTATAATCTTATAATCACTGAAGAGGCTCTATTGTAGACTACTATATCTAGTAAGTCATCATTAAAAAAATCTCCTGAGTGTATAGGTTTAAAGTAATAATGATATGAATAGATAAGGGAAAAACAAGTTCACATATTCCAATTTTTAGAAATGCCTTAGTGTTCACTTTCCAGTGCTAACGATTTTTTAACTGTTTTGTTTTGTTATTTTTCAGGAAGCAGAAGAAAATAAAGAATCTTCAGGTACTAGGAAGAGACATCCACATAAAGAATCAAATTAGGAAATATTTGATAATTAATTGAATGTTGTTTATTTCTAGTTGAGGTCAGTTGGCCTATAAGTGTCAGTATGTTTCATTTTGTTTTTTAAATGAATATGTGTTGTAATGTGAACTGATGAATTTGCTTATGTGTTTTTGTTTATTTCAATTAAGGTTTTTTTGGTTGTTTTTGTACAAACTTGTCTTACCATGGTCATTCTTATAAGACAATATGCAACTGTAAAGTTTTAAAATTTAAATACAAAACATTTTGAACCATTTCTGTGCAATTAAAATATTAACTTTGCCGTACCCCTATCTAAAGTTTTTACAACATCTTGTGCGCTATAATGCTTTTGAATATATACGCAATGAACACTAAATAAACATTGTTATCACACATATAATTATATATATAATACAATGTTAATATTTATAAAACATATTTAACTCCTCTTCTCAAATTAAATTTTTTTCAAACATTTGTTTTACATTTATCAATGTGTAATGATGTTTTTACAGCTTATTAAAATTTCAGCATTTTACTGCACCTTCATCCTTTTAATATATGCAGCGCATTTAGAAAAAATATTCCCTATTTTTTCACCCATGTCCATAAATAATTGTTTTATGAATTTTTAGTACCCATATTTTTTGTCAGCATAATCAAATCATCAGTTCATGAGTTGCTTGCAATTTTCTTTTCACCCACATTTTGAATGATTCAAGCAGATGTTATTGTAAGTTTTGGTTTTCACTAAATGTTTTATTTTAAGTTATATAATATGTATACATGTTGTAATAAAAACAACCTTATTTTACAATACAGTCTTATTAACATTTAAAATTAAAACTTTCCTTACCCCACTAAATACAGGCTGATTCCTAAGTTGATACTTTTTTAACTGTGTATAGAAGTCAAATAACTTATCCATAAAAAAAATAAGAAAGTTAAAACTGAATATGGGCTTATGCATCACAATGTAGCCTGTTTATTTTATTTCTTTATTTATTCATTCTCGGAGAAAGATATACAATGTATTACATAGGAAAGCTTTAGCTTGAATATGTGTTTAAAGACAATTTCATTACAATGGCCTAAATTGAAAATATCCGAATAATTTGACAATGTAACTTGAAATTTTGACATCTGAATTATAACATAGAATTTTGTACTGTCAGTTAGTCAATCAGTCGCTTTGTGTGTGTGTGTGTGTGTGTGTGTGTGTGTGTGTGTGTGTGTGTGTGTGTGTGTGTGTGTGTGTGTGTGTGTGTGTGTGTGTGTGTGTGTGTGTGTGTGTGTGTGTGTGTGTGTGTGTGTGTGTGTGTGTGTGTGTGTGTGTGTGTGTGTGTGTGTGTGTGTGTGTGTGTGTGTGTGTGTGTGTGTGTGTGTGTGTGTGTGTGTAAAGTGTAGTTAATTTAGATTGGCAAAACGTAAATATGACACATGAAAACAATGCACTAGTGGATATGTTGCTTATTTACGGGGAGTGTCATCAAAGACCTGTTGCTGCTTTGAAATTATACGCTTTCTCTTACGGGCTCAGATCTCTCTGAGGCCTAGGGTTGAACACACTGAGACCTCACAGACGATCTCCGGCGAGATTTGAGGAGTAGGCAGATTGAGGCCCTGCATTTGAGCTACAACGACCCAACCCACCTTTGTTCACCGCTCTAAGGGGTAGGCAAATTGAGGCCTTATAGTGTCGTTACATATTTCCTTTACCTCTTGAAAATGGCTCCAAAACATGCAGTTCAACCCGAGAACCAAGTATGTCTCAGGTATATGTATATATATATATATATATATATATATATATATATATATATATATATATATATATATATATATATATATATGAGTAACTGAAGAAATTTGCAATTCAAATTATGGAAAAATTAGAATTTTTGATGTGAAAACCAAAATAGGATATATAGGCGCGATCAGTATCAAAATTTTGTCCTATAGAGATATTAGTAGACAATCCGAATAAACCCGGAGGGTGGGGGGTCTGTTGAAAATATCTCTCATTTTGCCTTTGTCATTTGTCAATTGTCACTTTTTAATAGTTTTGTTTAATGATAGTTGATACATAGAAAAATAGATAGGTTAATGTTAGAGGTGACGTAATCTTCCATAGTTTATAGTATAAAGATCAGTTCTAACATTATGAGTAAATTTAAATTTTTAGAAACAAAAGAATATTATATTGTCGAAGTACTTAGTAGTACCAAGAATTAAAGTGACCTAAAAACAAAACCAGGTAGAAACGTAAAGGAAAAAATGTAGTTTCAATAACCGAAGACGATTAGATAAAGTTAACAAAATTATTATTTTGATTAGTATTCCAATAAAGGGTTTCCGACAAAATTTCTGCGCAGGTATTTGAAAAGTTTGTCTAATGGAAATAATACTAATGGACAGTTTCAATGACAAAGTAATAATAAATATATACTTACTACAAATTAAAAGTTACTTTGTTTATCTTGATCAGATTAAATGTTAAATATTTTGAAGGTCTTTAAAATTGGTTAATCAGACAAGGACAAATGGATAACACTTATTTTTTTATTTGGTATATAAATAATAATTGTTTATAAAATTGCAGGATAAACAAACCAAACATTTTTTATTACAGAATATTAAAAACAATTTTTTTACAAAAACTTTAATTTTCACTAACTAGATACAAACGTTATTTCCTCACATTCTCAGGAACATAATTATCTCCTCCAGGAATGCCTGAACCTTCAGCATCTCCTAACCATGGATACTGAATTGGGCAATCGTTACAAGTTTCAAGATATCTCGTGTCTGTGTAGTTTAGGTCTGGTTTTTTGAAATTTAAAGCACATTTGTTAGAATTTTTGCAGGTTGGAGGCGGAAAGTTATGTTTATTGTTATTGCATTTCCATTGGTCATAATGTTGAAGTTCGTTTATTGGTATAGGGCTAGCAATCCAGGACAAAGCATTTGAGACCGTAACAAACCAAACGTCATCTCTAAAAAAAAAAAGAAGAAATACATCAGTACCTTATTTAATTACAATGTTTTATTAACATGATTTGCACATATATGTTTCTAACGAGAGCATAATGTAGTTAATAGCATAAGTGTAGCTTATGACCTGACATTATCATTACACAATATGATATAAATGATAAGGTTTTGTTTCCCATGATACTTTTTCCCAGTTGTATTTTTCCTCAACATCTGTCTATTTTCACAACTGCAGTCAATTACTAACGCCAGAAAGAAACTTCACATCATCATTCTAAGTATGAAAAAAAAAATTATCACCAGAGAGAAACTGGTTTAAAAAACAGCAAAATCAAGAAAGATTATTATAAAAACAAATAATATAATATTCGAGTGAACGTAAAGTTCTTAAAAAATGTGACTGTAGTTGTAACATTGAAAGTGAAATACCATCTTTCTGCTGTATAAGATGTCCGGATCCCTAGCTTATGATTTTTTATTACCAAGTTCATTTGTGTGGTGTAACAAACGACATTTTGATCCAAATTATTTTAAAACTTTTTTAAAGTTATAAAAAAAGTCTGGACGCAGCAAGGGCCTTATGCTAGTGAATTTTCATAAAAATCTTTTTAATATATCTTTTTTTTAGGAAAGCCGGCATGCAATTTGGTTACCGGTATAACCTATATAGAAGAAACAATGTACCATATTTCATCAAAATAACTTCATTGTTTGCAAATGTACAAAAATCTTCCGATAATAAACTTAAAATGTTCCCGAAAAAACTGGTTCCCTGGCCAACGAACCTTAGGTTAATAGCAAAACAGGTAATCAAGGTCTATTTAACACAAACTCAAACCCAACATACAATAATAATTTTAAAGCATATATCAATACATCTACATCATATTGTGTATTATGTAAAATTTCAACACATTCACTTTTCTCATGTGAAACATTCTTAAAATTACCAATAAATCAACGAATTAGTGAAGCTAAGCGTCTTCAATTATGCTTAAATCGCTTAAGAAAAAATCATACAACAAAGGAATGTACATCAGCTTTGTGTAATAAATGCGGTAAAAAACATAACACACTGTTGCATATAGAACATAATCAGGTGACGAATATGACACATAATGTAAATGCCACTCAAAATACAAATGCAGGTGACCAAAGACAAATAAATCAAAATCAATCATGCCGTGTAGAAATCGCTACTTATGAAAGTAACATACCTGCACAACTAATGCATTCATCAAATCATAATTTAAATAATACAAATTTGTTTCAAACTATATTGCCAACAGCAAGCATCGAAGTTTTTGATAATCAAGGCAAATCGCACATATGTAGAGCTCTCCTCGATGGAGGATCTCAAACCAACTTTATCACAAGTGATCTTTGCAATCGACTAGGCCTCACTAAATCAAAATATTAGGGATTAGCAAATATATCAAACATACATTTTAAAACTAATATAACTTTCAAATCACGCATAAATGAATACAAAACAAGCATAACATGTTTAGTATTAAATGAAATCAGTGATAATTTACCAAACATGTCATTCCCTTTGTCAAAACTAAACATACCCCCAAATATACGTTTAGCAGATACAAAATGTAATTCGCCGGGTAAAATAGACATCGTACTGGGAGCCGGTATTTAGTTCCAATTATTATGCGTTGGACAACACAAGTTAAGTAATAACGGTCCTATCTACAAAAAAATACTTTAGAGTGGATTTTAGGTGGCGATTTACATCACAAACAAAATCACTCATTTTTCTTTTTAAACAGATCACATCATACTAATTTACTTGATAATCAATTAACAAAATTTTTGGCATTGGAAGAATGTTCAAATGACCATAGAAATTATACAAGTGAGGAAAATATTGCGAAACCTATTTTATCAATACATTTAAACGTAACAAATTAGGTCGTTTTATTGTTAATATTCCACTTAAATGCGACATAGCAGAATTAGGAAATTCAAAGGACAACGCATTAAATCGATTTTTTTCTTTAGAACTAAAATTAAATCGCAATAGTGAATTAAAAACCGAATACGTTAATTTTCTAAATGAGTATGAAACATTAGGTCCAATGACTAAAATACCAGAACAGGATATCAGCCGTTTAAATTATTTTTTACCACATCATGCGGTTATTAAGCAAAGCAGCTCTATAACAAAAATTCGTGTTGTTTTTGACGGATCAGCTAAAACAAATTTAGGCCTATCATTAAATGAGGGTTAGTGTGTTGGTCCCACAATTCAAGACGATCTGTTTTCAATTTTATTACGGTTTAGGAAACATAGGTATGCTATTACTGCAGACATAGCTAAAATGTACCGACAGGTGTTAGTTGACGATGGGCAACGTAACTTACAATTAATTATTTGGAGAGCTAATGAAACCGACTCCATTAACTATTATCAGCTAAACACTGTTACATACGGTACAGCTTCAGCACTATTTCATGCAGTTAGATGTCTTAAACTAGCAATTGAAAATCGCGCACATTATCCTATATCATCAGAAATAATTGAAAAGGATTTCTATGTAGATGATTTATTAACGAGAGCAAATTCAAAGACAGAAGCTATTCGCATAATAAAAGAAGTTTCAACAGTGATGAGTTCATCAGGTTTTGAATTAAAAAAATGGTCATCAAATAATAAAGAATTATTGTCAGCAATTAACGGAGAAAACATTCGTGATAAAAACATTATATGAATATCAGAATCAGGTAAAACTAAAACACTCTGTATATTATGGAATCAAGAGTACGATGTATTTCAGTATGTTATTAATGCTGAGATCGATAAAAGGTCAATCACAAAGAGAACAATGTTATCAATTATTGCGCAAATATTTGATCCTTTGGGACTTTTAGGGCCGGTAATTATAAATGCTAAATTATGATAAATAAATTTTACAAACATTTTTTATTGGTGCGATTCAACCATAGTATTATCATGGATCTCAGCAGCTGCGTTGTGGCAAACTTATCATTAAAATTAGATGACCTACAACTATTTTCAAAATTTTCTTCATTAACTAAACTAAAGCGAAACACTGCCTACTGTTTACGGTTTATTGAAAATATTGAAAATTCGAAAAACAAGATGATTGGCCCCATAACAAGTGCAGAGTTGGAAAATGCATTAATTAAGTTGATTAGGATATCACAAAACAATGTATACTCTAAAGACATAAATGACTTAACTAATCACAAACAAATCAATCATAAGAGTTCAATATTGTCATTAAATCCTTTTTTGGATGATCAATTAATTTTACGAGTAGGAGGTCTCATTCAGCATTCAGATTTTAGTTATAATAAAAAACACCCAACAATTTTGCGACCATCGCATAAATTAACAATATCAGATATGAGCATATTCGACTTCTTCATTGTGGAACAAATCAATTATTATATTCATCAAGGGAAAAATTTTGGCCAATTTCAGGTAAAAATACAATTAAACGTGTTATTCACGAATGTATCAGTTGCTTTCGAGCAAAGCCAAAATCTTCAATTCAAATTATAGGTTGCTTACAAGAGGTCCAATATTAATCAAGGACAGAAAGGGTCGCGGCTGTAAATTAAACAAGGCTTATATATGCATATTTGTGTGTTTGGTAACTAAAGCTGTACATCTGGATTTGGCTACTAGTCTGGACACAGAGGCATTTTTGGTGACATTAAATAGGTTTTCAGCCCGATGTGGTCAACCAATGTCTATTTACTCGGATAATGGCAAAAATTTTGTGGGTGCAAATTCGGAATTGTTGGAGTTACATAATTTTCTGTCAAACCAAGAAAATCATACAAAAATAAATCAAGCATTAAATAACACAACTACATCATGGCATTTTATACCACTACGTTCTCTACATTTTGGAGGTTTATGGGAGGCGGGCGTAAAATCAGGAAAGAGTCATTTAAAACGTGTAACAAAAAACACTCACTTAACCTATGAGGAATTTTATACATTACTAACACAAATCGAAGCAGTCCTCAATTCCAGTTCTTTGAGCCCGCTTTCTAACGATCCTAATGATTTAGATCCCTTAACACCTGCACACTTTTTGATTGGACGATTTTTAACATCAAACCCGAAACACAAAGTTTTGGATACTGCTGACAACATGTTAAGCAAATATCAGCACATTCAAAAAATAAAAAAAGATTTTTGAAAAAGATGGTATAAGGAATACATCTCACAATTACAAATTCGCACAAAATGGAAACAAACATCCAATATTCAGTTGAAACCAGGAGTTCTGGTTATTATCAAAGAAGATAATATTCCCCCATTAAAGTGGCAGCTTGGCCGCATCATTCAGTTACATCCAGGAGCTGACAACATCACCAGGGTGATATCAGTAAAAGTGTCGAATGGTAATATATTAAAACGGCCAGTGTCCAAAGTGTGCGTTCTCCCTATAGACTGACGAGGACAGTTTTATCTCTGGACTACATAATTTAAGCGAACATTTTATAGTATATTTAAAATAAGTGAACATTTTTAAGTAGATATAATCCATTATTTTTATCATATAGCATTCGTTGAAAGGTAGCCTTTCGAGGTGGGCGGCATGTTAAAGCGTGTCTCATCTGGAGGATAACATCTTTTAAATTTACATATTTCTTAGGAGCCTTCTTTGTTATAATATTTACCATCTGCATTTTAAGGGCGATTAGGAATAACCCACCAAGGGTCAATAAATCAAATATATTTTTATCATTTTCCTAAAGTTAAAGATTACGTGAATTCAGTATTAGTGAATTTTTATTTTAAAAAATTCACTAATAGAGAGGTATCGATGGTGAGACTTTGCAAAAATTTTTTCAAATGAGCGCGAACTAGGACCCCTAGAACCCATATCCGGGGTCAATTTAAATTTATATATATATATATATATATATATATATATATATATATATATATATATATATATATATATATATATATATATATATATATATATATATATATATATATATATATATATATATATATATCCATCTGATAACTCAAAAAATAATTAACCGATTTCGATGAAACTGGGCAAGTGCCTTTCTTTTATTAATGGCTTGGATGAGTTCGTTAGTCAGG
The DNA here is from genome assembly GCA_964006375.1 of Tillus elongatus. NCBI lineage: Eukaryota > Metazoa > Arthropoda > Insecta > Coleoptera > Cleridae > Tillus > Tillus elongatus. Next base: position 100,198,641 of record OZ023267.1, read on the forward strand.
AAAATCGGACAGGGCTTTCCGGGTAAATTTTGAGTTTTCTTTCGAAAAAAAATTTTTCCCAGAAAATAAGAAAGCTGTTTTAATGAAAGTTACTATATATGTTGCCTTGGAAGAGACTTTACTACGTACCAAAATTCAACTTTCTAAGTTTATATAAAATTGATTAATTCAAATTTTAATTTTTTTTCGAAAAATATTTTTTTCTCCGAAAATTACAAAGTTTTTTTAATGAAATTTGGTGGATATCCTGCCTTAGGAAAGACCTTACTACATACAAAAATTAAACTTTTTAAATTTATAGAAAATTGAGTTATTCAAATTTGAAGCATTTAATAAAAATTCACTACCATAACGCACTTGCTGCGTCCATAATTTTTTCGAATATATCTAAGTAGGAAAGTTTGATTAGAAATAACAAATAATATGTCGCAGAATTCGTCTTTGTGCTTATGACCCTCCTCGCTCAGTTCGTAAACGCGCTTGAACACCTTATCGCATGAGATCGATCTGGATGAAGAATAAAACAACAGTAATATATGTTTAGTCACAAAGAGACGTGAACGTTGATTTTGCAGGTCATATTTTTATATAATTATATACATTAATAACTAGTTACCGTCGAAACATAATTATAATACACACTGTACTTAGTCATTTTGATGATAAAGCTTCCCGGTGAATCATATGCAGTTTTTTTTTTTGGTACAGGAGGGAGAAATGCCTCATGCAGACCTCATTCACGACACCGTAGTGCGTGGGATATCGAGGTACTGTGAGACTCGTACTCACTAAAACTTCTTCCCTAGGAGTACCGGACCTTAGTCCATACCTCCGTCGGAAAGATTACACGCAATGACGTTTGGGTTTGAATGTTTCCATTCTGTTTTGCCGCGGGGCGTTATCGGGTAAGTATGGGCTTTGGACACTTATGCCTATGTGGAAGTTGCGCATCGTAGGCGGTGGCACTACGGAGAAGAGCATTTGGGTGAGAAGAGGCTTTTGCGAACTGAGTTGTGGATAGTTGACTTATAAACTCAAGTATCGAAGGCATTTCCAGATCAGAGTGAATCTGACTGTTTCTGACAAACCGTGGCGCTCCGGTAACTATTCTCAGAATTTTATTCTGGATGATTCATATGCAGTGTGTTCAGACTACTGGATATTTCTTCTTTACACTTATGAACATTGTGATATGTACGACAGAGTCGTCATCTCAGTGCGGAACCAGGTAGTATGTTGTCACGACAGCTCCAATTAACACAAAATGCTTTAAATAGAGACTAACAACTTTGTAAGTTGTCAGCCATGGCCAGTTTCTTCCGTAATACAGAGACAATTTTTGTAAGGCTAGATGTATTCTCACCGTAATTATAAACGAAGACCGGTTTCGCTCTAATTAGAGCTCGTCAGTGCTCTATACCAATCACAGCGATAATACACCTATAAAGTAATATAGCTATGGTAGCCAGTCTCCTATAAAATTGTGAGATGTACGATAGAGTCGCCATCTCGATGTGGAACCAGGTAGTATGTTGCACGACAGCTCCAATTAACACAAAATGCTATAAATAGAAACTGTGTACAACCAACTAACAATTTTGTAAATTGTCAGCCCTGGCCCATTTCTTCCCTAATACAGAGACAACGTATGTAAGGCTAGATGTATTCTCACCGTAATTAGCCTCACATTAAACATCTATTTATCTACTTTACCATTTTTACTATACAAGTACGAAAATGTACAATAATTGTGTTCAGTATTTCAACTTTAAACAACGAATTTGGGTAATACAGTCGCAACGACACCACTAACAATTAGCGAGCTGCCCGTGTTTCGGGAGATCTAGGTATATATGTCGCGAACATTCGGATACCTAACGGTAAATCAGGTAAAAATGCTCCAACACATCGGCAGCGTAGCGACTATTGCCAAATCGAGTTAAATAAGTTCTTGCGTATAGTGTTGCGTCAGCAGGAGTAAGATATATTGATACTTTAGTGGTGATTTTTTAAAAGATTGATTAAAATGCTGTTCAACTTTTATGTTAATTAAATTTTAAGTGATTAATTTTTTGTGTGAAATAGCAAAAATCATAAGCATTTGATTCGTGTAATCGTATAAGGAGACTGAGATCGTGTAATTACACGACTAATTGTTTAATCTGGTAGCCTTGCCTGCGTATTGGGTTATTGTCAGCTAAATCATATTGTGCAGGGTGTGCAGAATTATCCAAGGCAAAAAACTGTGGACGCAGCAAGTGCGTTATGGTAGTGAATTTTCATTAAAATGTTTTTATTGCAAATATGTGTGTTTTCTTTTTAAGAAAGCAGGCATCAATTTTGGTTACCAGTATAACCTATATAGTAAAAACAATGTGCCATGTTTCATAAAAATATCTTCATTGTGTGAAAATGTACAACAATTTCCAAAAGTAAACTTAAAGTGTTCCCGGAAAAACTGGTTTCTTGGTCAACCTTATAGGTTAATAGCAAATTGGGCTATTCAAATATGAAGCATTTGATCAAAATTCGCTACCATAACGCGCTTGCTGCATCCATATTTTTTCTTTTCCTACAAACATGCATTATATTTCGATGGAAAACGCAAAAATGCAATAACATAAGGCGTGTTTGATAAAAAAAGACAATTTGTATCACCAACGACTTATGGGCCAGCCTGTAACTGTAGAAATATTTTTTTAAGATGTAGATCAAGACACCCTATAATTAATATATACAATTTTTTTCATATTTTGTATAATGGATATATATTGAGCTTTATTGTTTTTTTACGAAAATTCGACAAAAATTATATACCATTAAGCGATAAACTCTATAGCTAAAACTACTGCCAAGCATCAGAGAAAGGGTCTATTCGAAATGAATTTTCTGGAAACATTTTAGTAAAATGAAGGACAATCAAGGTTGAAACTAAGACTTGAGGGTTTGTAAAACATCCTTCTTGAGACATTTGATTTCCATAGCCCGTATTAGATTCAAGTTATTTGCCTAAATGTTGCCGATTTTGACGTTTTAAATCGCAACTTTGACGTTTTTATGAAAACCCCAATTTTATTTTCTTTAAATGCCTATAACTTTTTTGTCTTTTGACCTACAGAGTTAAATTTTGGTAGGTAGCTCACCTATAACGATATAAACGAGAGCACCACATTTGGTTGCCCTTACTCCGTTAATTCCGGAGATATAAATTTTTCTCGAAAGGAAACACAAAATTATTCGGGAAAACCTGGGCAGATTTTCCTGGCTAACGAACTTATCCAAGCCATTTGCAAAAGGAATTTATTCACCAAATTTAATCAAAATCGGCCCATTATTTTTTGAGTTATCGGTGTGATACATATATATATATATATATATATATATATATATATATATATATATATATATATATATATATATATATATATATATATATATATATATATATATATATATATATATATATATATATATAGATAGATAGATAGATAGATAGATAGATAGATAAACATATAAAAATTGAAACTGACCCCGGATATGTGTGGGGGGCCTAATTAGCGCCCATTTGAAGAAATTTTTTCAAAATTCAAAAGTCGGGATCTCCTCATTAGTGAATTTTTTTAAAGAAAATTCATTAAAAGAGGGCTCTAAATTTGACAATTTGAGCACCGCTGGACTAAAAAATAGGATTTTATTAGGAGATAATAACGTATGTTGTAGAAAATACCAGAATTATTAATTTATCGTAAATGTTAGAATTGATAACTGAAAGAGCAGAATAAAATGAAGGATTCAAAAAATCCAAAAGAAATATCTAACTTTAGAAATAATGTTACTTAGTTGTTCTCAATACTTTTGACGCCATTTTTTAGAAAACGCATGTTGTTTAGATACGTTATTTTTTGCAATATATTTAACACTGTGAGTAAAAATGCGGAAGTGAGATAGCATCTACCTACTTTATACATATTATGTATTAGGTAAAGGGGAAGCGAAATACGAAAGTTTGAGAACTGCTGAGTTAGAAGCTCCACAAAATTTTAAAAACGTAATGATGAACAGCATCAAATTGAAACCAGAAAATGAATTTTAACTATTGATTATAAGCCCATGTATATGTATAATTTAAAATTTATATGAACAATTTAATAATTTAGGCAAGATTGAGTTTACTTAAGAGGCTTCCCTAATCCAGAACCAGAACAATTTCTTTGATGAATAAATTTTATAATAAATTAAAACCGTTGGTCTGTTTGCTTAGAAATAAAATGTCCAGGTGGTTTTCTTGTTTTCTAAAAACTGTTTGGCAAGCATATTTTTTTCTATAATAAATGGAACAAAAAATGTCAATAACCTTCGTTTATAGAGTTCGATGTGGAAAATATATCAACCCCAGACTATACGGCCTTCGTTAAGTGTAGTAAAATGTTACGGACTTTTCGTTTGGCGCATCGCGCTCGATTTCACAGTAGCTTCTTGTTTAGTTTAGTCACAGCATAAGATTGTTTATTATGCTGTGGTCAAGTCACAGCCACAGCATAAGAAATTATGCTGTGGTTTAGTGTTAAGCTAGGTAGTGGTCGTGGTCAGTGCAGAATGTTACAATTTGTTTAAGGTCGTGGGCATTTTGCATATGCTTTGTAGATTTTACAATACTCCCGTACCAATGTACATCGGGCTTCTAGCAAGTTTTTTGTTATTTGTTTTAATCAATTTAGTAATTTGATGGTTTAATCAATTTAACATTATGTGTACTGAAATTATATATTAGTTTTTTTCAGTGAAATGTCTTCAAATCGGAAATTAACTGATAGAAAACTAGAGGAGGAGATACGAATAAATATGGCTGGGGGAAGTGGGTGATCCAAATTCTATCGAGGACAGTGCTGTGGCATAGCTGTAATTTATCAGAAAATCTATTTTTGTTGTTTAACAAGAGTGTGTAAGATTCTTTCTTTAGGTGTCTGGTTAGCTCAGTGAAAGATTTTTCTGTTCTATTTGTTTCTTAATAATTCCTAAAAGATATAAAATTATTTACACTATTTACACTTTGTACAATCTAAATATAATGACTAATAGGTTTTTCCCATTGTGAAACGGAACACTGGATAGTTTTTCTGGACGGGACTCTTTTTTAAAGTTCTCCGATTACGGCCTAGCCAGTCGACGGTGAACCTTTGGTTTGCTCTTTGTGGGAGAATGTAGGGGATTATGTGGAATGAGCCTCTCTTGTTTATCACGCAGGACTCGTTTACCACACTTCTGCACAACAAGGCGACTAACCTATGGTGGCTCGTGATCCCCTCCGAAGATTGGTTGACTGGCAAGAAGACTATGGTGGAGCTATTTTCAAGAGGTAAGAAAATATAAAAGGCCTCAATCTGCCTACTCTCGAAATCTCACTGAAAAAAGTATCTAAGGTCTCAGCGTGTTTAACCCTAGACCCGAGAGAGAACAGGCTTAGAAATGATCGCCATTGAGATTTGGGAAGTAGGCAGATTGAGGCCCCGTAATCGACTACAACAATCAACCTTCTCTTATTCATCGCTTTAAGGAAGGGCTTAAGAGTTGATTTCCTCTTAACCTCTTGAAAATAGCTTCAAAACATCGAGTATTAATAAATTCTAGGCGCGGTTCAACGCGAAAACTAAGTATTTCTGCCTTAATGACAGCGGAAACCTTTCCGAATATATAATATTATATATATATATATATATATATATATATATATATATATATATATATATATATATATATATATATATATATATATATATATATATATATATAAGGTGGCACATTGAAAACGAAACAGACCGATTTGCGTCCAGAGAATTTTTTTTTTAAGAAACGCTTAAAGACGTCAATTTTAATATTGAGGAGGACATGTTTTGACATAAAACTCAATTTTGTCACATTAACCCCTTAACCGTGGTGATAACAACGCTTATATTTTAAGTGGGAAACATGGGTCGAGTGTTACATCATTTGAAAGTTCTTTCTTTTCTGAATTCAGCACACTAATTTTTTTGGAAGTTTTATCAACTCGTTTGTAAATTATTCACAGTTGGAGTTGCAAGAACGTCTTTCATTCATTGTGATAAGAAATTCACTAATTAGTCAATTTTTCGTTAAAGAAACTAAAAAACAAAACCAAACGTTCAAAAATGTTTATTCAGTTAAGTAAGTGTTCAAATTGTTGACCACCAGCTTCCATACAAAAGTACAAATTTAGTTCAAAACAAGCTCTGACATTCCGGAGCATTTGTGGAGTTATTAGACGTCGTAATTATTTCAGAGACTACGGTTCTGTTGCGTAAATTCTACTCTTTAAATGGCCCCATAGAAAGAAGTCTAAAGGAGTTAAATCCGATGATCTAGGGGGCCACTCAATACCACCTTTACGCCCAATGCATTGCTTTGGAAACTCTCTGTTCAAAAACTCCCTAGCACGTGGTGAAAAATGCGGAGCTCCATCTTGTTGAAACACTAATTGATTTTCTTGATAGCGATCATCATTTTCAACAATGTCAATTAGTATAGGGTAAACGATATCTTCTAGTAACTCCAAATACGTTTCGCCACTCAAATTGCCATCAAGAAAAATTGGTCCGATTAAACGGTCTCCAAAAATGCTAGTCCAGACATTCAATTTCTGTGGAGTTTGAGTGTGGACTTCGTGAAAATTTGTTGGATTATTATCTGCCCAATAACGATAATTATGACGATTGACTGTAGAGTTTATTAAAAACGTACACTCGTCTGAAAAACAGATATTGAACAGAGAGTTCCCGTTATCAGCTATTCGTGCAGTCATAACTTCACAAAACTCCAGCCGCCGATCAAAATCATTTTCATTCGGTTGTTGTAGAAGATGAATTTTATATGGGCGAAATTTATCTTGCTTCAATATTCTCTGAATAGTTCTTGTTTTGATGTTTGAAACAGTGGCCAATTTTCTCGTGCTCAAAGTTGGCTCTCCAGCAATTTGTCCTAAAACTTCAATGTCAGTAGTTTCATTTCTAACCGGAAATTCACGTTCAGGATCCCGTTTTTTGTTGGCTACTGACCCACTTTGTCGAAACTTTGCAGCCAACTCCAAAATGTATTTTCTGTTAACATGTCTGTTGGGATGTCGTTCATTAAACAAATTTGCGGTACGGTTGGCACAGTCATCGTTTTTGAAAAAAAGAGTAATTATTTCAACTCTTTCTTCTACAGAATACACCATTGTGAAATTAATTTTCGGTAGTACTATCAAGTATCAAACCGACCGATAAACTGAAATAATAAACCGCATTTCTCTCATTCGGAAAAGAAATGTTTTGATAGTCAATTTTTTGTTTACAAACCAACAAAACATTGACTATCAGCACATTTCTTATCGGAATGAGTGAAATGCGTTTTTGCATCTTCAACTATGAATAATTTTTAAACGAGTTCATAAAACTTCCAAAAAAATTAGTGTACTGAATTCAGAAAAGACAGAGCTTTCAAATGGTGTAACACTCGACCCATGTTTCCTACTTAAAATATAAGGGTTGTTATCACCACCCTTAAGGAGTTGATGTGACAAATATATATATATATATATATATATATATATATATATATATATATATATATATATATATATATATATATATATATATATATATATATATATATATATATATACATGAGCATTGAAACCGACCCATGGGCTCTAGCGGGGGTTCTAAACGGCGCTCATTTGATGAATTTTTTAAAAGTCTCACAATCGTTACCTTTCTATCAGCGAATCTTTTAAATACTAATACATGGTTCAATTATTTTTTGTACACAACCAGCGATAAATGTTGTATTGGTACTTATATTATATACTTACAGGGTGGTTATGTAATCCAGAAATTTATGTAATCCTTGTTCAAGCTCCTTTATAGAAAACCAGTTTGTATGAAAAGGCATCATATAGGGAGCCTTATTCTGTTTGTAGTGCCTATTAAAATCTTGCATTAGCCATTCCAAAACATCATCAGAATCATGGTTGTGCAACACACATTGATCCAAGTATGGACAATGTCCTCCTTCATAGTCTGGCACATAATGAGCATTCAGAGGTACCTCCCATACTCCTGTATAGTTATAATTTATTTTATATTAGTTTAACTTAATTACATTCAGTAATAATATAAAAACAAACCTGGAAAATATTTTGTTGGGCATGATCCTGATTTACATTCATGTGGGATTTTATAGTCCAATGTATAAGGCCATACAGGCATGGATAAAGGAGGTACGCCTATAGAACTGTCATAAATATATCCAAAATCTTCTATAACCTAATGGAGATTACATTTGTATAATGGAAGAAAGATATTTCACTAGACTTTTTGTATATTGAAAAATAGGGTGTTACATACAGGTGGCGCATTAGTAGCACCAGAGCCCGATACTTATATCCGCTATTATGCAAGATATCAAACAAAGCTACTTAAAAAATTATTCGCAGCCCCAAGTGTTATATTTTACTATTTTTTTCAACTATACATAGTGTTATATATTTTCAGGGCATACCAAATATTGATTTTTTATTTGGAATCCTAAATCACTTCTAGGCTGTTTTGCTGTGGTCGAACTTCTTTAGTGGGTTGCTGAATGTTTTGCCAACCGTAGCAACTGTTTCCTTCATTATTAATTTTTTAACGGACTTACTAACTTATGAATAAGTGTCAAGTTACTTTTGGAATCAAAGTTATGGTTAAGCGGGTCGAGGTGGTTATTATAAGAGGAACAGCTGCGACCATCAAGCTAACTAGGTTACAAAGAAGTTGATGTCCAAAACACAAAGCAAAGTCTTGTTGCCTTTATTTACGACTTACTAGATATCCTTAATCGGATATATGCTGGATGTCCCCATTCCGACCAAATTTTTACATAGACGGACGTCCCTCGGACATCGTGTGCTGTTAAGTTGGTGAAACCATTCGATACTAAATCCAGACGTAGAAACAATTTCTCTGATTTCACAAAGGTTTGTTTTCTTCTAGGTAACTGGTTTCGCTGTTTGATGATGCTGCCAGAGAGAAGAAAACAAATATTTGTGAAGCCAGAGAAGTAGTCTTTCGTATTTAGTAAAGCTAGTTACAGAAAGAATTGTTATTGGTTACCACGAATTGTCAACTATTTTGGCAGAAGTTGAGGAAATCCTGAACTCCAGGCTTTTGACTTATCTATCGGCAGACTCTGATTGAATTATATTAATGTCAGCTCACTTCCTGACTGGCGGTGTAGCTAAAGGTTTAGGAGCAATGCCAGCAAGGGTGTGAAGTGACCAAAAAAAGAAGAGATATATGGAGATGTTAGAAGGTAATCCTTAAGTTTTGGTCAAGGTTGAAGCAGGGTATGCACAATCAACCAAAGGTTTCAGTGCTATCGGGACGGCAAGGCTGCGGGCGAGCCCTGAGGGAGAAAAAGGTTGAAGCAACAATATTTGCAGTCGTTGAAGACTGTCCATCATGTAACCGTTAGTAGAAAAGGATCATTTGAAGTTGGATATATGGTTTTGGCCCATGAAGACAAGGCTCCTTTGGAAGGTATCCAGGATGAAGAAAACTAACTAGGGCATGAGATGGTTCTGTTATATCCTGTGAAATAGTCTGCCCAATAGAAGCATCACCAGAAAGGTCAATCCTTATACTCGTTAGATGCTGCTGGGAGGATGTGAAAAATTCTGACGATATCAAACGCAGCAGCAACCACTGTATCTTAAAGGCACCGTGGGTTCACTTTGGCCTCAGATACTAAGAACCTGGAGGACCAGAGTGCAAAACCAGTAACCGGCCGAGTAGGTAAAACGCATCGGTGAGCGTTTAATGATTTAAAACTGGGGCTCGGAATTGTATTCGAATAATTCAAATATAAGAATATTCTAAATTCGAATAGTGGGTATTTTTTTATTCACTATTCGAATATTCTAAATTCGAATAGTTAAAAAATATCCGAATATCTAAATATTCGAATATTTATGCAAATGTCTAAATATTCGAATATTTGGATATGCATATCCAAATGTTCGAATATCTAAATATTTTAACAAAAGTACATTTTTGGACCCACAATTTGAAAATAAGGCACGTTTTATTGATCTTTGTTTAAAACAAAAGGGTATTTTAAAAATCTTCTAGAATCAGACAAAGAATCACAGGTTGAAGAAATTAACACAGAAAACGCTGCAATGCCTTCAACGTTTTGTTTTCTAATGATCAAACGCTAGGGTTTGATAAAATTGACATGTATTTTTATTAAAATGTTTTACCAAAAAATATGTGTCCATTGCAGTGCTCGCAAAATAATAAAAATAAATATCCTCAACTGTCAAAATACGCAAAGCGTTTTCTGTGTATACCCGCAAAATCCATGCCTACAGAGAGAGCCTTCTCTAAGGCTGGTAATATAGTAATAGCAAAACGACCATGTCTGAAATTAGATTAAAAAAACTTGCTTTCTCTGTGCTAATTTATAATTTTGTCTTTTTTTTTTCTTATAACCATTGTGAATTTTTAGAATTCCATGTTTTGTTGGTGACAGTTTTAAGTTTACAATCTTTTCACTTTATTTTATTTTCTTGTTTGGTATAGCTGCCATCATAACGTGTATAGTTATTTTGAATTTTTAATATAATGACGAGTTTAGTTAATATTTTCAGTTTATATTTAACTTTTCACAAATAAATTTATAATTGTCTTAATAATATCCCATTGTGTTGTATTTATTTGGTAGAAAGTTGGGTTTAGCTTTTACTTAATTAATATCTTAACAGTCGAAGAATATTTATTTATATGAATGTTCGAATAATCGGCTTAGTCGGATTATTCGAATATTCAAATATTCGAATATTCATATATTTACGAATATTCAATGAATATTTGAATTTTCGATTAGTCAAACAGTCGAATATATTAAAATAATCTAATACTGAATTTTTCAAATATTTGAATAAAATTGCGGCCGTGCTCTAAAAAATCTACTAAGCCTTGGCTTTTCCAATGTTCAATTTCTTAGTTTTTTTTATAGAAGATCTTTTACCCGCAATTTCTTACCCTGTGCGGTATAATTCAATAATAATTGAATGGCTTCATAGAAGGAAAAATTGAGCTGACTTTTTTAATTCTTTCTACTAACTTAATTCAAACTCAATTCATAATTGAATTAAATACTGTTTTTAAATATTTATAATAAATACACAGGGCATAAAACACGTATTTAACAGTATCTAAATAACCAAGGGTTTCGCTTACAAATAACACACTTATTTTCTGAAATTTACTTCTTGGAATTAATCTTAACTTACTTGATATTGTGCGTTACGACCTGGCTTCAAAAAAGGTGCTCTCATTCCAACAATTTCAGTTTCGGAAATGTTGGAAAACTTCTTAAGAATTTTTCGCATCCCAATCATTTCGCCAGCCCATTCTTCATATCCTTTATCTTGCAAACCCTGCTGTAGCCTGGTGAAAATTTATTTATTACTCTACGCATGACTGCACATAAATAGGAATTTGGTAGTTTAGTTAAATTAGAAGTCATTGAATGAAAATTCTCAAGAAGTTGAATTTTTGTTAACCTCTACTTTATTTAAGTAAAATTATTTATTTTCATTTTATGTTTGTTTTATTCATGATATTAGGTTGCTATAGGACGTTAAATGAGATATATTTTTGCAAATACATATGACGAATAATTTTCATTACTATGCTCGAGGTGTGCTGTGCTCGAATTCAAACAATATTAATTGTCTTCCAATAACTGCAGAAATTACTTTATTTTACACTTCCCGAATAAACACACGCTAGATCAAACAAAAAGTCTGGACGCAGCAAGTGCGTTGTGGTAGTGAATTTTCATAAAAATGTTTTTAATAGCAAATATGTGTGTGTTTTTTTAAGAAAGCAGGCATCAAATTTGGTTACCAGTATAACCTATATAGTAAAAACAATGTGCCTTGTTTCATCAAAATAACTTTATTGTTTGAAAATGTACAAAAATTTTCGAAAGTAAACTTAAAGTCTTTCCGAAAAAACTCGTTTCTTGGTCAACCTTATAGGTTAATAACAAATTGAGCTATTCAAATATGAAGCATTTGATCAAAATTCGCTACCATAACACATTTGCAGCGTCCAGAATTTCTTTTCTTACAAACATGCATTATATTTCGATGGAAAATGCAAAAATACAATAACATAAGACGTGTTTGATTAATAAAAAAAAAGATAATTTGTATCATAAACGACTTATGCTCCACCCTGTGATTATAGAAATATTTTTTAAGGTGTAGCTCAAGACACCCTATAATTAATGTATACAATTTTTTTTTCATATCTTGTATAATAACGGATATATTGAGCTTTATTGATTTTTTACGAAAATACGACAAAAATTATATACCATTAAACGATAAACTCTATAGCTAAGGCCACTGCCAAAACATCAGAGAAAGGGTCTATTTGAAATGAATTTTCTGGAAATATTTTAGTAAAATGAAGGACAATGCTGCTTGAAACTAAGACTTCAGGGTTTGTAAAATATTCTTCTTGAGACATTTTCTTTCCATAGCCCGTATTAGATTCAAGTTTTTTGTCTAAATGTTGCCAATTTTGACGTTTTAAATCGCAACTTTGACGTTTTGAGGAAAACCTCAATTAATTTTTATTTAAATGCCTATACCTGTTTTGTCTTCTGACCTACAGAGCTCGTAGGTAACTTACATATAATGATATAAACCCGCGTACCAAATTTGGTTGCCCTTACTTTGTTAATCCAGAAGATATAATTTTTTTCGAAAGGAAATACGAAATTTTCCGGGAAAACCTAGGCCTATTTTCCTGGCTAACGAACTTATCCAATCCATTTGCAAAAGGAAGGTACTCACCAAATTTAATCAAAATCGGCCCATTATTTTTTGAGTTATCGGTGTGATTGTAACGAAATGAAGACGTGCCAGGTTTCGTTCAAATCAGTTGAGGAATTATTGAGTTATCGCTCGGATGCATAGATACACACACATCCACACACACACAAACCCACACACACACATATATATATATATATATATATATATATATATATATATATATATATATATATATATATATATATATATATATATATATATATATATATATATATAAACATATAAAAAGTGAAACTGACCCCGGATATGTGTTCTGGGGGACCTAATTAGCGCTCATTTGAAGAAGTTTTTTCAAAATTCAAAAGTCGCGATTGCGCTACGCTTGACACAGCATACGACCAGCTTGTTAACACAGCACATTTTGAGCATTGAAATTAAAAATCACTCCATATTCCAACATTAGTTAGTTAGTTAGTCATCTTCAAATAAATATTCAACATTTGTTGATAACAGGTTTTATTACATTTTTCTCATATAACAAGGCATTTTGAGGATGGGGATATACAGGTTGTTTAAAAACTCATCTGGGTTATTAAAACCCCACGTTGCTGAGGCAATTCTGTGTTGATTCAACCTAAAACTCTTGATCCAAAAATGCTTTCTAGTTTGAATTTGGCGTCTTCCGTCAATTCTTTCAAATATCAATATAGCAAAAGCCGTAATTAAAAAATGCCAAACTTGGAACACCTTAATTAAGAAAAAAATATTTTAAAAAATTGACGTGGATGTCTCAATTACAAAGGGCTCCATTAGAACGCATTTTTAGATTTATGCAATGTATATTAAATTAACCTAAAATAAACTCTAGAACCTGGATCTCCAGTTTATCATTTGTTAGTATAATTCGGTACAATCAATGGGAAACTAACGCTTGATTTTTGTTTTTAGTGAATTTTCGTAGAAAAAAATCACTAATGGGGAGATCCCGAATTTTGAAAAATGTTGTGCAAATGAGCGCGAACTAGGACCCCTATCCGGGGTCAGTTTCAATTTGTATATATATATATATATATATATATATATATATATATATATATATATATATATATATATATATATATATATATATATATATATATATGTAGTGGGCGGGGAAATTGGCTAATCAAACTAGTAATAATCAAGCTGAATTAACCCTTTGATGGGTACGTCATTGTCTTGGATGTTTTCTTTTGGGTGTGTGTGAATTTAATTCTGTTCCATAAATTTTTTCTATTAATTCTGTTCTAGGGTCGGGAGGCCCTGGTATATAAATGAATGAAAAACGCCCCAACAGGCGCGATCGAATTGTTTATAATTACGTAAGCCGGTAAACGTGAGCTCTGAGAATCAGAGATAAATCGCCGAAATTTCCAGCGGCCCATGATAAATATGTTAGGGTACCTCGAGACAGGTCACCGTGGGGTATTTTAATATGTACAAATAATCCCGATGTAATTTGATTGTCTCGCATTTTAAGGGTGATTTTAGTTAACAACAAAGCAATGCGTAAAATAACCACAGTCTGGATATTCTCGATAAGACAGATCTATTTAATGTCTCATATTGTAAAAAAAACAACGTTCTCACGCATTGTATGTAAAAGGTCAAACTTCTAGGCCCAGACGGAGATGCACTTGTCTCGAGGCAGATTGAGTATCTTATCTACACATTTTAAAGAGAATAACAATGTCAAGTGGGGTTGTCTGGTTTTAAAAACACAGATAGAACGCCTGGCTTATACAGACAGATAGACGGGATAGGATAACAAAAAAAACAAGGGAATGCAATAGAAACACCTGCAGCCCGTGTGACTGAAAACAAATAGGTCATCTGGTGTTTGTGTACGGATGTCTGGGGCAGTATTAATGCGAATTATAGGTCATTGCAAATATGGTAATATTCACTGCAGAAATGCGACTGGTGAGATTCCGATAAAAAAACGGGACACGTTTTCGCTGTCTAGACTTTTAAATGTAATCGTAATCGCATCCACGATTATTGTTAACCATGAGATAATTATTTTTGCATAATCATTTACTCTTCCTAGGCCGAAATTGCTGCGAATCTAGTTCTTAAATAGGCAGGCTCTTAGACGTCGTTTATCAGTCGATAATTTCATTGTAAATAAATAAGAGGCACAGAAATATATTCATTGCAAATATTTTCCCGGCAAGCTTACACGACCACAGGGCTTTCACTAATTAAATACAGACTGACTGTCGACTATGGGCTGACCTGCAACACCTTAGGCAGTTGTAAAATCTAATTTAAAAGGGAAAGAAATTTTAACTTGAATTACAGTCGTATGCCAAATAAGTTAAAATATAAAATAAAAACAGTACGCGAAATATTTTATGTACACTTATATTAGCATAAGAGAATTTAATATTGCTTTAGTGTCATATGCACAATGAGGACATTATTCTGTGTTTGATTTATTAATATTGTCTACGTAGCATATTATTATTGTTGTATAATTTACATAGATTTAAGGTGTCATTGCATAAATATAAATGCCGGTAACAAGCAAAAAAGCAACAAGTAAAGGTGCACAGGTGAACTCGTAGAATGGGCCTCACAAGTTGAGTAATAAATGTTTACAATTATAATTTAAATAAAAAAAATCTCTGCAACGGTATGTACAGGAGATTTTCTATGTGGGACGTGTACACATGCTAGAAGGGAGCCACGCTACAAATCACGAGCGGGACGCAATAAAGTCGATTATGGTACAAACGTTTGATATGATGTCGACTTTAACAACAAGGCCTGCATTACAATTCATACACGGGAAGGGGACTGACCCGATATAAAAACGCGGACGATTGCAGGCTGAGAGGAGACTTCCTTTGGTCTTCAGGGAGCCTCATTCTTCGGGAACCCACCTTGACTAGAAGAGTAATCTTGTGGTAAACGCCAAGTGCCAGAATCCGCGCACTAGTGTCGAAGCAGGAAAACTCGGCTGGTACTCCTTTTCGCGATATTCAAAGCCCACCTTGACTAGAAGAGTAATATTGTGGTAAACGCTAAGTGCCAGAATCCGCGCACTGGTGTCGGAGCGGGAAAACTCGGCGGGTATTCATTTTCCCGTTATTCAAAGCCCGCCTCTACGAGCAAGGTGATCTTGTGGTAAACGCTAAGTGCCAGAATCCTCACACTAGTGTCGAAACGGAGAACTCGGCTAGCATTCCCCGCGAGGCAACCGCCCCCCGTACTAGAGAACTTGCGAAGCACCAAATACCAGTGCCAGATCCCCGCACACGGTTAAAGAGGTATGGATTTTCTTTCTCTGAAAACCTCCACCTCGTCTCAGAGCAGGGAGATACCGAACGCAGTTTTATTTCTCGGGTTTGCTCGTTCCTATCCGGAAACCCAGAATGTGGGAACCGTCCCCTCCGTTAGTCGAAACCCAGGATACGAGCAGCCGTCCCCGAGTGGAGACCATGCAGCAGCGTGACTGACCGGAAAAAGATGCATCAGACGGTGAGTTGAACATTACTATGACTCGTGCCAATGGTCTTGTAAATTTCCCGGCCTTGAACAAAAATTGTGTGCCTTGGAAGTGCTATCCAGGAGCAAGGGGGTGCTATAGGGGCAGCCGTAACAGTGCAGGGTTAGAGACTTGTATTAAACTTGGGGCATCGAAAATTATTCTTAAAGGAAATCATTAATACATTTAAATATTGTCAAAATTCAACATGTACAACCTGATCATGAGTCCTGTAAGTTTACCTGTACGCACACCATTTAAAGGAACTATTGTTCATTTAGATATTGCCACACTTGTTTGATGTAAATTAAAACTTTAAAGCTGGAATGTTATTTGTCTTAATTTTATGCACGAAATATGAAAGGGGAATATGTCTTGAAGTAAGATACTGAATCTGAAACTAGAATCCAAATATGAAAGGGAAACATGTTATAAATATAATACTGAATCTGAAATTGAACTTAAAGTAATTACTACATACAGACTTGGAGACTACTTCTCTGGCTTCACTGTTGGTTTTTGTAGGTGAAGGACGTAGCCAGCGCGTGAGCTAACTGGAGCAAATGGTCCTTCGAATTCTGGAAGTTCTAGGATGTTCTTCAATGCTTCTGTGACTATAGTTTCGCTGCTTGGCAGCATTTTCAGACACATTGAAATTGAATTAGTACGAAATCATGACAACTACAAATAAATATCTGTTGCTATGTTATGATATGATGTTCTGATCAAAAAATTTATCAAATTGAAAATAAAAATGAAATAAAGATGACAGATGAGGTTTTCAAAATGTCTATGTGATGTATGTCAATATTTAACATAAAAATAGAACTAGTCTATGATAACTATGATAACAGTTACAACAATTTAATAACTAAACAATAACAGTATAAAAGTAGTCTCTATACAACTAAAATATCGACATACATCAGCTCATTATCTTATTAGAACTTTTTTGAAAGAATAATCAAATTTATTTTCTGTGACTTATTTAATTAGAAAGAAGAATATCCAAGAAAGGGGAATTCATTAAATCAGTTTGCTCGTTTAAAACAAGGTAGCTATTGTCGTGTGTGTGCTTTTTGACTTCCAAAGCTTCAAAAAAGTCTAGTTTACGCTTGTCATTATAAAAATGTAGTGGTTGTATGCGGTTATTTACTGTAGGTCTATGTTCAGTATCAATAATATGTTTTGCAAATGTAGATTTGTCAGGGTGGTTATTTCTAAATGCAGAAATATGTTCTTTGTATCGGGTGTTAAAATTTCTAGAAGTTTGACCTATGTAGATTGCGTTACAATGTGTACAAGCTAATTTATAAACTCCAGCTTTTGTCAGGAAACAAGATTTTTCTTTAGCGTTAAATAGTAAATCACGCGTCGTGTTGTAAGATTTAAAAGCTACCTTTGTATTTGTACAGGTATTTAAAATTTTTGAAATGTTTTCTGAAATGGTTCCAAAATAAGTTATCGAAACGTATCTGTTGTCTTCTTTGTCTCTAATAATTGGATAAATTAAATTAATCGCTAATTTGTATTCTTTTCTCTCGATCATTTTATCTATTATTTTAACAGAGTAGCCATTCTTAAATGCTGTTTGCTTAATTATTGAAATTTCTTTTTCAAAATTGTTTTGTGACATAGGTATTGAAAATGCACGATGTATCATAGAATGGTAGGCTGACAGCTTTTGTGAAAAAGGGTGACATGAATCGTATGGTATGGTTGTGTCAGTGTAAGTTGGTTTCCTATATATTGAAAAGTCAAATGAATTATTTTCTAACTTTCTAATTGTTAAGTCTAAAAAAAATTTTTCAATAATTAAGCAAACAGCATTTAATAATGGCTACTCTGTTAAAATAATAGATAAAATGATCGAGAGAAAAGAATACAAATTAGCGATTAATTTAATTTATCCAAATATTAGAGACAAAGAAGACAACAGATACGTTTCGATAACTTATTTTGGAACCATTTCAGAAAACATTTCAAAAATTTTAAATACCTGTACAAATACAAAGGTGGCTTTTAAATCTTACAACACGACGCGTGATTTACTATTTAACGCTAAAGGAAAATCTTGTTTCCTGACAAAAGCTGGAGTTTATAAATTAGCTTGTACACATTGTAACGCAATCTACATAGGTCAGGTCAGGTCAGGTCAAAAAAGTTCTAATAAGATAATGAGCTGATGTATGTCGATATTTTAGTTGTATAGAGACTACTTTTATGCTGTTATTGTTTAGTTATTGTATTGTTGTAACTGTTATCATAGTTATCATAGGCTAGTTCTATTTTTATGTTAAATATTGACATACATCACATAGACATTTTGAAAACCTCATCTGTCATTTTTATTTCATTTTTATTTTCAATTTGATAAATTTTTTGATCAAAACATCATATCATAACATAGCAACAGATATTTATTTGTAGTTGTCATGATTTCGTACTAATTCAATTTCAATCTGTCTGAAAATGCTGTCAAGCAGCGAAACTATAGTCACAGAAGCATTGAAGAACATCCTAGAACTTCCAGAATTCGAAGGGCCACTTGCTCCAGTTAGCTCACGTGCTGGCTACGTCCTTCACCTACAAAAACCAACAGTGAAGCCAGAGAAGTAGTCTCCAAGTCTGTATGTAGTATGGACAAGTTTCACCAAGTAAGGGCAACTACAATCAATGGACTTAAAGTAATTCCCTTGGTATGATGTGGTATGCATTTTTGTAGTTTAGTAAGGTCCATAAAATGAGCCTTCATGGCATGGAAGTGCTTCCCCTGGTGCGTGACCAATTTTGTACAATGTCCAACCCGCAGTTATGTCTTCGAGGGACATCCAAGCGAAGTTTCACTCCATGACAGGCCAATTTCCGACAAAGACCCCTAGTGCCCAATGACGTAAAAGTCAACGCGATTTACAAACAAATTAGGCATAATTGGTGTGAAATGGCTGCCTGGAGGTCCATAAATCATTTCAGTTCGCGCGTATATGTTTTCCGCATGAAGGGAAGTGAACGGGAGTCTAGGGTTATCCTCATCTGTGGAGTCGAGCTTTTGGAAAGTATAAAAACATAGGATAACCTTCCCATCACGTACACTGCAGCGTGCATGTAAATTTTTCTGTGTGAAACAAACGACGCCTAGGTAAATTTCCCGCTTCTTGAAGTGCTAATTTCCGACATAAAAAGACCCATAGGGCAGTCCCCAAAGAGCCACGCGAAACAAACCTATTAAGCATAATAGAAAATGGGAAAGGCAGCCTAGGCGTGTAATATTCCAAGTCGTAAAAAAGTGAACATTCATGCGTTTACGTGAGGGGAAGGGTGCAATACGCCGGACAGATGGGCATCAGGCTTTCACTGTATTGTGTATCTTGTTTCCGGTATGACCATAAAAAAATGAAATATAAAAAAAGAAAACCTGAAAACGAAACATAAATATTACCTGAATCTTCTTTCCATAAACCTCACGCCACTGGAACAGAATACGCAGAGTTGTGGAAGCCCTGGTGTACATCCTCGGCCGTTCGCCTTCGATAGTAGAGAACGGGTGTTGCATTACCACATCGGGTAGTAGCGATAAGGGGGGTTTAGTTCAGAATCATCTGTTTGAAAGAAGCGCCGAGGTGTCTAACTGGGCAACTTAACTTTTGTATTGAATGAGATTGTGTATTATGCAATATATCGAGTTAAAAGAACGATTGTGTTTTTATTTCTGTCTCTCTCGAAATCCCTCAATTCATGGCTTAGAACTTTTGATTATTACTACTACGTAGAGTTCCAGTGGACGATCACAGGCTAAAGTTACTCGTAATAGTAACCCAGATGACTGTAAGGCACAGGTGGAAGACCTTTGCAAGGTAGGTGATTCTCACTCCCTCTATCACTGTGCGTGTATATAGTGAGTAGCATCGGAGCCCAGTGGCGGAGGTGATAGAACGTTTATTCACTTGCTATATCAAATCTCGTTACTAATAACAATGTTTTTTATGTTATGTCAATGTGTCAGTATGTAAGGGGGGGGGGGGAGAATATTACAATATATATATGTATATATATATATATATATATATATATATATATATATATATATATATATATATATATATATATATATATATATATATATATATATATATATATGTATCACACCGATAACTCAAAAAATACTACGCCGATTTTGATCCAATTTGGCGTGTACCTTCCACTTGTAAGTGGCTTGGATAAGTTCGTTAGCCAGGAAAATAGCACCAGGTTTCCCAGAAATTTTGAGTTTTCTTTCAAAAAAAAAATTTTCAAAAAATAAAAAAGCTATGGTAACCAAATTTAGTAGGTAGGTTTACGATATAAAAAGTAAACTATACACTAAAATTTAGGTGTCTATATTACAAGGAAAAAAGTTATAGTAAAATATTTGGTGCCAGATCATTTCTATGAAAATTCACTACCACAACGCACTTGCTGCGTCCAGACTTAATGAGCAACTATATAAGAAATATTGATAAGATAAATCGTATTATTTGGTTTAAAATCGCAATAAATATTTAGCAATGGAAAAATATCTTTATATGCAACAGATTTTATATTATTTGTATTAGGAACCTGGTTTAAATAGGTCCTATTTTAGAGAGCATTCTGGGATAATTTTTTGCGATGTTTTAATGTATAAGAAATTCATTCAAGACTATACGAATGTCACCTTAAAAAAGTTTACGAAATAAACTCAAGGTTGGATGTGTTCCGACTTATTTCCCATTTCCGTCCAGTATCAGAGAAATGATAGCTCAACCCACCGGAAACCCCACCGACAAACGAGACGCAAACAGACTCATCAAACAAGTACGATCCGCCCTACAAGAACTCCGCAACAATCGTTGGGAGGAGCGCCTGCAAACCCTGTCTACCCAAGACAATTCCATCTGGCAAATGGCTAAAGCCCTTCGCTCCCAAAAACTTCCGATATCCCCACTTCACGGCCGTAACGGTGTCGTATACACGGATGTGGAGGAAGCTACTGCATTCGCAGATCATCTGGAGTTGCAATTAAGCCCGAATTATAACAACGTTGATCTGTCGCATGTAGCAAGAACCCACCGCTACGCCAGGAGTACGCTTCGCGCCACCCCAGAAACAACTGTCGAGCCCTCAACTTTCGAGGAAGTTTCCCAAATAATCAAATCATTAAAAAATAGGAAAGCTCCGGGATAGGATGGAATCTCCAACGTTTCCCTGAAAAACCTCCCCCGCAAAGCCGTGGTATTCCTAGTTACGATTATGAATGCCATGCTGCGAGTTCAACATTTTCCTTCCATGTGGAAACTTGCCGACATTATCAACATCCCGAAACCCAGCAAAGATCCGCTGTTCCCTCAGAACTACATGCCCATTAGCCGACTACCAGTCATCGGTAAAATCGCCGAAAAACTGATTCAGAAAAGGCTAGCTTCATTCACCTCAGAAAATCATATCCTTCCGAATGAGCAATTCGGTTTCAGACACCAGCACTCCACCACAGACCAAGTCCTTCGTGTGGTGGAAAACATCACCGAAGGATTTAATAAGTGAATACCGCGTTTACGGAATAATGGTGGTTGAGCACTTGGTTAAAGCTGGGTTCTGCTATTTCGGGCACTTTTACCTATGCAAAATTGACGTAGATGGCACACACACACACACTAAGTAGGTTAACTGGTACCGCACTTAAATATTTTTCTGGTCGCTTGATGCTTCCCCCCATCCGAAACATGTGGTGTATTGATTATACGCAAATCCCTGGCCACGGAGAGACTGTAGTGTCATCTGGGCCGATCTCTGATAATTGCATTCCCTATAGTTCTAGAGCTCTAAGGAACGAGTAAACAAAATATAAAGCAATTATAACATAAACATCTAGAAAGAATCTCGAATGTGTCAAACGAACAACCAAACATTGAATCACTACGACATAACAGTTTGAAATACTGAAACCAATAACAAAATGTAATTGTAGAATCTATACAATCTCTGATAGTCTAAGATCCGGCTGCAAAATTAGTACATTAATAATCTAGATTATCAAGATTTAATTTTTAAGTATTTTTACAACTAGGAGAAGCCACTTTTCATCAGGTGGCAATTAAAAATTACCCGCCAGTATTATTAATTAAAATATAATTAATTTACTTTTAGAGAAACATTTCGTTAACATCTTACGGAAATAAAACCTACACAACTTCACAACAGTGTATTTAAAATATCTGAAACGTCATAGTTGCTGCTGATTGCTTAACCGCTACCTCTACGCAGCTAGGTGTAAACAGGTATAATTTTATTAAAACTTTTCGTTCTTAACGTACACTCATTTTATTTATACCACATTAAAGCTCATTTTTTTTTTGTAGTTAATGATATAAAGGTGCCTATATAAAAAAACCCGCAAATCAAAGTTTCCTACCCTAAAAGATGATAGGTATGAAAAATAAAGTGACAGAGAATGATCGCGCGACGCTGCTTGTTAGACAAGGATGCTCAATGCCAGCTGAACGTATTTTTTGAGCTATTGCGAATGCTCCGATAAGCATCTGAATCCAGTCATTTTTATTACTACTTAGATCGTTGGTTGAGAACCCTATTTATCGGAGCATGCGCAATAGCTCAAAAAATACGTTTAGCTGGCATTGAGCATCCTTGTCTAACAAGTAGCGTCGCGCGATCACTCTCTGTCACTTTATTTTTCATACCTAGCATCCTTTAGGGTAGGAAACTTTGATTTGCGGGTTTTTTTTTATATAGGCACCTTTATATCATTAACTACAGAAAAAAAAATGAGCTTTAATGTGGTATAAATGAAATGAGTGTACGTTAAGAACGAAAAGTTTTAATAAAATTATACCTGTTTACACCTGGCTGCGTAGAGGTAGCGGTTAAGCAATTAGCAGCAACTATGACGTTTCAGATATTTTAAATACACTGTTGTGAAGTTGTGTAGGTTTTATTTCCGTAAGATGTTAACGAAATGTTTCTCTAAAAGTAAATTAATTATATTTTAATTAATAATACTGGCGGGTAATTTTTAATTGCCACCTGATGAAAAGTGACTTCTCCTAGTTGTAAAAATACTTAAAAATTAAATCTTGATAATCTAGATTATTAATGTACTAATTTTGCAGCCGGATCCCGTACTATGAAGAAAACAAGCACTTGTGAAGCCAAAGACGAAGTTTCTCCATCTGTATTTTACCAAATATTTATTAACTACAATAAGTATATACTTATACAGCTATAAATTACTTACGATATCGTCTCGGTTCCTATTTCATGACCATCATGAGCAAGCTGCTGGATCATTTGGTAATTACTATATTCATGGGAAATAAAAAATGTTCCCTTAATTTCACAACCATTTGGATTTTGTCTTTTGTGAAAAACATTCCTATAATGGTCAAAATTATTCAAATTAACAGCTCCATCAAACGTAAGCATTATAATTTGTGGCACCTAAAATATGTTTTAGTCTCTTTATCCTTAAAATAATATAGTATATTATAACTACCTGTTCGGAAGTAAGATTTCCTGGAATTATTGTTCCATCCTTTGAACAAAAACAGTAAGGTAATACACATTTGGATAAATCACACTTTTCTGCCAAATCAATTGGTGTTTCTGTGATGGGAGCGGGGGCTAAAAAGGATAAAAAAATAAAATCAGGATATAAAACAGAAATTTGACAGCAATCAAAATGGTTGATAACACACCACCTCGTAAAATTATCAAAAAGCTATAACTCGTAGTCAAAATGTCTGCAACTTTTAGACAAAGAACCTGAAACAAATGCTGGTTATGTAGAAAAACTGTCCCAAGAAGTGTGTTTTACAAAACCATAAGTTTCAGCTTCAGCCGTCATTATCCTTCATTTTACTAAAATATTTGCAAAAAATTCATTTCAAATAGACCTTTTATCTGATGCTTTGGCAGTTGTTTTAGTTACAGAGTATATGGTTTAATAGTTCATAATTCTTAGGCAATTTTCGTAGATAAAATTCGCATATGAGGAGACCACAAATTTTGAATTTTGAAAAGATTTCTTCTAATGAGCGTGAACTAGCATCCCTAGAACAGATATTTTAGGTAAGTTTCAGTTTTTATCTGTTTACATATATACGGGCTGACGCATTTCTACGGTAAAGCTCAATATATCCGTTATTAGGTATCCAGGATGCGAGAAAAAATTGTATACATTAATTATATAGGGTGTCTTGAGCTGCATCTTATAAAGTTATTTTGACAATCACAGGATGGCCCATAAGTCTCTGGTGATACAAATTTTCTTTTTTTTAATCGAAAACCCCTTGTATTATTGCATTATTGCATTTTCCATCGAATGTAAGACTAGATGCATTCTCGCAACAATTAGAACCGTAGGCCGGTTCGCTCTCATTAGAGCTCTTCAGTTTTATAACACTATGTGTTATTTGGAGCTGGCGTGACAGCATACTACTTGGTTCCGCAACTAGGTGGCGGCACGTCCACCACTCACTTAGTATTTTCCATCCAATTATAATGCATGTTTGTAAAAAAAGGATAGTGTTCATCATTTTGAAGTTATTTTAATTCTTTTGCAAGTTTTCACATGTTTCGCACATATCCAAAATTATGATACGGCGTTTTTTTACTAATCCATACACGCATCAAGGCATGCACAAGCGGCCTACAGAATGCCGAAGGAAATCAGTCTGGGAGGGTCCAGACTCCTCGATGACATTGAGAGTCATGAGGTTCCGGGAATGATCTCAGACTTGATCTGTCTTTCAAGACCTTCCTTCCGGAAAGGGAGGATTGGGAACGAAACCAAACGACCCTATTAAAGCCAATCAGTGTTGGTATACCGACGACTCCAAAACCGATAGGGGGACAGGAGCCCATAGGGGCGCATATGGAAGGAACACCGATGCTAGACTATAGTCTCGGAAAACACGCAACCATATACCAGAGATGTGTGCAAGGGAAATTATACAAAAGCAGTGCACACACAAATCAATAAAAATATACTCTGATATCCAAGCTGCAATAAAGGCACTTGGTTCCTACCGTTGCAATTCAAAAACGGTATGGAGCTGTAAATCTGCCCTTAACGAACTGGCCAGCTGCAATGAGGTGTCGCTGGTCTGGATATCGGGTGACTCGGACCATAACGGGAATGTAACGGCCGACGCGCTTGCCAGGGGTGGTTTAAAAAAATATTTCAACAACACACAACGAGAGCTGACAGCCTAAATACTATCGTACCGTGGGTGCCGACAAGGAGGAAAGAGGCAACTTGTTAATTCTGGACTTGAAGGTTTGTGGGTTCGGAGGAGGGGCTAAAGCTGAATCTTGAGGAACTCCTGCATTAATTGGATACAGTTTCGAGGAATGGCCATCCACGACAACACAAATGCTCCGGTTGGAGAGGAAATTTGCTGTCCAGGTACAGAGTTTTGGTGGTTTATTAAGCAGCGCTGCCTGCCAGACCTGGTCGAATGCTTTGGATATGTCTAGAGCGACAATCTGGGATCTGGGTGCCCAGGAGGACTTCATCGGACGAGAACCTGTGCTGGAGATATCAACGTGCACAGCGAAGCGCACTTTAAAGACCTGGACAGATAGAATGACAATTCAGCAATGGGAAAATCTGCCAGGATTAGCTCTAAGGCCTTCATATATGGCCTGTTAAAGTCAAGGGCTAAAAAAACTTCTAGAGCTAAACAGACAACAACTGAGTACTCTAGTCGGTCTGTATACACGACACTGCCACTTGCGTCACCAAATGCATCAAGGAAATTACCAGAAATTTAGATTTGCTATTTGAAAAAACCTCGACCCTATTAAAGTATCTTTTAAAGAACTTAATGAGCTACGCCATCAGATAGGTTTCTATAGCGTCCAAAAATATCTAAATGACGACCTTTTAAAGCACAAGAAAATCCTTCAAAGAACAATTAGTCTTGCTTTTAACGTACCTACTAACATAGAAATTTTCACTTCTCGTGATTTAACAGAAATAAGCGATCACTTAAAATTAATCTATAGCAATGCTGAATTGATAAGCTTCGATCGTAACCACATATTTAAAATGTTATATAATTTACCCAGCTTAATCTGATTGCATTTAAGGACACTATCGTATGTCAATTGAAAATCCCTATCTTTAATCCGACCTCTGGTTCCTATTACCACATTATACATGTCCATTACCAAAATCCTTCTCGTACCTGCGAGCTCTTATTACCTAGAGACTCAATATGAGGATATGTGGACAAAAGAATACTGCCCTAGAATTGAAGAGGCCATAATAATATGCAAAGATGAATTATTTGAAGATGACTATTTCCTGGATCCGCTTAGAAACTGCACCCTTGCCGAAGTAACGAACCCATTTTCATACTTAACACAGCTCTACAATGGCAATGTCTTGGCAATAACCAATCAATCTCAAGATTTCACAGAACAGTGTCCCCAAAGTTTGAAAAGGCATAGTTTGGAAGAAACCAGTGTGCTGATTGCCGTACCCGAATGCAGAATAATAATTAATGGATATATTTATGAACACACCCATAAAAATATTACTTGGGAGCAAGAAGCATTGATTCCTGTCGATAGATCAACGGCGAAGATTCGATAAAGACCAATACATCTCAAGGACAAAGGCAAGTTAGAACAACATCTTCAAAAGATCCACTCGGCCAATATACAACCGCTGATACACAGTATGCATATGGAGAGAACAATCTTCATAATTTTGTTTCTTGGGATTTTGGTGATAATGTGTTACAAAAAAGAAGCAGTTTACCGAAAATCAAGCATAACCGAAAGAACAAGGACGTTCTTCAATCTGATGATGGAGGAGTTAAATTAGAATGAAGCCCTTTGGAGTAACATAAAACACGCACGTGAAGGAATGCAAGAATTTACTGATCAGCGTTTTGTGTAATTTCAATCCATGATGCAAAAAACACTAACTGCCAGTTTCATAGAGACAATCTATTTCAGAAACACGCGTAATATCCAGTTCACTGTAATATCCACATAATATCTTATTTTTATAAGTTATAATTAATGTAGTTTGTCTATCTGTTTGTATACCTGAATAAACCCCGTTTTTGAAACGTTGCTATAATTTTGGAAGACGTTACATAGGTGGCGCATTGAAAACGAAACAGACCGATTTGCGTCCAAAGAAATTTTTTTAAGAAACGCTGAAACACTCCGATTTTAATATTTAGGGAGACATGTTTTGACATAAAACTCAACCCCTTAAGGGTGGTGATAACAACCCTTATATTTTAAATAGGAAACATGTGTCGAAGTGTTACATCATTTGAAAGCTCTTTCTTTTCTGAATTCAGCACACCAATTTTTTGGAAGTTTTATCAACTCGTTTAAAAATTATTCACAGTTGGAAATGCAAAAACGCATTCCGCTCATTCCGATAAGAAATATGCTGATAGTCATTGTTTTGTTGGTTTGTAAACAAAAAATTTACTATCAGAACATTTCTTATCGGAATGAGAGAAATGCGGTTTATTATTTCAGTTTATAGGTCGGTTTGATACTTGATAGTATTACCGAAAATTAATTTCACAATGGTGTATTCTGTAGAAGAAAGAGTTGAAATAATTACTCGTTTTTTCAAAAACGATGACTGTGCCAACCGTACCGCAAATTTATTTAATGAACGGCATCCGAACAGACATGTTAACAGAAAATACACTTTGGAGTTAGTTGCAAAGTTTTGACAAAGTGGTTCAGTAGCCAACAAAAAACGGGATCCCGAACGTGAATTTCCGGTTAGAAATGAGACTACTGAGATTGAAGTTTTAGGACAAATTGCTGCAGACCCAACTTAGAGCACGAGCAAATTGGCCACTGTTTCAAACATCAAAAGAAGAACTATTCAGCGAATATTGAAGCAACATAAATTTCACCCGTATAAAATTCATCTTGTACAACAACTGAATGAAGATGATTTTGATCGGCGGCTGGAGTTTTGTGAAGTTATGACTGCACGAATAGCTGATAACGGGAACTTTCTGTTCAATATCTGTTTTTCAGACGAGTGTACGTTTTTATTAAAGTCTACAGTCAATCGTCATAATTCTCGTTATTGGGCAGATAATAATCCAAGAAATTTTCACGAAGTCCACACTCAAACTCCACAGAAATTGAATGTCTGGACTGGCATTTTTGGAGACCGTTTAATCGGACCAATTTTTCTTGATGGCAATTTGAGTGGCGAAACGTATTTGGAGTTACTAGAAGATATCGTTTACCCTCTACTAATTGACATTGTTGAAAATGATGATCGCTATCAAAAAAGGGCGTAGAGGTCCTATTGAGTGGCCCCCTAGATCACCGGATTTAACTCCTTTAGACTTCTTTCTATGGGGCCATTTAAAGAGTAGCATTTTCCCAACAGAACCTGAGTCTCTGGAAGAATTACGACGACGCACTGTTGAAGAATGCCGTCTAATAACTCCACAAATGCTCCAGAATGTCAGAGCTCGTTTTGAACAAAATTTGTATTTTTGTATGGAAGCTGGTGGTCAATAATTTGAACACATACTTAACTGAATAAACATTTTTGAACGCGTGGTTTCGTTTTTTTTTATAGTTTTTTTTAGCGAAAAATTGACTAATTAGTGCATTTCTTATTACAATGAATAAAATACGTTGTTGCAACTCCAACTGTGAATAATTTTTAAACCAGTTGATAAAACCTCCAAAAACATTAGTGGGCTGAATTCAGAAAAGAAAGAGCTTTCAAATGGTGTAACACTCGACCCATGTTCCCTATTTAAAATATAAGGGTTGTTATCACCACCCTTAAGGGGTTGATGTGACAAAGTTGAGTTTTATGTCAAAACATTTCCACCTCAATATTAAAATTGATGTGTTTCAGCGTTTCTTTAAAAAAAATTCTCTGGACGCAAATCGGTCTGTTTCGTTTTCAATGCGCCACCCTGTATGTATATATATATATATATATATATATATATATATATATATATATATATATATATATATATATATATATATATGTATGTATATATATATATATATATATATATATATATATATATATATATATATATATATATATATATATATATATATATATATATATATATATATATATATATATATATATATATATATATATATATGTTTATAATACACAACCATACTTACTAGATGCAATCGGTCCACATCTTGCTTCATCCTTAAATGTACAAAATTTACTTATGTCGTCAAAATACAATCCAGATGGGCACCGGTTTGAATACGGATAACCATCCACACACTACAAAATGAAAAAGAAAGTTAATTATGATTAAGTGATAATCCTACGATTGCTAATTTTTTAAAATATAATATAACATTGAAATGTTTGGAATTTTACAATTACCTATAGGAATTCTGCTTTAAGATGGTACATTTTTTATTAAAACAAAATAATGACATGAGATTTATGCAGTAAAGCAGAACACAGCGTCTTTATAAAGTAATTTATGTAAGTTGTACTAAACAAGAGTGCTAGTAGAGCTCTTATAAAATAAAAAGGATCAAACAATGCCTGTACTATACCAAATATGCTATCTAAACAATTTTTTTCTCCATGATATACGTATGTCTCTAAGTTTTTAATCTAACAATTAACAATGAATTTTGCTTGTTAATCTCAATATATAGAGTATAGAGAATGCTATCGCAGATGCAAAGGACAGACAAATTAGACCTTGCAACTAAATAATTACAGGACACAACAAATAATCCAGTATTTTAACTATAATTTAAAAAATATATAGGTATATTTCCGTAATTATATTAGCAACTACATATGTATCACACGACAAGTCACAGATAGAGGGCCGTCAGGATTTTTTTATTTTAAAGTAAACAAACACATATTAATCGACACACACCGCTTTAGTTGACAGAAGAGAAGGACGTGCTTATAGTTTTTAAACCTCTGCAATAAAAGATAAACCACTGTAAGTGTCCAACTCAACCTTGTCTAACCTAAATCCAAAATTTAAGTCAAGACAAGTGCAGTATCCTAAATACCCCTTAAATATGGTACTTAAACAAGTGTCTTTATATGTCTATAATTGCAACAACTCATTAATAAAGCATATCATGACAGTATTAATACAAAAGGGCCCTGCTTTTCCCCCTCCATTACCTTAGGCCTAAGGTAGGGCGGCCTGGGTACAGCAGACCAGGCACGCTGTCCAAACGTACCCGCAACTTTACATACCCAGAGGTTATGGCACCTTACAAACCAATCTGGGTCTTACATTTATGTGCCCCGCCCGGGGGTCCTCCACTTGACCCCTGCCGGCCAGACAAAGCAGATCCGAGACCCGATCACTATAACTATGTGAGACAGTCTAATTAGTAACCATATAACTACAGCACACGTGGCTCTTAATATAATTTCTAAATATCCAGCAATTGTCAGTAAATATTTAATCCCCGTGTATAATAACCAACCCAGGTATATTCTCCTAATAATTACTGCTATCTGAATTATATTATTAGCTATAATGAACCAAGACACTTAGCGAGTAGGTACTCACCTGAACTGCAAAATTCAGTTATCACATAAACTATTATGCACTATATTAACTATAAATAATCTTTACTATAAAATACACTATGAACAAGCCCTTCCTAACTGACTCTCTTTCAACTAGTAAATGGGTGAAACATCTCTAGCTTCAGAAGCATTAAACGTTTTACTTTCTTTATGTTATCTACGCATAAAGATTAGGTATTTGATAGACCCTTAACACACTTGAGTTCCCCTGCGTTCGCAGTGTCGTTAGGTATCAAACAAAATATCAGATGGTACAGTTTCTACTAAAGATTATGTTTAAAACTTACGTTACACATATTTGAAAAAAATAACAACTAAATTGTTTCGAAAATGTCCGAGATATGTATACGAAAAGCTAATGTAGATGGAAAGTGGATAATTACCATGCATGTGTAACAAAAAACAGGCTCTTATATTTAGAATGTGAAGATTTTTGAATTTTAATTTTTTCCGTTTTGATAATACATGTGCAACACACTGTGCAACAGAGCTTTCTAGGAAACAATACCGGAGAATGTATTCAACAATCGGGATCTGTTGTAAAGGCCCGCTGCAAACACCTTTAAAACTTTATAATACTGGGGTTTCCGAAAGCTCTCAAATGTCAAAATTTTGCAAACAGTTGAATATCCCCTAATCGGTTGACAATAAGTATTGTTACATGTTACATATCTGTAAACTTACATATTATGTACTTATAACAAATGTAAAGAAATATAGGTATGTAAGTAATATATTCAATCACAAAAAATAAAATAAATATATATATTACAGTTCTTGGAGTTGCCAGAAAATCTAATAGACACAAATACCAACTGGTAGAGAAATTTGAGGTTAACCCACTGAAGTTACTTGAAATTTGGCTAGTCGATTGATTCCGCTACAAGCTTTCAGTGTGGTATTTGCATTGCATATTACTTACCTAACCTACAGACGAACATTTTGGTACCTGGGTCATTTATAATACAAACACGCGTACCAAATTTGTTATCTCCGGAGATATAATTTTTTTCCGGAAGAAACAAAATTGGCCGATTTTCCTGGCTAACGAAAGTATCCAAGCCACTTGCAAAAGAAAGGTACTCACCAAATTTGACTAAGATTGGCCCATTATCTTTTGAGTTACCTGTGTGATATATGTATATATATATATATATATATATATATATATATATATATATATATATATATATATATATATATATATATATATATACAGATAAAAATTCAAAGTGACCCCGGATATGGGTTCTAGAGGGCGTAGTTCGCGCTTATTTGAAGAGTTTTTTTCAAAATTCAAAAGTCGGGATCTTCTCATTAGTGAATTTTTTCACTAATAAATAATATATTTTATATTTCTATTGAAAAAAAAAATCATAAAATTTTCTAAACATGTTATTATATTATGTCACGAGCGCAGTGAGCAAATGAAATTTACTTAATGGTACAATCAAACACGCAAAATAGTTACTATTAGAATTCTTACCGCTATACCGTAATCATCAATTTTTTCATTAAATTTCAAAGTTATATATAATGTTAGACGGACAGCTTAAGCACATTCTTAGAGAATAGTACCTATCAATAATGATGTATGAATATACGTTCAAATATTATTATCACTATTTTGATGAAGAATTTTCTTAATATGTGATTGAATGGATGTACGCAGCATTTTCAAGACCTGGCTTTTAAATTCCATAAATGTTATTAGAATATTCCGAAACAAGTGTTCTGAAAAAATAATGTTTTCACACTATGAGAATGTCTTGTGGTGTACGAGCTGGAATAATTTTAAAATTATTTATCTCTCTCTCTCTCTCTCTCTCTCTCTCTCTCTCTATATATATATATATATATATATATATATATATATATATATATATATATATATATATATATATATATATATATATATATATATATATATATATATATATTGTATGTGTGTGTGTGTGTGTGTGTGTGAGAGCGAGAGATGGAGAGGGAGGGAAAGAGAAATACTTCCGGGTCCAGAATTTGTCAAAACTCGACATTTCGACTCATGTTTTGGAGCAATTTTCAGTCGGTTAAGGAAATATGAAAAGAACCCTAAGGCCTCTAGGCGTATTCCTTAGACTAGTAGATAACGATAGGTTGGGTTATTTTAGTTCGATTACGGGGCCTCAAGTTGCCTATTCCCCCATTCTCAATGGAAATCTAGATTTCAGCGAGTTCAATCCTATACTTGAGATAGATCTGAGGCCGCTCGGTGGTTTGTATTATTTGTAGTTGAGTTTCTACTTGAATACAAGATACGAGAAAAGATTGTATATGTTAATTATATAGGGTGTCTTAAGCTGCATCTTATAAAAATATTTTGACAATCACAGGGTGGTCCATAAGTCGTTGGTGATCCCTACAATTGTTTTTTTCGAACACCCTTATATTATTGCTTTTTTGCATTTTTTTATCGAAATATGATGCATGTTTGTAAGAAAAAAAATCGATACGCAGTAAGTGCGTTTTGGTAGCGAATTTTCAT
The DNA here is from genome assembly GCA_964006375.1 of Tillus elongatus. Lineage (NCBI taxonomy): Eukaryota > Metazoa > Arthropoda > Insecta > Coleoptera > Cleridae > Tillus > Tillus elongatus. The sequence continues at coordinate 100,232,200 of OZ023267.1, forward strand.
TGAATCCTTCGAATTTCAATAACTCAATTTGCTATTAATCTAAGGTTGGCTGGCTAGGAAACCAGTTTTCTCGAAAACATTTAAAATTTATTTTCGGAAAATTTTTGTACATTTTCAAACAATAAGTAATTTTGATAAAATATGGTACATTGTTTCTACGATATATGCTATACCGGTAACCAGACTGCTGCCTGCTTGCGTTAGAGAGACATATTTGCTATTAAACACATTTTTATAAAAATTATCTTCCATAACGCACTTGCTGCGTCCAGACTTTTTTATATCATTGACTAACTATATGAACTCAATCTTTTTAACACTGATAACTGATAAGTAATACGCCAAGAAAATATTTGTATATACCCGCCAAACATTAATAACTCGGCACTCCGCATTTGTGCAGTGAATCTAGCGCAGCAAAGTTTTTTTATAGTCGATGACTTTCATGTAGTTTTTGTAAGTGCAAGCGAGGGTGATTTTGTGACTGATATTCTGTCCAATTAGTTGCATTCTAAGAAGGTAAGTAATATGCAATGCAAATACCACACTGAAAGCTTGTAGCGGAATCAATCGACTAGCCAAATTTCAAGTAACTTCAGTGGGTTAACCTCAAATTTCTCTACCAGTTGGTATTTATTGCCTATTAGATTTTCTGGCAACTCCAAGAACTCTAATATCTATTTATTTTATTTTTGTGATTGAATATATTATTCACATACCTATATTTCTTTGCATTTGTTATAAGTACATATTATGTAAGTTTACAGATATGTGTTGTCTACTAGAATGATGGTAACATGCATAGGGTAAATTATTTAAGTTCAAGATATTACATATGCAGGGGTTGATTATACGAAAATATAAACGAAGCCAGTTAAATGGAGGAAAATTAATCAATTTTGAGATAAATCAAATATCTCATAACTTTGCTTTTATTGAATTTCTGTATCGTTCAAAAATTTAAAATCTTTTTAAAAGGCAATAATAGTAACAAGTCAACGCATTTGTGCAGTAATGATTCTGTTTAATAGTTTTGGCAATCACCCGATTATAGATTTGGTTTAATAGTGCGTAGAATATTTCTTGCTGTTCTTATTATACCGCATATTTGGGGCAAATCTGCGTCAACTTAGCTGTGTTAAGTTGGCTACCGTTGAGACTGCGCAGTATGACAGTTCGGCGTTCAAACAGATACGGAATGACCTTTTAACCACCATTCTATCAGTGTGCTCAGTGCTTAGAACATAAGAACACATAACCACACAAACCGGAGGGTCAGGATCAGCTAGATGCTTATAGTTTTTATCTTACTGGAAAATATAAGTACAATTTGGTAAACCCAATTCATCACAATACAGTTTTTTGACCCGACGATTGTTTTGCTAACGTCGGGTCAAAAAATTGTATTGTGGTGAATTGGGTTTACCATATTGTACTTATCGCTTATTCACTAACAAAGTTAGCGTCATCAAGAGGCATCAAGAGGATGAGTAAACTGTTTACTCATCCCCTTGATGACGCTAACTTTGTTAGCGAAACTATCGTCGGGTCAAAAAACTGGAACGAGCGTCATCGAGGGGATGAGTAAACTGTTAACTCATCATCTTGATGACGCTAACCTTGTTAGCGAAACGATCGTCGGGTCAGAAAACTGTATTGTAATGAATTGGGTTCTCCAAATTGTACTTATCAGTGCTCATCACAGGTTCCAATCTTCACTCATTAGTGGAAAAGGTTAGATGAATGAAATAGTGGAAGCCGTATTAAGTAAAATCCAAATGGAGCATGAAAACGGGTACAAATCCAAACTTAAGGAGTTGGGTTTAGGCCAGTATTATGGAATGAAGCATTTGCTGGTAAGATATATGTTTCTTATGCATGGTCGGCTCCTCAATAAGTGCGCCCGTGCGCGCGCACTGCCGCCTGCTGGGGAAAAATAATATTTTTGCTATGCTATATTTTAATAAATTTTTATTTTTTTAGCTCCTGCATTCTACACAAACAAAATTAGTATATCGAGAAGCAGAGTCGGCAGCCATTAATACAGAATCAGAAGAAGTATAGGGTGTTAATGGTTGCCGACGTTATATACATCCGTATACACAATCCTGCGTCGATGTGTATTCTTCGGCGCTCTACCTCAATTAGAAACTCCAATACGAAATGATCGACTATCTTCGTCGAAAACGACCGAATAAGCAATCCCGTTGTGCGATTTAAAATTCCACACTTGCAGCACAGCATAATAAGAACCAGCACTGAATGTGGTAGAGCGGCCCTATGATGTTGCGAGAATAGAATATTTGACCTTGCCCACATCGCTCCAGCTTAACGGACCAGGGTAGGACTCGGCATACAGTTATGCTCTTCTCGAATCACAGGCGTAATCGCTCATTTTATCGCCAGGGCCGTATTATCTTTTTTAAAGCAATGTTATTATTGATTTGTATACAGCAAAATATTACGTAATTGAAACAACGATAATTAAATATAGTCTAAAATATAGTGTTAGTAGAAGAAATATAACTACGATAGATTAGATCCTCGTGAATAGCATCTGACATTTAGACATTTTAAACTATATTAAATTGTTTAGTCAAAATGTATAATAAGTTTGCGTCTATCAAGTACGGCATTCTGGCGTATTTTCATAAAATTCATTCAATAGTAGAATTCAAGTTAAAAAAGTATATATATATATATATATATATATATATATATATATATATATATATATATATATATATATATATATATATATATATATATATATATATATATATATATATATATATATATATATATATATATATCTATATATATATATATATATATATATATATATATATATATATATATATATATATATATATATATATATATATATATATGGTAAAATTGAAAAGATACGTGCAGTATAAAACTACAAAGATCACATATTGTCATGTTTTTATGTCAAACAAAACATTTGAAATTATATAATGCTAACCTACATAGGCTTAGCCGTTTATAAATATATAAATTAATAGACGAGTAAATGAACATATAAATAAATAAAATAAAATTGAAAAGATACGTGAAGTATAAAATGACAAAGATCACATATTGTCATGTCTTTATATCAAACAACACATTTAAAATTATATAGTCAGTTAGTAATTATCAAAGGAAATGACTTTTTAACTACTATAACCTATAACTAGCTAGAGGAAAACTTGGTAAGTAGTTAATAATTATTAAGTTTAGTAAATAGGTTTTTTTATAATACATTTTCGGGGAAAAAGAGGGAAGGCCTTCATTTTTCTCTCTTGCGCACCCCCAATGCATTAAAGCACGAGCCGCTACTGTTCTTATGTTTTAATTCACTCAGCTTTCTAAATTGATGTCGACTGTATGCATAATACAGACGTTTGGGTATATTACATATTATGAGGTCTTTAAAACGTTTGTTTATTTTTTACTATAAATCCATAGAATTAAATATTTTTAGTTTAAGTTGAAATTATTTTCTTGTTTCCATAAAGCTTTAGACAAACGCATAAAAATTATTCCTTCTTCTGGACCACAATACCACAATCAAGCTTACATCAAAGAAAAATGGGCCTAGACTGATCTTCCTGGAAAAATTTCATGAGATTGTTGTACCTAACTGATATGTTTTTAGATTATACAATATTTTTTATTATTATTTTTATATGAAGTTAGTTATAATTTATGTATTTGTTAAAAATATTTTTACACAATAAAACCCCTAATTTACTTATTTTCTTTCATTTTAAACACCACTGCTCTCCTGCCAAAAACGCACCAGTATATTAAATTAAATACTGCAATAGCATGACAGTTTTATGATTACAAGTAAGCTGCTTTATAGCTATAGATAGCACAATACAATTCTATATGACAGTATAATAAATGTAGACAGAAGCTGTATAAAATGTATTAACCGTGTCATGCTGGTGTAATATGATAGTATTATAATAACAAGTAAACTGCTTCATAACCATATATAGTCCAATTTACAGCTTTTATCTGATAGTATTGTAGCGCCATCCTTAGTGCAGTAGCAGGAGGGTTCTAAGATAGACAGCATGGCGCACGACTTTACAGATTCTACCGCAGCGACGAACGAGTGAACCAGCTGCAGAGGAGACAACATGAAATAACAACGGAGACAGACAGTATCGCCGCAGTTAGTGCACGACACGCAACTTTCGTTTCCTTTGTTAATATTATCACTTTATTGTTTTTGTTATTGCTGTTGTTAAATAAAACTTGTAAAACCCGACTCGAGGAATTATATATTTAGTGTGCTTATGCGCCTCAACAACCATAAAGTGGTGACCCCGGACGAAAATAGGGAATAAACAAACCGTTAAAAATTCCGGAACAAAGACTCTGTATAAAGTGACGCGTAAACAAAAGTGATAAATAACTTCATTACTTCATCATGGGTAACGATACAGACGTAAAAGTGACAACTGGTGACGCAACCGTAAATAGTCTCGAAGTCAACGACATCAAAACGTGAAACTACCGCCCTTTTGGCAGACGAATCCAGCACTCTGGTTCGCACAGGCAGAGGCGCAATTTTACGCACACAAAGTTACATCTGACACAGCAAAATATTACGCCGTCATAGCAGTGCTAGATAATTATGTGCTACAAAAGGTCCAAGATATGTTACTCGCACCGCCAGAAGCCAACAAATACAATATTTTAAAAGAACAATTAACAGCCAGGTTTTCCGACTCGCAAGAGACGCAACTCAGAAAACTGCTGACGGAAATACAGCTGGAAGACAGAAAACCATCCCAACTGCTGAGAGAAATAAAAGCATTAGCAGGGAGTAAGTTCACAGAGGAAGTAGTGAAAACATTGTGGCACCGGAGACTTTAAGAGTGCAAGAAGTGTTAGTAGTGACAGAAGGACTAGAGTTAACAAAAACGGCGGACATTGCAGATAAAATAGTGGAAGTGCCGGACACAAATCACAGTGCCATCTACGCAGTGAGTGCGTCAACGTCAAATCACGTGAATCAACATAACGCGAGTGAGGACAGCGCCATCGCACAACTGAAAGCGCAAGTGACAGCGCTGACAGCAGCGATCGAACAACTGCAAACACAGAACTACAGTAGGCGTAACTTCCACAGATACCGTAAGAGGTCGCGATCACGAAGCAAAAGTAGACCAGGACATAATGGCATCTGCTATTATCACGAGAAATTCGGAAACAGGGCCAAAACGTGTGCGGCACCGTGCACATTCAACAAACCTAAAAATTCGGAAAACTAGACCGTCCGTCGTCAAATGCGGCTGTTGGCGATGGCACAGCTACACAAAACCGTTTATTTGTGACAGACAGAGCGACAGGAACAAAGTTTTTAGTGGACACAGGTGCAGACGTGTCGGTATTCCCGAAGCGTACGTCAAAACAACGGAAACCGGGCAATTACAAACTGTACGCTGCAAACGGTTCTGTTATAGACACTTTCGATGAGGAACTACTATGTCTCAATCTAGGTCTGAGAAGATCCTTCAAATGGTCTTTTATTATAGCTGATGTATCCCGACCTATCATCGGCGGCGACTTTCTAAAACATTACGGCTTGCTCGTCGACTTAAAACGACGATGTTTAATCGACGGCACCACAAAACTGTCAGCGCCATCTACCGAAGGGACGTGTGACACGCCAAGCATCACAACCGTCGCTGAAGAATGTAAGTACCGCCATCTTTTACACAAGTTCCCAGAGATAACTTCAAACGCGCCAATCAGCTGTAACAAAAGACATCCAATCATGCACCACATCATAACGGAAGGACCGCCTATCGCGGAGAGGGTGGGCAGACTGTCACCCGAGAAGCTAAAAGCAGCTAAGGAAGAATTCCAATACATGCTGGAGAGGGGCATCTGCAGGCAGTCTAGCAGTCCCTGGGCCAGCCCACTTCACCTCGCGCCAAAGAAAGAACCAGGAACTTGGAGACCGTGTGGCGATTACAGGAAACTAAACAGCGTCACCGTTCCAGACAGGTACCCGATAGCCCACATTAAAGACTTTACGTATATCCTAGATAAAGCTACAGTCTTTTCAAAGATTGACCTTAATCGAGCATACCACCAAATACCGGTCGCGGAACAAGATATCCCTAAAACAGCAGTAATAACTCCATTCGGATTATTCGAATTCCCTTTCATGCGCTATATGCATACAGTGCTTCAAAACTTGGACTTATGTTACGTATATTTAGACGACATCTTAATAGCGTCATAGAATGAGGAAGAGCACACGCGTCACCTATAAAATGTGTTTGAAAGACTAAAGCAACACGGACTAACAATAAACATGGCAAAATGTGAATTTGGTGTAAATAGCGTAGATTATTTAGGTTATAGAATCAGTGATTAAGGTACCCAGCCGCTACCACAAAAAGTCAGTGCTTTCACAAACTATCCCAAACCTAGCATTATTAAGGACTTAAGAAAAATTTTTAGGTATAATTAATTTTTACAGATCAATCATTAAAAACGTCGCAGAAATACAAGTTCCTTTGAACGAACTTTTAAAAGACAGCGTTAAGAACGATAAACGACCAGTGCAGTGGCCTCAAGATACTGAAGAGGCATTTGCCAAGTGTAAAAGCAGTCTCGCGAGTGCCGTGTTATTACGAAACCGAGTTCAAGGTGCACGTCTATCTTTATCTACGGACGCTCCTAATAAAGCCATCGGCAGTGTCTTAGAACAGTTTAATAACGGACAGTGGGAACCCTTGGCATTTTTTTTTCAAAAAAGTTAAACGAAGCCCAACAGAATTATAATGCGTACGATCGTGAACTGTTAGCAATCTATGAGTCAGTGAAACACTTCCGCTACATGGTGGAAGGAAGGGAACTAACCATAAAATGCGACCATAAACCGCTCACGGTCGCCTTTCAGCAAAGGGCAGACAAAGCAACGCCCCGGCAATTTCGCCAACTAGATTTTATCGGGCAGTTCACTACCGACATTATTTACATCCCAGGCAGACAGAACACAATAGCCGACACGATGTCAAGAATCCCCGAAATAGAATTCCCCAACGGGCTCGACCCCCATACTTTAGCGCTGGAGCAAGCAAGCGACTCGGAGCTTAAACACATCTTAGAGGGGGAAACCTCCCTCAAGCTTCAGCCAATACCGACAGAGCATGGAAACCCACCACTCTACTGCGATGCATCCACCCATAATGTCCGACCATTCATGCCTAATACCTTAAGAAAGCAGGTATTTGATAAATTGCACGGTCTAGCGCACCCAGGTACAAAAGCTACAGGCAAATTAATAAGACAAAAGTTTGTTTGGCCGCGTATAAATAAGGATATTTCATACTGGACTAAGAACTGCATGTCGTGTCAAAGGAGTAAAATACAACGACACACGAAAGCTCCTTTAAAAAAATTCGCAGTACCAGACGGTCGTTTCGAAGATGTTCACCTAGGCATAATAGGCCCGTTACCGACATCAGGAGATTTTAAATACTGTTTAACAATGATAGACAGATACACCAGATGGCCTGAGGCAATCCCTTTGAAGGATATTACCACCGAAACCGTCGCTAAGACATTTTGTTAACACTGGATAGCGAGATTCGGCGTACCATCATCAATCACCAGTGACCAAGGCAGGCAATTTGAGTCTGCTCTTATAAAGTCTTTGACCAATATAATGGGAATACAGAAGAAAAGAACAACAGCTTACCATCCGCAGACTAACGGCATCCTGGAAAGATGGCATCGCACCTTAAAAACGGCCATTATGTGCCACGAGACAGGAAGCTGGATCGAAACACTGCCGTCAGTTTTACTAGGCCTCAGAGCATGCTACAAAGAGGACATCAAATCTTCTTCAGCAGAACTAGTCTACGGAAGAACGCTTCGCCTGCCGGAAGAATTTTTTACAAAAAGCGACACATACTGCGACCTAGAAGCATTTGTTTCACGACTGAAAGAGACGATGCAGAATTTACGGCCGGTACAAACAAATTTCCACGGAAATTCAACAACGTTTGTACACCCAAAACTAAAAGACTGTACGCATGCATTTCTTCGGGTGTAAAACCCGACTCGAGGAATTATATATTTAGTGTGCATATGCCTCAACAACCATAGTATCATGAATATGGAATAAAGCGGTATAAAATGTATTAACCATCATAATGCAATAGTATGACAATTCTATAATCATATAAAGAAGCTTACTTATAGCAAGTCTGTTATGTTGCTTTTACTAGACATGTATACTACCATTAATTCAACGCCAGCTTAATTACTGCAAAAATACTGTTCCAGCATTACCAGTATTGTTGTCACAACAACCTGTCTAATTGTCCCTTATTTAATGCATCATCTTTGCTGTGGTTAATAGAATTTACTCAGATTTTAATAGACATGTTTCTCAGTGTGGGTCCTGCTAATTACAAAAAGTGTTGGCCTAGCCTGAAGAAATTTTTTCAACGAAATTCGCTAAAAAGCGATTTGCATGCCAATAAATAGTACCTTGCAGTTTTGAGATTAAAAAGATTCGCAGAACAGAATTATAAATAATAAATTATTTATTTGTGAAAACTTATATGTATGGTTTTGTAAGTTTTACCTGATAAAATTTTCTACACGTGACAGGGTCAGCAAAATTCCCATTTCCTACTCCTTGTGGGCATTCAAAATCATTATTTTTCTGAGCTTTACCTAAAAAAGACAAAATTTTGTTGTGAGAAAATCAGGTACTTTAACAATCGGGAAAACGAAAGTGCATTGTGGTAAAAGCAATTATTTAATAGAACAATTAATGTTATCATTCAGAAAATATAAAAGAACAAATGACCGTATGACCAATGTAGTCGGTTGCCAAAATGGGAAAGAGAACTAACGCTAGTACCAAAATCTTTCATAGGTTTTTACGTTTTGTAATCCTTTGAAGTTTACATTCACATTTCTTATCTATGACATTTCCGTACTAATTTCTAGTAGGCATATAAAATTTTCTTCCCAGAAAAGCTAGTTTTTTTTATCATTTATGCCGTTGTTCCTACATAGGTATATAATTTTCTGTGAAACTTCATTAAACCAAATTAGTGTTTTTGAGCACCTCATCTCGTTTAGATGATTAACGAAGGGTACTGGGTTCGATTCCCAGCGTTCCCTTTCACTTTTACAGTATATACTGTAAAATTAACATCAACCGAGGTTGTGGAAATGTATTTGAACAAGTTGCATGTCTGTGCGTTTCGCGGTTCGCCCTTTTCGTTGTATTTGTCTAAAACATTACTGTTATTTGGAACAGCAACATCCACGAGAAGAACCGAGTCATCCCTCCTATCCACCACCACAATATCAGGCCAGTTATTCGCCACCTGTCAGCTGTCTATCGGTGATCATATCGTCTAAAATCGGCATTATCCAGAACTGTTTGCGGATGGTACTTGTAGCAACGAATGTAGGTGTTAATTATTCTGAATTTGATGGCCAGCTTCTGATGGATGATGTTGCATAGTTGATTCTTTCTGCGTAGGTAGTCAGTGTTTGCTATGGATGAACGTCGTGATGTTATGTGTTGTATAGTCTCTGTGGTTTGCTGGCACTTTCTACACTTCTATGTAATGTTTGGACCTCTAATAACATATTTATTGTAATTGTTAGCATTATTACCTGATCCTAAATAGCTATCATAAATCCTTCCATACCTTCAGAAAGCCACTTATATCCAGAAAAATTGTACTTTTTTTAGGGAAAATTTTGGGTTTTCTTTCGGAGAATTTTTGATCTCAGGAAATTATTATTACTGTTATTATTATTATTATTATTATTATTATTATTATTATTATTATTATTATTATTATTATTATTATTATCATTATTATTAATGGAACTTTACATGTAGCTAGAAATAAAGTAAATAAACTTTTGATGTGAATTTTAAGTGATTTGGTTCACAAAATTTTGAGTTTTTCCCAAATTAAGAATAAAATCTGAAAGATATGAATTGAGACAAGTTACTTATTATGTTGTTAAGTAGTAAATGATTGCCATTGAAATAAATATAATAGATTTTATAATATGCTTCTAAAATTGGAAACCAAAGAATAAAAACGTATTTTGTTTATTTATCATGGTTTGACAGTTCTGTGTTGAGGTTAAATACTAAATGATTGTATAATATGTTTCTAAAATTGGAAATCAAAGAATAAGAATATTAACGTTAATATTCGTTGATTAATTTTTCAAGTAGGTAAGTTATTCCAATAATGAATTGACTTCTTGACTTTTATGAATTCAGGAGTGGGAACATTTTGTTTGTTTTCACTTGCTGTGTGAAAAAACTATTAAAACAAATCGCAGAAGAAACTAGGGTTTAGTTAATGGATTACTTAATGGATTCTTATATAAAATGAGGCTCACAGAAGCTAACCTACCCAAGATAGATAAAGTAACCATTTCAGCAAATATTTTTTACTGTTAATATTAGGAAATCTTTATTGAGAAAATTTACTAATAGAATTTGTTTTACAAAAACTTTTTTGTTTTTGAAAAAACGGGTTCCATTAGGTTGACTAAAACGAAATCGTCCAGGCAATTAACAAGGAAAAATACCTGCTACGTTTATAATTTGGCAGATACATCCCTTTTCTAAACATGAATTAAATTTTCTTCTCGAACGCTTTTGGAACTTTAACGAAATTTCTTTTAAATAGACTTCTACAGTACCTAGATTCACCAAATTTTAATTTTCTAGTGTCATAGAAAATTTAGTTTTGGGCATTCACAGTTTTTTTCTCTCAAAAGGAGCTAGAACACAAGATTTGAATATTTTTTATGATAATATAAAAAGAGAAATTCTTCAAATGAGCTTGTATTAGGACCTATAAACCCAATCTTCGCCGTCTGTTTAAATTAAAAGTAATATTACTTTTAGTCATATGTCGTACTAATATTCTAAAATTCTTATGAAAATTCACTATTATAACACACTTGCTGCGTCCCAAAATTTTTCGTCTTAATGCAGTGTCTCTTTCTCGTCAATTGCTGGAAACGGAATTTTTCTTGCAGGGGCTTCCGGCAAAAAAGTGAAAGTTTATTTGTAAACCTACTACGTTAATGGCGATTGCTTATCCGCTAATATATAAATAATATTTCTAGTCTTTGTTCGCTTAAACTATTTGTCTACCTAATAAATGCTAGCGTTTATTAGCGAAATGATCGTCAGGTCTTAAAAATGTGCTGTGGTTAATTGGGTTCTCCAAAGTGCACTTATCAATGATCCACACATGTTCCAATCTTCACTTAGGAGAGATTGGCCTCTATATCTCAAATCAAATTTTATAAATAATTATTATATAGGTAGGTACCTAAATAAACCGGGTGCGTATATAAGTATCTATAAAAATTAAAAATTATTAAATGACAAGAAGTCATAAAAACTCTGGGCTCAGCAAATGCGTTATGGAGGTGAGTTTTCATTAAAAAAAATTACTTACAAATATATCGCTCAAATGCTAGCAGGCAACAATTTTGTTACCGGTATAACCTATATAGTAGGAACAATGTACCATATTTTATCAAAATAATTATTTGAAAATGTACAAAAATTTTCCGAAAATAAACTTTAAAATGTTTCTGAGAAAACTGATCTCCTAGCCAATGAACCTTAGGTTAATAGCAAATTGAGTTATTGAAATTTGAAACATTTCATGACAATTCGCAACCAACCACCCTTGCTACGTTCATACAAAAATTTTCCGAAAATAAAGTTAAATGTTGGTTACCTAACCAACAAAACTTACGTTAATAGCAAATTCAGTTATTGAAATTTGAAGGATTTAATGAAAATTTGCTACCAAAACGAACTTACTGCGTCCAGATTTTTTCTTACAAACATGCATCATATTTCGATAAAAAAATGCTAAAATGCAGTAACGAATTTGTTCTACGAAAATGAGCTAAAAATTATAGACCGTTAAACCATAAACTTCACTAAACCTACAGCGAAAGCATCAACTTAACTAAAGCGACAGCCAAAGCATCAGTGAAAGGGCCTATTTGAAATAAATTTTCTGGAAACATTTTAGTAAAATGAAGGGCAATGACGGTTGAATCTGAAACTTAAGGGTTCGCAGAACACTCTTCTTGCAACATTTTATTTTCAAAATCCGTATTTCTTTCACGTTCTTTACCTAAACATTGCCAATTCTGACGTTCTAAATTGCGAGTTTGATGTTTTGAGGAAAACTCCAAAATTTGTTGTTTAGCTGCCCGTAACTTTTTTGTCCTTAAACTTAGATACCTAAATTTTGGTACATGGTTCACTCTTTATAATACAAATACGCGTACCAAATTTGGTTGCCTTCACTTTGTTATTTCCGGAAATATGATTTTTTTCAGAAAGAAAACACAACATTTTCTGGGAAAACCTGATCCGATTTTCCTGGATAACGAACTTATCCAAGCCACTTGCAGAAGGAAGGTACTCACCAAATTTGATCAAGATCGGTCTATTATTTTTTGAGTTATCGGTACGATATATATATATATATATATATATATATATATATATATATATATATATATATATATATATATATATATATATATATATATATATATAGTATAATATAAAGAAAATTTGAATCACCAACGACTTATGCGCCAGCCTGTAATTGTAGGAATATTTTTTAAGATGTAGCTCAAGACACCCTATAATTGTATATATATATATATATATATATATATATATATATATATATATATATATATATATATATATATATATATATATATATATATATATATATATATACGTACACATTTTTTTTTCGTATCTTGCATAATGACGGATATATTGACTTTAAAGATTTTTTACGAAAATTCGACAAAAATGATATACCACTAACCGATAAACTCTATAGCCAACACTACTGCCAAAACATCAGAGAAAGGGTCTATTTGAAATGAATTTTCTGGGAATATTTTAATAAAATGAAGGGCAATGACGATTGAAACTAAGACTTCAGGCTTTGTAAAACATTATTCTTGAGAAATTTTCCTTACATAGCTCATATTAGTTTCAGGTTCATTGCCTAAATATTACCAATTTTGACGTTTAAAATCGCGATTTTTGACGTTTTGAGGAAAACCCAATTTTATTTTTCTTTAAATGCCTGTAACTTTTTTGTCCTTTAACCTACAGAGCTAAATTTTGGTAGGTAACTACCTATAATGATATAAACCCGCGTACCAAATTTGGTTGCCCTTACTTTGTTAATTCAGGAGATATTTTTTTTCGAAAGAAAACACAAAATTTTCCGCGAAAACCTCGGCGGATTTTCCTGGCTAACAAACTTATCCAAGCCACTTGCAAAAGGAAGGTACTCACCAAGTTTTATCAAAATCGGTCCATTATTTTTTTTTTAGTTATAGGTGTGACACATAAATATATATATATATATATATATATATATATATATATATATATATATATATATATATATATATATATATATATATATATATATATATATATATATATATATATATATATAAACATATAAAGCCTGAAACTGACCTCGGATTTGGGTTCCAGGGGTCCTAAATAGCGCTCATTTGAAGAAATTTTTTCAAAATTCAGAAGTCGGGATCTCCTCAATAGTGAATTTTTTTTAAAGAAAATTCACTAATACAAAATGAATGGAATCGATTAAGAATTTTTAGGTTAATTGCACAAACGTCAAGCTTTTGGTACTAATAAATGTCTTCAATTATTTATCCGTTAGTTTCAGATAAAAGAAACACCTCTACCTACTCATGCATCGCCATCTCCAGATTGTTGATTTACTGCTCATTTAATTTCCTACTTAGTAGGTATATAACATTCAAAACGGTCTAAAATTTGGCGACTGATATACTCTACGACAATTTACGAAACACTAATGAAAATTCACTATAAAACTAAAAATATAACAACAGAGAATTATAATTATATAAAAATGAAAATTACTGCTATTAAATCAAACAATAAACTGATTTACATTAATAAGTATGTGGGCATGGCGGGTTGAAGATATATACTAATGGCAACGGAATTAATTAATTCTCGATTACATTCTTACCTAAAGATGAACAAGTGACGTGGATAACGATCAATAAATATCTTTTTATTAGAAACATTTTTTAGCTTGTATACACATAACACTCAACAAACTAACAACGTCACCAACAATGCCAAACACTTTCCTTACTTCTTGTAGTTTTCAACTAATTATCCATTCAGTGACCACACTACTTTCTTTACAGTAACATTAGGTCAAGGAGATAATACCGGTTCCTCAAAACATTATTTAAACTAAATAGTGATTATTATTATTTAAATGACAAAAATGTTTATTATACGAAAAAATAACGTGAAAACGTAAATATAACAATGAATATTTATCTAGAGGTTATAGTCTTAGTCGGTCGATTTCACCTTTTTCTCAAGCGCAGATTTAAATTCTTCGCAACTCGTAGCCTTGTCAGCTTCCCAAGAGAAATAATAATTTGTTTTCATGTTCTCTTGATTGTGAATTAAATTATGTTTAATAAAAATTTCATTTTATCATTATATGTAAAATATACTGATGTTCATACAATTATGAGATTATGAGCACCTATATAGAACATTATTGATTGTGTTTTGATGTTCTTTTGATTGTGAATTAAATTATGTTTAATAAAAATATCATTTTAGCATTATATGTAAAATATACTGATGTTCACACAATTTTAAGCACCTATAATAAACCATTATTGATTGATAAAGAAATAAATAGTGTCGAAATGTTGAATTCTTGAATAAGTAGGTAATAGGTGTTCATTGTGACAATTGTATCCTTCGTGTCGAATAAGCAAGACGCGTACCAATCATATACCGCACATCTAATTACTTTAACATGATTTTATTGTAAGTAGGTGGTCTGTTGTTGTTTAGGAAATATGCGGACAGGCTTAATCCTGATGCAAATTGGCTGATTAAGCCCTTTAAGATAGGGAATCGCCATTGGTTGCAGCACGGTCCCTAATGAATTATACATCGAGCAGCATTATAAGGTTGCCAGAAAGAAAATTTTAATAGCTGATTTGCTTCTATGTGCAATGTGCAATTATTATACCACAAAACATTTACTACTCCCAAGATAAGTACTGTGTGAGGGTTCATCGAAAGCTCCAAATTTCAACGTGTAGGAGCAGCCTATCACTGGACTGAAGGCAAAATCAAGATATTATTTAACGCCACATGATTCAATTTGTCGTTCAAATTTAATAAACCATTTAAGTCAACGAGCTTGATAATGTGAATGAACGGGGATGCACATTGAAAAAATCATAGACTTGGGAATTATGAACCCAAAAGATTTTATTTTTTAATACACACTCTCAGAGGCTCGATTCTTGAAAAATCGGCATCTCAAAACCGCAAGTCAAAGACGCAAATTTTCACGCTGTGCGAAATGCTGCTACGAGATACAAGATACCAAGGTCATTACTTCGCTTTCGAATTAAAATTCAGCTACCGTTGTGGCAACACTAGACGGCCTAGACATTTCAAAATGTTTCCCATGAAGAAACCAGTTTCTTTCATCTAAAATATCTGACCTTGCACAAAGTCATTTATTTAATTGCGATTAATGAGCCAGTTTGACAGGTTTTTAAATTTTTCAATCAGTAGGCTTAAATCATACTCTATATTAGCGGGTTAAATTTAAAGAGAAAATATGTAGCTAGACGATATATTTTTCTTGCTGACATTGGCTGCGTTCACCATGCGCCAGCAACTGAATAGTTGAGTCATCGTATGCGTTCACCAGTGCCGCCGATTTTCAGCTGGAACTCAACTGTTGCCGATTTCTCAAAGCGGAATTAATTTTCGCTGACTATTTCACCATGATGTTGAAGTATGCGTAGTTAAGTAGCTACCCACTGTTCTAAATTTGTCTATATAATAAGTACTTCGCAATTTATTGGAAGTTGTTCGAGACATTCCAAAATGGTTAATATGGGTAATGAAAATCATCTGAAGTGTAATTTGATATTACTTACATCTTTGTAATAATCTTCACATCCCGATGGTTTGACTCTTTCAGGCGGCACCATATCGCATTACTGGCTGGGCTAAATTTTCTATCGCCAGTCCTATCACATTGATATCAAGTGGATGGATCATCAGCTAATTCGATTATAGAACGAAGTTTTTAGGTTAATCATTATTTTCATTGTCCATTTAAGATTTTTAAACTTTTTTAAAACTCCGTGTCTAGAGTCCCGTCAAACGGAAACTCTTTGCGCTCCCGTTAACGACTATGCCGTCATTACTCGATCGAATACGGCAGCAGGAAATGTAAGTTGAAATTGTGAAAAAATACTTTGTAATGTGCGAAGTCATCCTGCTCCATATGTCTTTTTCGTAATTACAAAAAGATTCGGTAATAATAATAATAATAATTTATTGTTTCATAATAAACAAATATAGAGAGAAAGTTCGAAGATATGAATTCAGTAAACTTAACAACAATAACATAGCTGTGATAAATAAGGATTGTCATTACATTATATATATATATATATATATATATATATATATATATATATATATATATATATATATATATATATATATATATATATATATATATATATATATATATATGATACATTAATTTATGATTTACCACATCTACGCTACCCTACGGCTAAGTACAATATTCATTCATGTTAAATGTTATAGATTATAGAGAGTACGGTAAACCCGTAAGGGGTTTGTTTGTACTAAAGAAGGCGATCAGATGAGTAGTCTATTTATTATGCGTTTCTAAGAAAGTAATATACCATAACAAGGTACGTCTATGGGCAGGTAAGTTATCTTTTTTTTAAGATCTGAGAATACGTAAGTAAAATACCCACGGAAAGAGATGGGAATTTGCGTTACACCCTTGAGGTTCCAGGTTTTAGTGTAGTAAAGGCCAATATCATGGAAAGTTTCATATTTTATCACGTTCGGCTTTCAAGTGGAGTAATTTACAATGTCACAAGGTTTAAGTAGTTTATGACCTAAAGAAAAGGCGGTGTGGTCTAAGTGCAATTATTCACGATTTATAGATTCTATTTAGGAAGGCAGTATTGTCACCCAACCATTCTCTGATAGCTCGTTTGAAAGCTGGTAAAGGCTTTTTGCGAAGATTAACAGGTAGCCGGTTAAAAAGTTTAGGACCATAATAACTTATGTGCTGGAAGCACATGGTGAGATTTTTTGAAGGAATTTTTAAATTACCTGCAGAGGATGGCCTTGTATTCTTTTCGTGATTGATTACAAATCTATATTTATATGATTTACGCATATATTTGAGTACGGAATAGCCAAATCAAGAAAGATACCGACAGGTTTTTAATGACTGTTAAAGCAGTTGTTGATGAAATCAGTAACAAAGACTAGGGCGTCCTCTGCAGATTTCTTTCCCTGGAAGCCATACTGCGATCTGTTGAAAAAGTTATGTTTATTGAGGAAGTGTATTAAACTATTTTTAATGCATTTTTTTACTATTTTAGAAATAACATTCGTAAGAGCGATTGGACGGTAAGTATTGAGATCAAGCTTATCACCTGCTTTGTGTAGTGGAACAATAGTAGCATGTTTAAAAGCAGTGGGAAATTTACCTGAAGACAGAGTAAGATTCACTAAATGTGTAATTGGTTTCGTAAGGAAGCTTGAGTATGTTTTTACAATTTTATTAGTTATAGGGTCATGGCCGAGGCTAGAGGTTGACTTAAGAGATCGGATGTGCTGCAATATTTCAGCTTTAGATACTGGTTTAAGATATAAGAAGGTGCTGAGACTGGGATGCATTCGTAATAATGTCTATTCGCTAAAACCAGCGAATTGGCTGACATCTGCGGGCGGGTCGTGAACAATAAAAAGTGGGGAAAACATTTGAAAATTAGCATTGTTTATATAGTGGGGCAAACTTATTTATTTCATTTTTATAATGACTAGCAAATGCAAAAGGTTTTGTTCAGTTCCGCAGTACAACTCATATGTGTCTGATAATATTTCAATGCATTACATCCTTTCCAAAAATGTACAATTGTGTAAAATGTGAAAACATGTCCTGGGAATTGGTAAACCAGTTACAAAATATATGACAGTTTGCAGTGAACATTTTTTGGAAGGGGATTTCTCAAAAAGGAGGTAGTAATGTTGTTTTACAGAAAAATAGCCATAATAAATTACTGTATCATTTCATTAGCTGAAAAATACAGACGTTTGAAGAATGGTGTCATCGCAAATATTACCAGTAGGGAGCCATGACAAAAACTAGATTTCGCCTTTAAAAAAATCGAAAAAGATACGTAAATTGAAGACTTTTTAATTTGTTGTCATAAATAAAGGTTTTTACGTTATCACCATGTTCCTCAAGTGTAGATTTTTCTGGTACTGCAGAAGATCCCATTTCATTGGATAGACCAGAAAATAATGATGGGCTTGCTTCCCATTCTGTTGAAGTTAGTATGGCAAATGATGTTTTAAATAGTGAAAAATAGCATCCAGGAGTACACAAATACACATTAATGAGTTCTTTAGCCCTGTGGATAATGATGAGAAGTTAAAATGCTTTACAGGCATGGAGAATGTTGTGCTAGATACAATTAAGGAATGTTGTGTTAATTAAAATAAAATAAGATTATAACCCAAAACTGATTTTTAATCAGAAACTGATATAGAAGGACACAAACGTTGAGAGAAAACTAATGAAAACGCTACCTTCTTGGTAAAATGTAATAAAACATTAAAAATCTTTTCCCCACCTTTTCCGTAAATTTCAATTTTGAAGCGCCATCTCTCGGTGAGTCATTTTCGCGAATTCATAACTATTATTAACAAACAAAACAAAAAAAGTTGTCTTTAACTTGAAATGACTTCTTGCACCAAAATAAAAAAATATATATCTTTCAATAAAAGTTATTATATATTTAGTGTGAAAAAATAATGGGCCGATTTTAATCAAATTTGGTACCTTCCTTTTGCAAGTGGCTTGGATAAGTTCATTAGCCAGGATAATCGGCATGGTTTTTCCAGGAAAATTTTGATATATCCGGCAATAACAAAGTTATGGCAACCAAATGGTACGCGGATTTATATCCAAAGAGGTGAACTATGTACCAAAATGTAGATCTGAAAGTTAAATACAAAAAACTTATAGGCAGTTAAAAAAAATATGATTTTCCTCTTAAAACGTCAAAGTCGCGATTTGGGACGTCAAAATTGGCAACATTTGGACAAAGAACCTGTAACGAATACAGGTTACGTAGAAACAATCTAGCAAGAAGAGTGTTTTACAGGCCCTTAAGTTTCAGCTTTAAAGTGATTGTCCTTCGTTTTGCTAAAATATTTCCGAAAAACTCATTTCAAATAGATCCTTTCTCTAATGTTTCGGCAGTAGTTTTAGTTATAGAGTTTGTCCTTTAATGGTCTATAATTTTTAGCGAATTTCCGTAAAAAGAATTAGCTAATGTGGAGACTGCGACTTTTAAATTTTGAAAAGAGTTCTTTAAATGAGCGCGAGCTAGGCCCCCTAGAACCCACATCCGGGGTTAGTTTAAGTTTTTATCTATTTTCATATATACAGGGTAACGCATTTTTACGGTAAAGCTCAATATATCCGTTATGATACAAGATACAAGAAAAATTGTATACTTTACTTAAAGTGTTATGAGCTGCATCTTATAAAATTATTTTTACTATCACAGACTGGCCCATAAGTCGTTGGTGATATAAATTTTCTTTTTTTCATCGTACACATCTTTATATTATTGCATTTTTGCATTTTCCATCGAAATATAATGCATGTTTGTAAGCAAAAAAAAATCGGGACGCAGCAAGTGCGTTATGATAGTGAACTTTCATTAAATGCTTCAAATTTAAATAGCTCAATTTACTATTAACTTAAGGCTCGTTGGCTAGGAAACCAGTTTTTTCGGTAACATTTTAAGTTTAAGTTTGGAGAATGTTTGTACATTTTCAAGCAATAAAGTTATTTTTATGAAATATGGTACATTGTTTCTACTATATAGGTTATACTGGTAACCAGATTTGTTGCCTGCTTTCATAAAAAAAATAGATATTTGCTATTTAAAAAATGCAGAACAAAATGTTTTCGGATTTTCGTAAAAAAATGGTTTTCAAATTTTCATGAGCACTTTTTTGTTGTTTTATCTAAAAAAAAATTTGTAAATAGTTATATCTCGGTAGGTGGGTAAATATCTTGAAGAAGTTCGTTGGCCAGGAAAATCGGACCAGTATTTTCGGGAACATTTTAAGTTTATTTTCGCAAAATTGGTGTACTTTTTCAAACAATAAAGTTATATTGTTGAAATGTGGTACATTGCTTTTATTATATAGGTTATACTGGTAACCAAATTTGATACCTGCCTTCATTAAAAAATACATATTTGGTTATAAAAACATTTTATGAAAATTCACTACCATAATGCACCTGCTGCGTGCAGATTTTTAATATAGCGGCGTTATCATGCCAAAACTTTTGAATGTGTTCTTCTTTCAACCTCAATAAATATTTTTAGCATTCCTCTATAACAGTATACAGGTGTGTGTGTGTGTGTGTGTGTGTGTGTGTGTGTGTGTGTGTGTGTGTGTGTGTGTGTGTGTGTGTGTGTGTGTGTGTGTGTGTGTGTGTGTGTGTGTGTGTGTGTGTGTGTGTGTGTGTGTGTGTGTTCAAATGCAAGGATGGCAATGGAATAATCCTCCACTAGCCACAGACTTTTATAAATTAGTATGCAGGTCAGATACTGGGATTTTCGTTTCGTTTTCTCGTTAAATTCAAATGAAACACCTGTATATTATAGTCAATTTGAACACGTCCAATAATGTTCTTTTAGTTTCATAAGGCATTACCTATACCTAAATTCACTACTTACTGAGATATTATTTGTTTTAGAATCAAAAATGTTCGATTTATGCCCGTAAAGAAAAAAACAGTATGTATTATAGTCACATTTTTGGACTCCTTTCGTTTTGACCATTTATCGAATGTAGTCTGTTGGGTTCTATGCAGAGTTATTTAAGATCCAATATCTTCCTTTCAAAAACTGAAGATATCGATGTGCAGTAGGTAAGCCGTTCTTACAAAAAATGCAGACCGATGACCAATTTCCCAATAATTACACCCCAGACGTTGAGAGACCAGCTGTTTTGACTAGTCATGTGAATAAAATAAGTATTTTCAATAGTATAGTAATGGAAATTATGTCTGTTGACATGTTTCATTCTTGTGAAATGTTGCTTTATCAGTAAACAATCTCGTCAAAGTATCTTGTTTATCTTTGAATTTGTTGTTGTGCCCAGTGACAAAACGACAGTCACCTTTGATGATCATCATTGTACAATTCTTGAGGAAGTTGAATGTGGTATGCGTGAAACTTATTTGTATTCGTAAAACAGTTGTATTACTAATATGTTTCCCTTTTTCTCTTCTCCCTCTAGGCTCGTCCGCGGCTTTGCCGCCCCGATAGCACTGCAGCCCTTGGCATATTGTGCATGACATATGTTTCCCTTGCTATTCTTCTTGAGCTGATAGGTGAGTCGTCTCTTCACATAAATTTATTGTCAACTCATTCTCCTCATTCATAACAGGCTTGGTTCTATCAGTCTTCTTGTATTTCTATGTTCCCCGTTTCGACAAAACAGTCCATCAGTCTTTCAAAAGTGCTTCTGTATGGTTGACTTCGATTGGGATACTTCTCGTGACATATTCTTGTTTGCTAATGAACAGTTTTTTAACTTACGCCTAACACATAAATCATTTGATCATTTCTTCCATATCCATTTTACACACTTTCTTATCGAATATTAATCGAATATTTATATTCTTTAAATTCTTTGTGAGTCTACATATATTTTTTACCAACCACTATATTCTCGATGAAGTTTATACGCCTTTGTTCCTGATAACTTAAGCTTTCCCTTGATATACAAATATCCTGAGAGAGGTATTTATTTACACTGTATTAATTTGACAATTATTGTTTCACAGTTATATATCATTTTTGAACATGTCTAACTTGTGTTAGTCAAAGAATGTGTTTCTTCAAACAATAACAACCGCTCTTTGTAAATGAAAAATGTCAATATCTAGAAGAACCTTGCCTTTACATATTTCAGGTGTTTAATTATTTGAACCTATCTTCAAATATTTATAATTTTCAAGATGCATCTTTTATCTTATTTTTACATCCGTAACTTATATTAGGCACTCTTAAATACCAATTTTGAATATAATTTCACAATCAGAATTGACTGAAAGTTGTACTAGTTGTTCCTTTTGATTTCTAATGGCTTATAAATTTGTATTTTAGCCTTTTTAATCTCTTTTAGCGAATTTTTGTAGAAAAAATTTGCTAGTGAGGAGACTTTTGAATGTTGAAAATATGTCTTCAAATGAGTGCGAACTAGCCCCCTATAAGAACCCCTATCCGGGGTTAGTGTCAGTTTTATGTGTTTACATATATACAGGGTGATGCATTTCTACAGTAGGGCTCAATATATCCGTTATTATACAAAACACCAGAAAAATTGTATGCATTAATTATAGGGTGTCATAAGCTGCATCTTATAAAATTATTTTGATAATCGCAGCGTGGCCCATAAGTCGTTGGTGATAAAAATGTTCTTTTTTTTCGAACACCCCTTGTATTATTGCATTTTTTCATTTTCATCGAACTAGAACGCATTTTGGTAGGGAAAAAATTGATAGCGTTCATCGTTTTCGAGTTATTTCAATTGCTTTGCAACTTTTCCGTTTTTTGGCACCCATCAAAAATTATGATACGTTTTTACCAATAGATATCAGAGTCCCATGAAAGTGGCGTATTCAGAGAGGTTTTCGTTTATATTATTTGTCGAAAAAATCGGGATGTCGTATACAGGACTCTCTCAAATAGTCACTGAATTTGAAGAATTTGATATTTACCATGTTTTTTTTATTTTAAACACTAATTTAAGTTATTTGTACATTACGGTGGTTGTTATAGATGGTATCAGAAACGATTTTATGGCGATGTTTAATTTCTGTTGTGTTAACATTTAATAAGTACATTTGGAGAACCCAAATCACCACCACACATCTTTTTAAAGAACTGATGATCATTTCACTAACAAAGTTAGCGTCGTCAGAGGATGATAATTCTAAAATTCCCAGAATTTTTCATCCTCTGACGACGCTAACTTTATTAGTGAAACGATGGTCAGGTCTTTCAAAAGATATGTTGTGGTGATTTGGGTTCTCCAAGTGTACTATTATCAGTGCTCATCACAGGTTCCAATCTTCACTTAGTTAACATTTTACTTCAGAGCTTTTATATCTTCAATAGCATTACAATATATATATATATATATATATATATATATATATATATATATATATATATATATATATATATATATATATATATATGTATGTAATATAATACCTCAACTACTAACAAAGAGTAGGATATGTACTGTATACTATTACTTCTGGAATACTGCTGAGTTGTACATACATGAAACAACCGGTTATATTCCAGCTAACTTGGTCTTTGGACGATAATTGAGATTTCCTTTTCGTATCTTATATTTGGGAAGCATGCAGATACTCTATGTTAAAGAGAATAGAGACCACTCGTGCATCAGCTATGAGGACGCATATACGAGTAGAAAGGCTCTGTATGAAAACCCGTTATGGTATATGCTAATTCGGCTCTTTTTAAAGGATACTTTGTATGCTTTTATAATCACTGAGACTTCAGAAACTATGGAAATGTCCGTATAATAGGTATTCAAAAATTATGTTGATTACCGCATCTAAAGAAACCCCAAAAGCAAAATATGGGTTGTTCACTAAACAGAATTTCAATATTTTAGAGTCGGACAACCAAATACGAATGAAGCGATGAAGCAGTGTCACATAGGTTATATTCTCTCGTTATGAGAGAATCAGGAACCAATGAATTTAACAGAGAATAAAGCGTCACCACCTATATGATCACAAGTAGATCGAAATTATATTGATAGCAGTGGAGGAATCGAGAATAACATTCTGGCAGTGCTACCATTCTAGCAGAATTGTATTATTTCCAGTACATTTTTTATGGTTTCTGGCATATTTCCCAAATAGTACATTTTACAATATATTTCCTAATATTTTCGCTTATGATATAAAACTTGATCAAGAGATGAGTAGGGAATGCGCATGCTAAAGCAAAAGACCTGAAAAAACGTACGAATAAATGTCACTGCTACAAACAATTATATATATATATATATATATATATATATATATATATATATATATATATATATATATATATATATATATATATATATATATATATATTATAAGTATATTTTTTGTAAATGTACACCCACTCAAAAGTATAAGTCATAAAATGTGGGTATTTATTAACCCAGGGAATTTCTGCCAAAATATCTGGCAACCCGGGGTTACAGTACATTTTGACTGAAGTGAATAGTACATTTCAAATGAAAGCCAGGGGCAGAAACGTATTAGAAACAAATATGATCTAAAGAGAATGTGACATTTTCAAATAGGAAAAATCTTGTATAATTAACACAAGAATATAATAAGTACAATTTGAAGAACTCAGTTCATCTCAATATAGCATTGATATTGTGGAGGCCGCTCCTTGATGTAAATTCATTGTCAACTTAGATAAACAAACAAATTAATTTGCACTATTATAAAATAGTGTAACTCAATTTGTTTGTTTGTTTAAGTCAATTAGTATTCAGACCTGATGATCGTTTCACTAACTAGGTTAGCGTGATCAGAGTGATGAATAAACTAAAAAAACTACGTGACGCCAACTTTGTTAGCGAAACGATGGTCAGGTCTGAAAACTGTATTGTGATTAATTAGGTTCTCCAAATTGTACTTATCAGGGCCCACCACAGGTTCCAATCTTCACTCATTGAATACAAGAATATAGTAGACAATAATAAATTAGTATCTAGGACTTCGGTTTTTATTAGTCAAGAATTGGAGAATTACAAAAATGCTCGGGACGCAGCAAGTGCGTTAAGTTAGTGAATTTTCATAAGAGCAATATATTATAGTGATTTTGCCTCATATTAAAAGTTATAAAACATTACTTTATTTACTATTAGGAACAGTAAAAAATAAGGTAAAGAAAGGCGAGCAAAAACAAGAACTCATCATAAATATTTATACAGTAATTTGGATACAAAACTCAAACAAAGGAATTGATAAACAGGAAATATACTCAACAAAAATAACACTAGAAAGCTGAACTTAACAAAAACTATAAAAATGTCGATATGATTGCTATTACTAGATAATGCATTAGTTATTTCCCCCGCTTATACAATAATAATAATAATGTCTAAGGGGCCCTGTCCTGTCTCAGTTTACAAACATTAAAAACCAAGTGTTAACAATGCTCTTAGAATATGATTTACTCATATACAAATTTTATATTTTACGCAAAATTGTTTTGTTTTAAGTCATTACCTCACAATTTTCATTTATAACCAAATTCTAACCTGAACTCCGTCCACCATCTCCTCCAGGCTAATAGGCCCCAACTCCTCTTCCTCACCGAAACACAAATCAGTGCCAAAACAGCCACTAATCACCTTCATTTCCCGGGGTATGAGCTCCTTACTTCCTTTAGATTGCATGGAGGTGTTTGTGGATACGTCCGTAGCAATTTACCCTGCACCAGACTCCCCAATTTTGAAGCTGGAAGAAAAGACATATTTTGGATGAAACTCTCTCTCAGGGCTGCAACTAAATTCATCTGTTGCATTTACCGGTCACCTTCTGACAACAACTTTGTCCAGCTCTTCGACTACCTTTCTGAAAAAACCGACCATCTGATTTCTGAATATCCTTCCTCCGAGGTCACTATTCTTGGTGACTTCAATGTCCATAGTAAGGAATGGCTAGGATCTTCAAAAAACGATCCACAAGGGAGAGCAGCAAAGGCCTTCGCAGTCAGCAATTCTTTAGCCAATATGGTTCAGCAACCTACTTACTTTCCTCGCATCCCAACACACAGCGCAAATCTCTTGGATCTCCTTCTTACTACAAAACCTGAATGCTATAAGACATCATTCCCCCCACTCCCTGGTCGCTCAGACCACAGCATGATCACTGCTTCCTGAGCAATGCAACCCGAGGTCACACAGTCATCACACCCACGTATCGTTTGGCACTACAACTCCGCGAACTAGGACGAAATGCGGGATTACTTTTCCTCATTTCGATGAGCGTCTGTCTGCTTATCTCATCCTGACCCCTCTGATATCTCACAAAACGTCGCCGAAATCATCCAAGCTGACATGGAGTTATTAATTCTACGTACACAGAAAACCTCTTCAGCCACTCAAAAGCCCTGGTTCTCTAAATCCTGTGACAGGGCCAGACTCGAAAAGTTCAAAGCTCACAAAACGCTTCTACACAATCCCAGTCAAGAAAACCGTCAGGCATTTAACGACGCAAGAAACCGCTATGTCCGCATTCTGAGGCAAAAAACTCGTTTAATAACCACATCAAAAACAAAGTCCTCTCAAGCTCCAACGGCAGCAAACCAATCTGGACTCTTGCTAAATCTATTCGGAATAATTTCTGCAAGAGCACGTTCCCACCTCTTGTTTCAGTGGATGACATTGTTTCTACCGCCCTGGGCAAGGCTGAACTTTTTTCCTCGTTGTTCGCCGGGAATTCTACTCTCAACCCACCTCCACATGTTCAACCACCAACAGTCCCCAATGTCGCGCATAAAATGACATATATCATTTTCAAAACCAAAAAGGTACGAAAGATGCTCTCTGCTCTTAATACCAGGAAAACATCTGGCCTTGACGAGATCCCAGCAATTGTTCTAAAAAATGCGCACCACAACTTGCTCCTGTCCTGACTCGTCTGTTTCAGACATCTTATAATAGAGGCATAGTAACTGGAAAACTTCTAGAGTACCGCCCGTCCCCAAGAAAAGATCCAAAGCGCTTCCTAGCAACTACTCTTATTTCAGTGGTCTCTAAAGTGATAGAAAAGTATATAAACACCGAATTACTAAAATTTCTTGAAAAACACAGTCTAATCCATGAGAGGCAGTATGGATTCGGTCAGCTCAAATCAATTGCCGACCTTCTTTCTTTTGTCACCCATTCTTGGAGCAAGAATTACACGGTGAATCCCAGATTGTCGCTCTAGACATATCCAAAGCATTCGGCCAGGTCTGGCACGTAGTGCTACTTAATAAACTTCCGGCCGATGGCCTACCACCAAAACTTTGTACCTGAGCAGCAAATTTCCTCTCAAACCGGACCATTTCTGTTGTCGTGGATGGCCATTCCTCTAAACTGTACCCAATTAATGCAGGAGTCCCTCAAGGTTCAGCTTTAGCCCCTACTTTGTTTCTTCTCCACATCAATGACCTCCTCTCTAGGACATCCAACTCAATTCACAGTTTCGCGGATGACAGCACCCTCCACTCAAATATACAATATTCTAAGCCTGTCTCTTTAGCCCAATTAGATGAGGATCGCAGACTCATGGAGGGTTCTGTCTCTGTGGATCTACAAAAAATATTAGACTGGGGAAGTAGAAATCTTGTACAACTTAACTCCACCAAATCTCAGTCTTGCTTTCTATCTCATAAGAGATATACCAGCCCTAGTCCATCACAATGAACAACCAAGGTATTCAAAGTAATGAGCCCTTTTCACTTGTTGGCATTTCTGTGGATCGAAATCTCAATTGGCACCAACATGTCACATCATTTGCAGAAGCAGCTGCTAAGAAATTAGGTTTCCTCTTCCGAGCTCGCAAATACTTTTACCTTATATACTTCACAAATAAGACCAAACCTCAAATACTGCTCCCACATCTGGGGTGCTGCTGCCGCTTATACACTCGCTATCCTGGACTCCATTCAGAAGAGAGCCTTACATCTCATCGGTGACTCTACCCTCACCCAAAGGCTGCCATCTCTTGCCCACCAACGTGCCGTTGGTGACCTCTCTCTCCCTCTTTTATAGATAGACTGCTCAGAGGAGCTTTCTTTCATAGTTCCTCCACCTGCTGTCCCCAACAGATCTACCAGGGGAACAGAGCCAATGCACCCTTTTACTGTACACTTGTTGGCATTTCTGTGGATCGAAATCTCAATTGGCACCAACATGTCACATCAATTGCAGAAGCAGCTGCTAAGAAATTAGGTTTCCTCTTCCGAGCTCGCAAATACTTTTACCTTATATACTTCACAAATAAGACCAAACCTCAAATACTACTCCCACATCTGGGGTGCTGCTGCCGCTTCTACACTCGCTATTCTGGACTCCGTTCAGAAGAGAGCCTTACATCTCATCGGTGACCCTACCCTCACCCAAAGGCTGCCATCCCTTGCCCACCGACGTGCCGTTGGTGACCTCCCTCTCCCTCTTTTAGTGAATTTTCTTAAAAAAAATTCACTAATGAGGAGATCCCGACTTTTGAATTTTGAAAAAATTTCTTCAAATGAGCGCTAATTAGGCCTCCCAGAAAACATATCCGGGGTCAGTTTCAATTTTTATATGTTTATATATATATATATTTATATATATATATATATATATATATATATATATATATATATATATATATATATATATATTTATATATATATATATGTATCACACCGATAACTCAAAAAATAATGGGCCGATTTTGTTCAAATTTGGTGAAAAAATTCCTTTTGCAAATGGCTTGGATGAGTTCGTTAGCCAGGAAAATCTACCCAGGTTTTCCCGGAAAATTTTGTGTTTTCTTTTGAAAAAAAATTATATCTCCGGAATTAACAAAGTAAGGGCAACCAAATTTGGTACGCAGGTTTACATCCTTAGCTGTGTTTTGTTAGTAAACAAATCCAGAACCCCGTGGAACGTAACAATATATATATATATATATATATATATATATATATATATATATATATATATATATATATATATATATATATATATATATATATATATGTATATATATATATATATAATTCAAATTCATTTCAATTTTTTTTTCAAAATTCAAAAGTCGGGATTTTTTTAAAAGAAAATTCAGTAATAAATGCTTGTTAAAAAAAAATATTCAACTCAACTTATTATGTAAAACTTTTCTTTGATATTTTGCTTAAGAACCCATATATCAGACTTTGTTATACCAATGCGCTACACTGTTTATTAAAAAAATGTGTTTAGAACATTTACCTAAAGCTATAGCACAGATAATGATACTCACCAAAAATAAAACAAGAATCCAAGGACAATCACAAATTAGACACTGTCAAAAAATTGTAAAAAAAGATTCACTTAACAACAGTTCAAATTCAATCACAAATTACACACATTCTAAAATTGTAAAAAAAGGTTCACTTAACTTAACTAGGCAGGTCTTTATTTTGCGGTAATGAACATATGGAACGTGGCTGTAGTGGGGTTCCAACGCAAATCAGGATCTCACTCAAAGCACCCCTGTAGAATGTAAAAAAAAATGAATTGTCACAATTGGATAGAGCTGCATAAAGTCCCTTCGAACCCGGTGGGCCTCTGTATAACCCGTGCCTATCACGCCCACCTCCTATTTCAATCCAGCGACGGGTGTGTTAAAACTTGCAATACTGCGGAACGCCTTCGGTATTGAAAAAACGACTTACGCGATAGCCATTATATAAAAATGCTTTTGGAGGCATTCCCAAAATTTTAAGGGTACACGCGAATTGTTCGTCTTCATAATCTCCGCGAAAGACAGGGTCTCCTAGGCCTAATTCTGCCAGTATACAACCGAGAGACCACATATCTGCCGGTGTACCAAATCTTCGGCCTAGAGTCACCTCTGGTGCACGGTACAATCTAGGGCCTCGAACATTCATCCTATAGTCTTGCACGTGAAGAGCTAGCCCAAAATCTATCACTTTAACGTCTAAGTCGACATCTTCTTTCAGCACAATGTTTTCCGGCTTCAAGTCACAGTGCACGATTTTTAATTCACTTAGCCCTTGTAAACATTTTACCACTGATATAGCAAGTTTCCTTAAGATATCCACGGCAAATGGACACCGTTGCGTTTTGCCGACTAGTTGCCTAAGATTCATAGACAGTAAATCGAAAACTATACACAAGTGGCCCCAGAACGTGAAGGAATCCAGCATGCGTACAATAATCAATTTATCTCAGTCTCGTTCACGGAGAAATTTTAGTATTTCCACCTAGTTTTTAGCCTCTTCGGAGTATTGCCGTCGCCTCCCAATGACTTTCAAAGCAACTTTGATGCGATTTTTGTGGTCGTAAGCTTTTGCTACGCTACCAAAGCCGCCAGAACAGATGGGTTCTAGAATTTCGTAACGAAATCCTATATGGTCATTTACAACAAACTTAAAGTAACCTTTGGCATAGGTAATAGTACCTGATTTTGTAGCATTAGGACCTACGAAATGAATTTGCCGGTACTGGAAAATCTCTCGGCGCTCATCCCGTGTCAACTTATGTCCGTAACGCTTAAGCACGTCTCCTGGGCAAGATGGCTGATTGGGTACTTGTGAAGACGAAGCTTCAAAGCTGGCTGCTTCCTCTTGACCACTTAGCATTTTTTCTCCGCACACTAACAGATTTTCTTACTTATAAATAGTATTTACTATCACATACACTACAGCACTACTAGATTAATTCTTCACTAATTCACTAAGTACAGCACGAACTGATGAACTTACTGCCAACTCGAAGGAAACTCGTCGTTAGTTGTGCGCACAGTTTAGGAAAGGCTCGCATGTTATCTCTGAAATCGGTAACCACACGATGTATGGAACCATGATATAATGACGTAGAAGATATATGATATTGCGCATATGCCCCGCCCCCTCCTAAGACGTCACGTGGCGAGTATACGTCAGTTTAATGCGATTGAATTTACGCCTATATTGTGTTTTTCAGATAATATAGATGGCAGCACTAAATTTAATCTTTTTCATTTTTATTACTTCCAACTGTATGCACTTAAATATTAGTAAAATGAAACTCTGGACGCAGCAAGTGCGTTACGGTAGTGAATTTTTATTAATTGCTTCAAAGATGAATAACTCAGTTTTCTATAAACTTAGAAATTTTAATTTTGGTATGTAGTAAGGTCTTTCCTAGGGCAAGATATCCACCAAATTTAATTAAAATAACTTTGTAATTTGTAGAGAGAAAAATTTTTTTCGAAAGAAAATTTAAAATTTGAATATCTCAATTTTCTATAAACTGAGAAAGTTACATTTTGGTACTTAGTAAGGTCTCTCCCAATGCAATATATATATATATATATATATATATATATATATATATATATATATATATATATATATATATATATATATATATATATATATATATGACCTAACCTGGGTTCTAGGGGTCCTAGTTCGCGCTCACTTACTTAAAACAATTTTTGCAAAGTCTCACCATCGATACCTCTCTATTTGTGAATTTTTTTAATAAAAATTCACTAACACGTAATTTGTTAACAGGTTGTGATGAAACGTCAAACCCCACTGCACGACAGCATATTATTGTTGCATTGGACTCACCACTTGACACCATGCGCGTAACAGGTCTAAAAATAGGTAGTCTGAATATCATATCTCTCGTTATTTGTATTGATATGGAACGACCAAGATTAGGCAATTTTGGTCATCGGGTGGCTGACCGGTAGGCTAAACGTTATAATAGATGACCACGGATTCTAAGTAGCGCCAATGTCTTTAGTGGAAACTGAAAAGCAGGCACGCATCAAAGGGAGCTTCCAACCTTGCAATATTGTAGATTCACCGTCTCGGATTGAATTTTCCACCAATCGATTTTGAAAATTTGACGATTACCAAAAAAACTTTTAGGTATAATTGTTTTCCTATATAGCAATGTTTAATTATGAGAATATGGATTTAGCAGCTGAAAATATATTGTTTTAGTGAATTTTCTTTAAAAAAATTCACTAATGAGGAGATCCCGACTTTTGAATTTTGAAAAAATTTCTTCAAATGAGCGCTAATTAGGCCTCCCAGAAAACATATCCGGGGTCAGTTTCAATTTTTATATGTTTATATATATATATATATATATATATATATATATATATATATATATATATATATTATATATATATATATTTATATATATATATGTATCACACCGATAACTCAAAAAATAATGGGCCGATTTTGATCAAATTTGGTGAAAAAATTCCTTTTGCAAATGGCTTGGATGAGTTCGTTAGCCAGGAAAATCTACCCAGGTTTTCCCGGAAAATTTTGTGTTTTCTTTTGAAAAAAAATTATATCTCCGGAATTAACAAAGTAAGGGCAACCAAATTTGGTACGCAGGTTTACATCCTTATAGGTAAGTTACCTACCAAAATTTAGCTATGTAGGTCAAAAGACAAAAAAGTTATAGGCATTTAAAAAAAAAAAATTGGGGTTTTCCTCAAAACGTCAAAGTGGCGATTTAAAATGTCAAAATTGGCAACATTTAGGCAAATAACTTAAATCTAATACGGGCTATAGAAATAAAATGTATCAAGAAGGATGTTTTACAAACCCTAAAGTCTTAGTTTCAACCGTCATTGTCCTTCATTTTACTAAAATATTTGCAGAAAATTCATTTCAAATAGACCCTTTCTCTGATGCTTGGCAGTAGCCCTAGCTATAGAGTTTATCATTTAATGGTATATAATTTTTGTCGAATTTTCGTAAAAAATCAATAAAGCTCAATATATCCGTTATTATATAAGATATGAAGAAAATTTGTATATATTAATTATAGGGTGTCTTGAGCTACATCTTAAAATAATATTTCTACAATCACAGGGTGGCCCATAAGTCGTTGGTGATACAAATTTCCTTTTTTTTTAAATCAAACACGCCTTATGTTATTGCATTTTTGCATTTTCCATCGAAATATAATGCATTTTTGTACGAAAAGAAATTCTGGACGCAGCAAGTGCGTTATGATAGCGAATTTTGATCAAATGTTTCATATTTGAACAGCTCAATTTGCTATTAACCTATAAGGTTGACCAAGAAACGTGTTTTTTCGGGAACATTTTAAGTTAACTTTTGGAAATTTTGTACATTTTCACACAATAAAGTTACTTTAATGGAACATGGCACATTGTGTTTACTATATAGGTTATATTGGTAACCAAATTTGATGCCTGCTTTCTTAAAAAGACACATATTTGTTATTAAAAAGATTTTTATGAAAATTCACTACCATAACGCACTTGCTGCGTCCAGAATTTTTATAGATATCTGCACGGGATCTACCAGGGGAACAGAGCCAATGCACCCTTTTACTGTACAGGTCACCAGACATAGAACATCTTGTTATGCACGCTCTTTTGTCCCGAGGACTTCCAAGTTGTGTAATTCCTTGCCGGCACCTGTTTTTCCTTCTCCCCCGAACCTCCAAACTTTCAAGTCCAGAATTAACAAGTTGCCTCTTTCCTCCTTGTCGACACCCACGGTACGATAGTATTTAAGCTGTAAACCCTCGTGGTGTGTTGTTGAAATTAAAAAAAGAGCATCAAAAATTAATCAAACAATCTTGTTGCGATACGATAAAATGAACCAATTTTGAGAAAAACGACTTCAAACATTTTCATGCGTTAATGCTGCTTTAAACTGATTTTCACAGTCTCAACTCAATACAAAATATTCACTAACAACATTATTAAGTAACATTTTTGCTAATTACTACAAAGTGCTTAACGTGTTAAATGTACATTTCGTCCATGCTCTTACAATAAGTTGTCCAAATGTTGTCCTTCCATTTCGACACATAAATTCATTCTTCTCAGAAAGTTGCGACGAACCCTGAAGAATATGCCCTCCTTTATTCTTATAATTGCGAAACTGCAAATAATTCGTTGCCTTAATAGTCCTTCCACGTTATTCACAGGCGTTCTGTATACCTATGACTTAACATAGCCCCAAAGAAAAAAGTCGCTCGGGTTCAAGTCGGGCTATCTGGCAGCCCAATCTATGAATCCACCACGCCCTATCCAACTTTCAGTGAAAATTTCATTGAGGTACACCCTCACCGCTAAACTGTAATGAGGCGGTGCACCGTCATGCAGTAGCCACATTGCACGGCGCAGTCCAATAAGAACGTTTTCCAACAAAACGGGGAGATAATTTTCTGAAGAGTGTAGGTAAGCCTCACCATCAAGCCTTTGTGAGAATAAATGTGGCCCAACCAATTTTAATATAGAATATGATGCCAGACGAGGGAAGAATCTGATGAAAGCAATGAGCAACGGAAAAGGCAAAATAACGAATATGGAGATGATGCAACAATAAAAATTGATTATCTTTCATTCACAGAAAGCCATGATTCCGTAAATACAAGTATGTTTGGCTTGTTAGCAATATTATTTACAATTAATTCTAAATCATCTATTTTTGTTCCTTAAACTTCTAATATTTGTATAAAGCATATTAAATATTAACCGTTTGAACATGAATTATTTAGTTAAAATATTCTTCGTCTATAATTGGCAATTTAAAATTTATAAATAACTTTAGCTACCTAGGTTTTCCAAATCTCTAACAGAAAAAAATATGAATTCCTCTTTCACCATCTCTTTTTTTTAAATAACATTTTCCATTGATACAATATGCATACTTATAGCTGTGATTCTTGAATTCTCTAATTTTGGTGAAAAGATCTTGATTTAATTTAATGATAAATAAATTTATCATTTAGATAAAGAATCTATGTTCCCATCAAATCCACAATCATTGGTTCAGATACTTTTGATTCTCTTCCTCTGAGTCTAGATATTTTGTTTTATTTCTTGTGATACACAATTAACAACAATTGGTTAACTTAATTCACCTGTTTTTATTCTGTAGCAGCTTGTTATTCTTTTTAGTGAATTTTCATTAAGAAAATTCACTAATAGAGAGGTATCCGTGGTAATACTTTCTGAAAATTTCTTTAAATAACCATGAACTATAGCCCCTGGAACCCATTTCCCAAGTACTTTTGAATGTATATATATATATATATATATATATATATATATATATATATATATATATATATATATATATATATATATATATATATATATATATATATATATATATATATGTGTGTGTGTGTGTGTGTGTGTGTATGTGTTTGTGTAACTGATAATTAAAAAAATACTTCACTGATTTGGACCAAATTTGAAAATTACCTTTATTTTATTAATGGCTTGGATGAGTTCGTTCATTAGATCTTAACGCCCAAGTTT
The DNA here is from genome assembly GCA_964006375.1 of Tillus elongatus. NCBI lineage: Eukaryota > Metazoa > Arthropoda > Insecta > Coleoptera > Cleridae > Tillus > Tillus elongatus. The sequence goes on from OZ023267.1 coordinate 100,267,611, forward strand.
TCTTAACAAAAAATGAAAAAATATATTTTAAAACGCAATATCATTAAAATTTTCTAAGTGATTGAAATGAAAATTTACAACTTAACAGAACATATATAGAAGTGGTTGTGTACCAAATTTCAAGTCTTTTGATCAAAGAAAAATTACGTTATTCGAAATTAATAATAAAATCATCCTCAACATCGCTTTAAAATCTTTTATGCAATCTACAATTCTAATGCTGGACAAATACAGATGGCATGATTTGACTTTGCACTAGACTTGTGTTATGGGATGTTTCTGTAGCTTCTTATTGGTGCATTGTACATGTCATAATATCTTCTTCTTATTATGTATTTTCTAATCTTACCTGAAATTTGCCTTTAATTGAAAAAAAACTTTTTATTATAACAATTATAAAAGTTATTACAGTATTATTTATCGCCTCTGTCATCCTATTACTTAACTTTTTTTAGGCTTTGATAATGAATTGTATAGAGGTAAGTTATAGTATTTTCCATATTGTGAATAATATATATATATATATATATATATATATATATATATATATATATATATATATATATATATATATATATATATATATATATATATATATATATATATGTTTACGATTTTTCAGAACTTGCTACCTCCGACGTATTCTTACAAAATCACGGAATTTTCGAAAGAAAATGAAGATGAGTTCCATGCTTCTGTACGGGTAAATTTATTTTCCGAGGAAAATGCTAAGTGTTGGCTTGAAGAGTTTCAAAGCAGAACAAAATTAAGTTTTCGAGTATCCCGGACTTACCCACAAAGAAATGAAAGTGGAAAAATTGTTTTTAAGGTACAAGAAAAGCTATTGACGATTAATGTTAATTATATTTGACTTGACTAGATTTGATTTTTGTTTTTGCTTTTTAGAAAGATTATCGATGTCATCATAATACCAGGACAAATTTACCTTCATCTAAAACTCAACACCCATCACTGAAACATGTCAACTGCAAGGCCATCTTGAGAATCACCATAAAAAGTCCAAAATGAAAAGGTGTGCACTGTTTATCTTATTATGATTTTTTTTTTAAATTCTGTGTGTTTCAGGAGTAAAGACCAGTTACTAACTACTCATCCTTGTGAAATTTTTATAAAACATACTCACAATCATCTCATTGATTGTGCAGATGTTTTACGGCATCGAAGACCTAATCAAGAAACAGAAAATAAAATATTAGACCTCTTTACAAGAGGACATTCACCATCATCGGCTCTAGACATGCTAAAATGCGAATTGCAAGAGTTATATAATGACGAATATTATCGAGTATCTGCAGATGGTGCCTCATGTCCTTCCCTGCAATGGGTATATCATAAATACTACTGTAAATATAATAAAGAGTATGGTGCTCCAGATGGTTTGAAAATGATAGAATCTTTGAAATGTTTTGTTGAAAAATATAATTCCAGATGTGGATCTGAGTGTGCAAAATATCATTTTGGAGAAAATAATGAACTGGCTGTAGCTATTTGCACACCATTAATGAAACGTGTGCATGAAAATTTGAAGTCCTCTTCAGAAATAATGTTTGTGGATGCATCTGGTTCCATGGATCGACACTGTAGCAGAGTCTTTACTTTTCTTGCCCCAAGTTTAGCTGGAGCTTTACCACTTGGTCTCTTAATTTTATTTTCGGAATCTGAAGATATTATAACTAGGGGCTTGACTATTTTAAAGACTATTTTACCAAAAAAATCCTTCTTTGGACATAAAGAAGCTGCGGTAATAATGACAGATGATTCTACTAGCGAAAGGAATAGTTTGCGCACTGCATTTCCTGAATCAACCCTCCTTCTTTGCAGATTTCATATATTGCAAGCCTTTTGGAGATATTTATTAAATGGGAATAACAGAGTAGAAAGAAGTGATGCCTCTGTTATATTTAATTTATTCAGAAAAATTTTAATGTGTAAAACTGAGAACGATGTATCCAGTGTGTTTAATACAATTATTGGTTCCGATGTGGTTAAAAAGTATTCTAATGTTGTGAGTTACATTAAGCGAATGCAGGAACGGAGCAGTGAGTGGGTGCCAGCATTTACAGCCAAATATTTGACCAGGGGACATACGACTAACAATTACAGTGAATCCAATTTTAGGAACATCAAAGATAAAGTTATGCTTCGATTAAAAGCTTACAGTGTGGTCCAGTTGTTTGATTTCATGACTACACGTTATGAGTCATTTTTTGAAAGAAAACTTGCCGACTTTTTAGCAAATAGAATAGCCAATTGTACAAGATCAAGGTATAATATACATATATACAAAACGACTAATTTAGTAGCAACACGACTTTGTGATAATATTTTTTTAGTTAAAAATAAAGACAAATTAACAGAGTATCAAGTAAACACTCTAATTGAACACTGTACATGCCCAACAGGTGATCAAGGATCTGCTTGTAAACATCAATTAGCTGTTTGTCTTCAGTTCAACTTAAGCAATAATCAGTTGATGGTAAAAAGTGATTATAATACAAAATATATCATGCACATGATTTTAACTGGATCCGCTGAAAATTTACCTAAGGGGTGGTATACTAATATTAGTGAGTATAAGACTCCCAGTTCCATATCTTTGAATGTAGAAGATCATAATGAAGGCACTTCTGTGATGACTTTGGGAGACGATAATATGGTAGTGGAACATGATGCACTATTGCATGCATATTGCACAGATGGTGAAAACCATGTTGAGAGTAATGACTGCAGCAGTGAAGTTGCTTCTGTACAAGATGATTTGCAGAGAATATTTACACAGCTAAAAGAACATACTAAAGATCCTGAAATGTTGTCATCATGTCAGGCATTTATTCGCAGTTTTGATAATTTAAAAACAAAAGCATCTTTGGCATCAAGTTTGCATAGTTTTGGAAAGAATCAAATATACCATTCCAGGAAATTAAATAAAATAAATGTTCAACCTACGTCAGTCGCAAGACGAAAAACATATTTGGGTGGAAGAAAACATCAGCATACTGGAAGACCTGCTAAGAGACATTTTACTCCTGAGCATGGTTATTCTTTGAATAAGAATAAACAGCCTCAGTGGTTGGTTCCGACCAGTAGTAAAAAATTGGCTCCGCATTCTTTATCTTATTGTGTAGAGCAAAACTCCTCTCTGGGAAGCAAGCATTGAATGATTTTTAATATAGATTGTTATTATACATTGTATATTAAAAGCATCTTGAGAAAACTTGTATCCTTACTGATAGCAATAATTTTTTTACTATTAATATATGTTAGTCTTTTACTTCATATGTTAGTCTTTTACTTCATTATTTTTTAATTGATTGTATGGATCAAATTCTAATGTGGAATAATTTTTATCCATAAAATGATGTGTCACAATACTTAGGAGTGCTATTTAAATTTTTAAAGATATTTGCTGGATTTAAGGGACTGAAATATAAAATTACCTTAATAACTATTAAACTGTTCCCTCTATATCCAAATTGACTTTTTTTATTATAATTTTCGAAACTCCATAATCATTGTCTAATTATGAAATAAAAATCTTGTATAATAAAACAAATCGAAGCAAGTATATGTTTTTCTTGTAACATAGAGATCTGAATTTTGGCATGTAGTTTACTTTTTATAACATAAACCTACACACCAAATTTGGTCACCATACCTTTATTATTTTCTGAGATAAAAAAGTTCGTGACGCAGCAAGTGCGTTATGGTAGTGAATTTTTATTAAATGCTTCAAACTTGGATAACTCAATTTTCGATAAACTTAGAAAGTTGAATTTTTGTGTGGCCTTTCTCAAGGCAACATATCCGCCAAATGTCATTAAAATAGCTTTGTAATTTTCGGAGAAAAAACGTTTTTCGAAGGAAAACTCAAAATTTGAAAAACTCGATTTTCTATAAACTTAGAAAGTTGAATTTTGGTATGTGGTAAGGTCTTTACCAACGCAACGTATCCACCAAATTTCATTAAAATAGCTTTGTAATTTTCGTAGAAAAATTTTTTTTCGAAAGAAAACTGAAAATTTTCCCGGAAAACCTTGTCCGATTTTCCTGGCTAGCGAACTCATCGAAGCTATTAATAAAAGAAAGGCACTTGCCGAGTTTCATCGAAATCGGTTAATTATTTTTTGAGTTATCGGTTATATATATATATATATATATATATATATATATATATATATATATATATATATATATATATATATATATAAATTGGAACTGACCCCGGATATGGGTTCCAGTGGTCGTAGTTCACGCTCATTTGAAAAATTTTTTGCAAAGTCTCACCATCGATACCTCTATTAGTGAATTTTTTAAAATAAAAAATCACTAAAAATTTTTCTGGAGAAGACTCAACATGTACCCGGAAAACCTGGTCCGATTTTCCTGGCTAACTAACTTATCCAACCCACTCACAAAAGGAAGGTATCTGTCAAATTGCATCAAATCGGCCAATTTTTTTTGAGTTATTGGTGTGACATATTTACAGTGTATCCAAGATAAGGAAGGCCACTATGAGGGTCTCCAAAACGAAATAGATATAGACTTGGTTAAATAGGAAAAAAGTTCCGCACTCAAAAGCCCAACAAACTACATATAGTTTTTAATGAAATTGTGTTTCTTCCAAGAACAAGCTGATGCTTATTTACAGAACACTATGTGAAAGTTGAATCAATAAAATATACTTACTAACATAACTAGTCTGACTGCCATCGTCAGAATAATTAATAAAATGACTATGTAAGTATTAAGTGCACAATTCTAGTACCTACATTGCATCAGACTTCGCTAATACAACTATTTGAAATACGCGCGCGAATGTATTAACTCAATCCGTCTAAGAACGCACCAATCAGAAGCCGTATATATGTGCCATAACACAAGTCTAGTGCAAAGTCAAATCATGCATACAGATGACGTTGTAATGCTCTGCTATTAAAATAAATCGTAGATAAAACCTAAACAATGGAAGTTACAATCATTGCAAGATGTCAATATGTAGCCGTTTCTTACCTGGGTTGCCAAATCTTCAGAAATTTCATTTAGTTAAACGTTTCATGTATAAACATCTCAAATTTTCACAACTTGTGATAATAAAGAAAACATTTTATAAAATTTTATCAGTTAGTTAAAAATACCGTAATCTATAGCTGTATTGATACCTGCAAATTTCGAATTACCCATGTCTCATGATTTTTAATTCATCCTTCCAATCCTAATTTAGTCTATCCGACGTTGTTCGAAAGCGTTTGTGCTGAAACTTCATTGTAACGTGACGACCATGTCGACACTAAAGCCATCTATTGCTTCAAATGTTTACTACGGTCGCAATTATAGATGCCTTTGTTACCAGTCGTACCGCTATCTAATTTTGTGTGACTTTTCGTGTTTGAAGTTAAGTTCAAACTTGTTATATTATGATCTTACTGCTTACCTACCCATATCCGCCCTGAATTATTGTGATAAATTGTGTAAGAAAAAGTAGTGATTGTGTTATTTGTGTGAATTAAAAATGAGCCGTGGTTTATATTGCATAAGTAATTCATGTTACATAAATAAACACAACAACAGGGATGTATCATTCTTCAATTTGCCGAAAAATCACCTGTTGTAAGTAAATATTATTAATTTATTACAAATATTACCGAAGTCCCTAGAATTATAAGAATTGCAATGAATGTAATAAAAAAATACAATTTAATTGTAGAGCTAAGCAGCGGATTAAAGGTCCTATTGCTGGATGACCAATATATCAAATCCATTAAGTATGCAGCAAACATTTTTCTTGGACCAATTAAAAGAAGGTGTCAATAATAACCAAAAACTGAAAAACATTTGTCATGAATGATTGTAAAAACAATGTAATAATAAATAATTCAACATCATGATTTTGTGCTTAAAATTGTATTATTACTGCTCATAATAAGAGGGTAAACATATTTTTACAGTCAGAGCAGTGGAAACTTCTTTTAGAATTTACAGTCACAAGTTTTCAAATTTACCTGCTGTATTTCTGTCATTTTAGGGGCGCTATAGACGTGCTAGAGTCAACACAAAAGCAGGTCACTCTTGTGCACAGGTAGCTTATGGGCGTTTCCTATCTTCTCACTAATGTTTGATTCTGTGGTAATGTTATTTATTGTCAATATCAAATTGGACTCAAATTTAGGGTGTAGACATTATACAATTACTAAAGAGATATGATAATGCGGCTACCTATTTTTACGAAACTGTTGTTTTTATTAAATTTTATAAATGTATTTTACTGATTTTTGTGTGCATAGTCAAAAATAATTTTTTGTGATCAGAATATTACTGTGACACAGTAGCGGCTCGTGCTTTAATGCATTGGGGGTGCGCAAGAAAAAAAAAGTTCGGGACGCAGAAAGTATGCGTTATGGTAGTAAATTTTTATTAAATGCTTCAAATTTGAATAACTCAAGTTTCTACGAACTGAGAAAGTTGAATTTTGGTGTATAGTAGGGTCTTACCCAGTGCAACAAATTTCATCAAAATAACTTTGTAACTTTCGGAGAAAAATTTTTTTTTCAAAAGAAAACTCAAAATTTGAATAAATCAATTTTCTAAAAATGTAGAAAGTTGTATATAAGTGTGTAGTAAGGTCTTTTACAAGGCAACATATCTACCAAATTTTATCAAAATACCTTTGTAATTTTCGAAGATAAAGATTTTGTTTGAAGCAAAATTTTCCCGGAAAACGTTATACGATTTTCCTGACTAACGAACTCATCCAAGCCAATAATAAAAGAAATGCACTTGCCGAGTTTCATCGAAATCAATTGCTTTCAAAATAAAAATTCACTAAAAATGAAGGGCTCGCCTATTTTTCCCTGAAAATGTATTATAAAGAAACCTACTTACTAAACTTAATAATTATTAACTACTTACCAAGTTTTCCTCTAGTTAGTTATACGTTATAGTAATTAAAAAGTCCCTTAAAAAGTTAACCTTTAAATTTAAAATATCCACTGAATTAACAGTATCACAATTATTTTGTCCACTTATTAAACAACCCGAAGTAGTAACCATCATAATAATAATAATAATTGTCTTGTTAGAACATGTAAACAACAACGAAATTATCTAATTAAAAATCAATCCGACGCGAAGACGAAAATTACTAGGTAGTAGGTATACACGCTGTGCCAAAAGTACACTACAAACTGGAAGTGTGTAATTTTATAGCGCATATATATATATATATATATATATATATATATATATATATATATATATATATATATATATATATATATATATATATATACAGGGTGTTACAAAATAGTGGGCCAACCCGCTAACCACGGATTCTCGGGACGAAAATTTTATTACTTTTCTTATAACATTTTTCTTCTGGGGGCCCCGTTTTCGAAATACAGAGTGTTGAAATTGAACTTAAAAAATAGTTTTTCATTTCTAATTTTTATGTTTATGAAGTTATCTCCATGATATTTTGCACGTAGCCTTATTTCAGAACTAGACGCCATCTGTGTAGATGAGGTGAGAAAAATCAAATCCCAAGGGGGGTACAGGGGGGGTGGAACAAGTATTGACCCTCTAAACTTTTTTGTGCGCACGCCAATGGTTTCAAAACAAATGTTTTTGTTAGACAAAATAATTTTATAGCTTTTGTTTTTCTAGTTGAATTTTGAGAAAACGACTAGTTTATGAGTTATTGTAAGGTGTATGTTCGGACCCAAACAGATCAGAAAGAACCTACGAAACGTTATCTCCATGAAATATAACATGTTGTTCCCCCGACCTCAACCTCTTAGATTTTAGTTTCTGGGGATATATGAAAGAATTTGTGTACAGGGTGCCTATACTCGATGGAGAACATCTGCGGGAACGAATCTAACAAGGCGCAGAGGAATACCGTATGAAACCAGACAATTTCAAAAAAAATCGGTTTTCTCTTATCAAAAGAGCCCGCCTGTGCATCCTAGATGGTGGTAGCTATATTGAGCATTTGATTTAATTATAATTTTATTTCTATAACATCAATTTACTTACCATTTTTCCTTATTTTTAGTTTAGTTTTCATGTTAATACTAGACTGACAGTTTAAGTTTAATACAAGTTATACTTATAAAACGGTTTTGATGACTTCTAATTACATATGTGTGAAACAAGTATGTATGTATTCAAGCAGCAATATTTAAGGCAATGGAATGAGCTACAATTTCTGTGTATTACATTCTTTATTCTGATTGCAAAAGTAAAAGTAAAAAAAATCCAATTTTTTTAAATTTGTTGAGACATGTCACCGGCGTTGACGCCTACGGTATTAGTTTCTATTAGACCACCGGCGCCCGAATAAAAAATGTAGGGGTTTGATTTTTCTTATTCACGCAGATGTCGTCTACTCGTGGTATAAGACTACATGTTATATTTCATGGAGATAACGTTTCGTAGGTTCTTTCTCACATGTTTGGGTCCGACCATACAATTTACAATAACTAATAAACTAGTCGTTTTCTCAAAATTCAACTAGAAAAACAAAAGTTATAGAATTATTTTGTCCAACAAAAGTCATTTGTTTTGAAACCATTGGCGTGCGCACAAAAAAGTTTAGAGGGTCAATACTTGTTCCACCCCCCTGTACCCCCCCCCCTTGGGATTTGATTTTTCTCTCCTCATTTACACAGATAGCGTCTACTTATGAAATAAGACTACGTGCAAAATTTCATGGAGATAACTTCAAAAACATAAAAATTGTAAATGAAAAAATTTTCGTCGGTTTTTTCTCGCCTGTTTGGGTCCGACCATACAACTTACAATAACTTATAAACTAGTTGCTTTATCAAAATTAAACTAGAAAAACAAAAGTTATAAAATTATTTTGTCTAACAAAAGCCATTTGTTTTGAAACCATTGGCGTGCGCACAAAAAAGTTTAGAGGGTCAATACTGGTTTCACCCCCCCTGTACCCCCCTAGGATTTGATTTTTCTCTCCTCATCTACACAGATGGCGTCTAGTTCTGAAATAAGGCCACGTGCAAAATTTCATGGAGATAACTTCATAAACATAAAAATTAGAAATGAAAAACTATTTTTCAAGTTCAACTTCAACACTCTGTATTTCGAAAACGGGGCCCCCAGAAGAAAAATGTTATAAGGAAAGTCATAAAATTTTCGTCTCGGGGATCCGTGGTTAGCGGGTTGGCCCGCTTATTCGGTCGTTTTCGACGGAGATCATCAAGATTCGGCGATCATTTCGCACTGAAATATCGCATTGCCTGAGAGTGCCGAAAAATACACACCGCCGCTCGCCTGCTTTATATGTATTCTGTATTAATGGCTGCCGACTCCTGCGATGCTCGATATACTCATTTTGTTTGTTGAATGCAGGAGGTAAAAAAGTAAATAAAAAATTATTAAATTATAGCATAGCAAAAATATTATTTTTTCCATGGCAGGCGGCAGTGCGTGTGCACGGGCGCACTTATTGAGGAGCCGCCCCTGCTGTGACATGATGATGAACAAGTTCATGACTGTTAGCACACTCTAAATAACCTCTACTTTCCAAGTTTGTGTTGCCACAATGTATTAAGGGCCCCCTTGATTATACTTAACTTGGTGGCGGCTGGTGGGTGCCTTACATGGGTGGGCACAGGGTTCGTGAGTAGGATCGCCTATTAGTAACCACTGGCGCTGCAGGTGAAAATTTTCAAGGTCACCCGTTTTGCCGACACTTTAGAATTTCAATGAAAAATTCTTTTATACAAAAATATAGACTTTCACAAGAATTTTTTTTGGGAAATTGGTAGCTATTTGAAATAATATTATTTAATCACGAATATCGAGGGCATAAATAAATTAAAATAATGGGTGGCAACATTTGAAAAAATTAATATAGGTATCTTACCGTTACTTGTAGAGGAAATCAGGTCACCTGTCCTTATGGTCCACAAAAATGTTAATCACTTTTTCATTAAAGTCCCGGATTTGTTTCACCATTTTTTTTCTCGATGGATAACATGGCCAATGCTGTAAGTCTGTCTTGGCTCATGGTATTTCTTTAAAATGTCTTAACGCATTTTAAAGTAGAAAAGCACATTTCGCTGTCTGAATTGATCATTGAAATCGTTGCAACAATATTACACAGTTTGTAAATTTCGGAAAATGCTTCATTAAGGTTATTTTCCTTTAGAAAATTTAAGAGCGCACTAACATCTTCCACTTCGGTTGTCGCCTATCACTAAACAAATAAAACAAAACAGTTTGTTTCTTTTAGGAAACCAACATAACCACTTAAATCTGTCTTAACTACTATTACATTTTGGTGAAAAACTCCACGATTTTCCTACGTCTGTTTTGGAAATAATCAAGTCGGATATCGACCTTCGTAATCGTTTAATTTCTCGCTCCTTCTCTTTGCAGGTGGTAGTGGAATTTTACTTTACGTGATAGTAAAGGTTTTTCACGCCCGAGGAGGTACCACCCCATCCATCAAGGGGCCGGTGAAGTCCCAACGGACGTTTCCGGTTCTGGTGTATCAGTCGGTTTCCCTTATAAGCAAAAATGATGATGGCTCCTCCTTGTACAAAACATTCCGGAGGTAAAATACCCCTCCATTCGGATCTCCTGGAGAGGGGTGTACAGGGAGCGCCAGCATCAAGATTTAACATATCCTTCTCTAATATATGTGGCCTAAATTCTAATCTGAACTCCGTCCACCATTTCCTCCAGGCTAATAGGCCCCAACTCCCCTTCCTCACCGAAACCCAAATCACTGCCAAAACAGCCATTAATCACCTTAATTTCCCGGGGTATGAGCTCCTTACGTCCTTTAGATTGCGTGGAGGCGTGTGCGCATACGTCCGTAGCAATCTACCCTGCACCAGACTCCCCAATTTAGAAGCTGGAAGAAAAGACATACTTTGGATAAAACTCTCTCTCAGGGCTGCAACTAGATTCATCTGTTGAATTTACCGGTCACCTTCTGACAACAACTTTGTCTAGCTCTTTGACTACCTTTCTGAAAAAACCGACGATCTGATTTCTGAATATCCTTCCTCCGAGGTCACTATTCTTGGTGACTTCAATGTCCATAATAAAGAATAGCTAGATTCTTCAAAAACCTATCCTCAAGGGAGAGCAGCGGAGGCCTTTGCAGTCAGCAACTCTTTAGCCAATATGGTTCAGCAACCTACTTACTTTCCTCCCATCACAACAGACAGCTCAAATCCCTTGGGTCTCCTTCTTACTACAAAACCTGAATGCTATAAGGTATCAGTCACTGCCCCCCTCGGTCGCTCAGACCATGGTATGGTCACTGCTTCATGCGCAATGCAACCCGAGGTCACACATACATCACACCCACGTATCGTTTGGCACTACAACTCCGCGAACTGGGACGAAATGCGAGATTACTTTTCCTCATTTCCATGGGCGTCTGTCTGCTTCTCTCACACTGACCCCTCTAATATCTCACAAAACGTCACCGAAATTATCCAAGCTAGCATGGAATTATTTATTCCACGTACACAGAAAACCTCTTCAGCTACTCAAAAGCACTGGTTCTCTAAATCTTGTGACAAGGCCAGACTTAAAAAGGCCAGAGCTCACAAAACGCTTCTACATAATCCCAGTCAAGAAAACCGTCAAGCATTTAACGACGCAATAAACCGCTATGTCCGCATTCTTTCGGAGGCAAAAACTCGTTTAATAACCACATCAAAAACAAAGTCCTCTTAAGCCCCAAGGGCAGCAAACCCTTCGGGACTCTTGCTAAATCTATTGGGAATAATTTCTGCAAGAGCACGTTCCTACCTCTTGTCTCAGGAGATGAAATTGTTTCTACCGCCCTGGGCAAGGCTGAATGTTTTGCCTCGTTGTTCGCCGGCAATTCTACTCTCAACCCACCTCCAAATGTTCAACCACCGACAGTCCCCAATGTCGCGCATAAAATGACAGATATCATTTTCAAAACTAAAAAGGTGCAAAATATGCTCTCTTCTCTTAATACCAGCAAAGCCTCTGGCCTTGACGAGATCCCAGAGATTGATCTCAAAACATACGCATCAGAACTTACCCGTCCTGAATCGTCTGTTTCAGACATCTTACAATAGAGGTATATTCCCTAGTAACTGGAAAACTGCTCGAGTACAACCCGTTCCCAAGAAAGGATCCAAAGCGCTTCCTAGCAGCAACAGGCCTATCTCTCTCCTTTCAGTCATCTCTAAAGTGATGGAAAAGTATATAAACACCGAATTACTAAAATTTCTTGAAAAACACCGTCTAATCCACGATAGGCCGTATGGATTCCGTCAGCGCAGATCAACTGCTGACCTCCTTTCCTTTGTCACCCATTCCTGGAACCAGTCTATGGAACCTCACGTGAATCCCAGATTGTCGCTCTAGACATATCCAAAGCATTCGACCAGGTCTGGCACGCAACGCTGCTTAATAAACTTCCGGCCTATGGCCTACCACCAAAACTCTGTACCTGGACAGCAAACTTCCCCTTCAACCGGAGCATTTCTGTTGTCGTGGATGGCCATTCCTCTACACTATATCCAATTAATGCAGGAGTTCCTCAAGTTGCAGCTTTAGCCCCTACTTTGTTTCTTCTCCACATCAATGACTTCCTCTCTAGCACATCCAACCCAGTTCACAGTTACGCGGACGACAGCACCCTCCACTCAAATATACAATATTCTAACCCTGTCTCTTTGGCCCAATTAGATGAGGATCGCAGACTCATGGAAGGTTCTGTCTCTGTGGATCTCCAAAAAATATTAGACTGGGGAAGTAGAAATCTTGTACAATTCAACCCCTCCAAATCTCAGTCTTGCTTTCTTTCTCATAAAAGATACACCAGCCCTAGACCCATCACAATGAACAACAAAGTTATTCAAAGTAATGAGTCCTTTTCACTTGTTGGCATTTCTGTGAATCGAAATCTCAATTGGCACCAACATGTCACATCACTTCCAGAAGCGGCTGCTAAGAAATTAGGTTTCCTCTTCCGGGCTCGCAAATACTTTTCACCAGCTAATCTCTCTACCTTATATACTTCGCCAATAAGAACAAACCTCGAATACTGCTCGCACATCTGGGGTGCTAAGCCGCTTCTGCACTCGTTATCCTGGACTCCATGCAGAAGAGAGCTATATGTCTCATTGGTGACCCTACCCTTACCCAAAGGCTGCCATCCCTTGCCCACCGACGTGCCGTTGCTGACCTCTCTCTCTTTTATAGATATCTGCACGGGCACTGCTCAGAGGAGCTTTCTTCCATAGTTCCTCAACCTGCTGCCCCCAACAGATCTACCAGGGGAACAGAGCGAATGCACTCTTGTACTTTCCAGGTCACCAGACATAGAACATCTTGTTATGCCAGCTCTTTTGTCCTGAGGACTTCCAAGTTGTGGAATTCCTTGCCGGCGCATGTTTTTCCTTCTCCTCCAAATCTTCAAGTCCAGAATTAACAAGTTGCTTCTTTCCACGGTAGGATAGTATTTAGGCTGTAAGCCCTTGTGGTGTGTTGTTAAAATTTAAAAAAAGCGGAGGGTTTTTAGAATTTTTTGTCAGAAACATGCTTAGAACCCCCCTTGGATGCACAAGCGACAAAACAAATTTGTTGCGAACAACCCTCAAGAAAAAATAGGGGTGCTGGGCGAGGAGGAAATATGAGTGGAAAATGCTAAAAAAAAAATTAATCGGACTTTGAAAAGATGTCTTTCACATTTCGGAGCAATACCTCCTTTAAACCCTGTTTAAATTTATTGCAGTAAATATCTGCCCAACTTGCTTGTTTCACTTATAACTTCTGTTTGTGGTGGTATCCCCGAAATCACAATATTGTTTGCTTTTTCATACTGTTCCATGTGATTATTTCTGGTCTCCAATGCTTCCACTCGTATTTGCTGTTCATTCATCTTCACCAGTTCTTTATTTGTTTTTACTAGTTCCGCATAATGCTTACATTGCTCTTCAAAGTGGTTGTTCATGCTGTAGGTTTTGCAATTGTTTGGTATAGTAACTTTGAAGCAGTTCAAATTCCTTTCTGATTATCTGCTGAAAGTCAATTGTATTTGCTTTACTGATATTTTCAACTGTATTAACCCCACTTTTTTCATCTAGGCAACAAACTACTATGGATGTTAATTGCACTTGTTGATATTAAATCCATACGTAAGCATTTAATATAACTTTATTACTTCACTAACTGAATAAACTATACGATACATTTAACTATAATACACTTTAATAACAATTACAACAGTACACGAGTACATAGCAGTTCACTGCAGCGGTTGGTAGCGAGGAAAGAGAGAAGAGAGAGAGAGAGAGAGAGAGAGAGAGAGATCGCCTGGTGTATCTTATATGCGGTATTTCTTGACAGCTGGCTGTCGCATAACGTAACGCAACGTTTAGCTGTCAAATGCAAAAACATAGAGTAGTGTTGACGGAAACACTGCGGTCGGAACCACCGCCACACTACTGTATTTCCTGTTTAGAACTTTAGCTTGCAAACCACAACTTCAGTGAAAAGCTGAATCACAAATATTGCACCTGTAGCAGCCTATTTTTTTTGTTTTTTTTTACAGCCATTTACCATGTATTTGTAATAGACAAACTTGCCAACAGTACACACTAGTTACCCTATTTACTTGACTGACACAAACACAACTATAAGTAGTATGTATCTACGTATGAATATAATGAATTTCACATAAAGATGGTATTGTGTAAAAATGCCCGGAAGGTAGTAATTATCTAAAAATATTTTCATGTGATCTTCATCATTATATTTATCAACACCAATTTGTCAAAATTTGAACCAAAAACATTCGCATGGATAGAAATGCATTCCACCAATTTGTAAAATAATATCACCCTCGGTGGCAATAAAGTGTTCCTCTGAGGTCAGGCATCGTGACTTCGATTCTCAGTAGAAACGTCATTTCACTTTTTCAGTACATACTCCAAGATTAACCATCAACAGAGCTTGTGTCATTGTGGTTGAGTAAGTTGAAGGTTGGTCCCATGTACCATGTGATGTTGGGCACTGTGGCGGTGGTTCCGGCCGCAGTGTTTCCGTCAACACTACTCTATGTTTCTGCATAAATACTCTTGACAGTTAAACGTTACGTTACGTTATGCGACAGCCAGCTGTCAAGAACTACGGCAACTATAACAGACACCAGGCGATCTCTCTCTCTATCTCTCTCTGCTCTCTACCAACCGCTACAGTGAACACACGTCCTCCACGCTCGGTACTCGTGTACTGTTGTAATTGTTATTATATCATAAAGTGTATTATAGTTAAATGTATCATATAGTTTATTCAGTTAGTGAAGTAATAAAGTTATATTAAATGTTTACGTATGGATTTAATATCAACAAGTGCAATTAACATCCATATTGGTGACCCCGTGCCGCAAGCCGAAGATGCCGAGCCTGATGTTCCATCCGACGTCGCCTAACTTCCACGCACGTGCTCATGTCCACAGAAAACGAATATCTAAACAGGTCAGTCCTTTCTAATTTAAAAATTATCTGATTTTTTTCACAATGGCCGAAGATTCTTCAAGCAGCAATATCATGGCAAGGGTTGCAATAAAATTACCTCCTATATGGAGACGTAACGTGAAAATCTGGCAGATGCAGGTTGACGCCCAGTTCGATATATCGCAGATCAGTTCTGAAAAGACAAAATTCAGTCACGTACTCGCTATACTCGATCCTGATGTCGCAGAGTCAATTTCAGATTTTTTAACCCAACCATTATCATCAACCCCCTATTCAGATCTAATGAAACGTCTTATATTAGAATTTGAAGAGTCCGAAAGTCGCAAAATAAATAAACTTTTAACAGAATTAGAAGTAGGCGACAGAAAACCATCGCAACTTTTACGCGAAATGAAGTTTTTAGCCGGTAGTCAGATTGGAGAGGATTTCCTTAAAATTTTATTTCTACAACGTTTACCAGTCAACGTTCGTTCAATTTTGGCTTTGAGCAACGATTCTCTAGAAAATTTGTCGGTTACAGCAGACAAAATCGTGGAATTTTCCGGAGATAAATACAACGTGGCTGGAATTCAGTCACGCGAGCCCGACAAGCTAGCCAAGTTAGAAGTGCAATTAGAGAAGCTAACAGCATCAGTCAACGAATTGCGAACGCCATCCCGATCTACCTCCCGAGAAAGACCCAAGCTTTCTCGAAATTCCATAAACACAAATTCCTCAACCTCCACGTGTTGGTATCATGAACGATTTGACAACAAGGCCAAACGTTGCATCCAACCTTGCAATTTTAAAGCAAAACATGTGTCGGAAAACTAATAAGGCACTCCCTCCACTCGGCAGGAGACGAGAGCCACCTAACACGCCGCCTTTTTATTTTTGATAGACGCTCCAATATGAAATTTCTAATCGACTCTGGAGCGGATATTTCAGTTATTCCACCCACTCACGACCAACGGAAATTTCAATCGAAACGTACCTTGTATGCTGCAAACGGGACCCCTATTCATACCTATGGCGAACAACTATTAGATTTGGATCTAGGTTTACGCCGTAGGTTCTGCTGGCCCTTCACACTTGCCGATATCAAGCAACCAATTATAGGCGCTGATTTTCTAGCAGAGTTTGCTTTACTTGTGGATATGAAACATAGACGTTTAATCGATACAAAGACAAACCTCTCTAAGACCGGTGCTAACCCACCACCAGGAATTAATTCTAAAATTCATCTCGTAGACCCGACACACCAGTACTTCAAATTGCTACAACAATTTCCTGACCTTTTTAAGGAAACTTCTTCTAGCAACCTTCCAGAGGTTGAGTTCTTCCATACTATAAGTACGAAAGGACCACTTGTCACTGCAAAAGCTAGAACATTGCCCCCGGAAAAGCTAGCTCAAGCAAAGCTAGAATTCCAGCACATGATAAACTTGGGAATTTGTAGACCCTCCAAAAGTCCATGGTCAAGCCCCCTCCACATGGTGCAAAAAAAGGATCGCTCATGGAGAACATGTGGGGATTACCGAGCACTAAACGCTAAAACAATCCCAGACAAATATCCCATTCCAAATTTGCAGGATTTTAATGCCCAGTTAGAAGGCAAACGTATTTTTTCAAAAGTAGATATCATTCGCGCTTTCCATCACATCCCAGTAGCACCTCAAGATATTCCCAAAACAGCAGTCATAACTCCATTTGGGTTATTCGAATTTGTTAAAACCCCATTTGGCCTTCGTAATTCAGCACAAACATTTCAAAGATATTTACATTCAATTTTAAGACATCTTGACTTTGCCTACTCATATCTTGATGATATTCTCGTTGCATCAGCCTCTGAAAAAGAACATCAAGAGCATCTAGCAAAACTTTTTCAGACACTTCAAGACAACGGCATCCGTATCAATTCATCTAAATGTGAATTCGGAGTGGCCGAAATTTCATTTTTAGGTTTTCGTGTAAATAAATTGGATTATTTCCACTTCCTGAACGCATCAAAGCTATTACCAACCTACCTCTTCCCGATACCATTGAAAAACTCTGAAGATTTCTAGGTCTCATAAATTTCTACCGTCGTTCTCTTCCACGTGCTGCGGAAATTCAGCAACCACTATTCGACCTCTGCCAGAATCCCAAAAAACGCGACAAACGTAAAATCGAGTGGACTCCTCAGACTCGAGAAGCATTCGAACGTTTGAAAGAGGCACTAAAAAACGCTACACTAATAGCTCATCCATCTTCTTCGCTACCACTGATTCTCCATGTCGATGCTTCTGATTATGCCGTAGGTGCTTCCCTCCAACAACTACGTGATCAAACACTAGAACCCCTAGGTTTCTACTCTAAAAGGCTTACTTCAGCCCAAAAATCTTACAACACCTACGATCGCGAACTTCTAGCCGCTTATCAGGCAGTTAAATACTTTAGATATACCCTAGAAGGTCGCCATTTCACCATTTATACGGACCACAAACCTTTGACATACGCTTTTGAACAACGTGTCGATAAAGCATCTCCAAGGCAACTACGACATTTAGACTTCCTAGGTCAATTTACCACAGACATTCGCTACATACCAGGTCCTACAAACATTCCCGCAGACTATTGTTCTCGCATTGAAACAATTTCACTTTCTTCCACTGTGTCACTCCAAGAAATTGCGCAAGCTCAGTCATCTTGTGAGGAACTCAAACACCTTCTGCAGTCTAAATCTTCCTCATACAAATTTCAAAATATGCCTCTTGACAACGGATTGAATCTTATTTGCGATTCTTCTTCAAAGAAACTTCGCCCATTCATTCCGCTCAAATTTCGCCGAAAGATTTTCGATTCTATCCACAATTTATCTCACCCAGGCATATCAGCTTCAGTCGATCTGGTCCAGGATAGATTTTGTTGGCCCAAATTGAAACGCGATGTATCTCTTTGGTCTAAAACTTGCATTCCCTGCCAGAAAGTCAAGATATGGAGACACACTTCCAGTGCCATTGGACAATACACCCCAGCCATGAGAAGATTCTCGCATATAAATGTTGACATTGTGGGACCATTACCACCATCACAAGGTCAACGCTATCTGTTAACAATAATAGACAGATTTTCTCGATGGCCCGAAGCAATTCCATTGTCAGATATTACAGCAGAAACAGTAGCGAACACTATTTTATCATACTGGATCTCTCGTTTCGGTGTTCCGCAATACATCACCACAGAGAGAGGTAAACAATTCGATTGCCACCTTTTCACACACCTCACTAAAACACTAGGTGCAGACCACAGCTTACCACCCAGCAGCAAATTGTGTAATCGAGAGATGGCATAGAGTTCTGAAACAGGCCTTGAAAGATCATATGGACGAAAACTGGGTCGTTAAATTGCCAATTGTGTTACTAGGACTCAGATCGTACATAATTCCAGAATATCGCTCAACACCCGCTGAAATAGTCTACGGAGAATCAATCAAACTTCCCACCGACTTTTTCAACAGCACACAAGCTCATGATGTTCCACCACTTATATCTCAGCTGAAAGAAGACATAAGGAAACTTCGACCAGTACCTTTTAAACATCATACTGCAAAAAAGGTATTTGTCCATCCTAAGCTTATGGAAGCTCCTTTTGTTTTTGTTCGCATTGATATTCCGCGAAAAACCCTCGACCCAGTTTATGACGGCCCCTTTGAAGTGTTATCCCGAACTGACAAAGTCTTCAAAATCAAGAAATCACACGGAGAAGAGACAATTTCTGTTGACCGTCTTAAACCCGCATTCATTCTTTGTGATAACGAACAGACAACTTTCCAGCCTCAGAGACATCCTAATGAAACTGAAAGTGACAGTGAAAGTCCAACACCTAGTGAAACTGAAAGTGACAGTGAAAGTCCAACACCTAGTGAAACTGAAGGTGACAGTGAAGTTCCCGTTCAAACTACACGCCATGGACGTAGAGTTCGATTTCCACGAAGATACTTGAACTAATAGCGTTGCCACTGTGAGGGGAGTATGTGGCAGTGGTTCCGACCGCAGTGTTTCCGTCAACAATACTCTATGTTTCTGCATAAATACTCTTGACAGTTAAACGTTACGTTATGTTATGCGACAGCCAGTTCTCAAGAACTACGGCAACTATAAGAGGCACCAGGCGATCTCTCTCTCTCTCTCTCTCTCTCTCTCTACTCTCTACCAACCGCTACAGTGAACACACGTCCTCCACGCTCGGTACTCGTGTACTGTTGTAATTGTTATTATATCATAAAGTGTATTATAGTTAAATGTATCATATAGTTTATTCAGTTAGTGAAGTAATAGTTATATTAAATGTTTACGTTTCCATAGGCACATTAAAGGTTCCTACCATATTTACACAAAGGGAAGGGTTTAGCAAAATTTCTAGGATGGTGAAGTGAAACTGCTTCCTGGAGTCAATGATTAGCCATAGTTGCCGAAACAGACAGACGTTAAATAAATAAAATACAATACAACTGGACAGTTGTATGGTTACTTTTAACATTTAGATATTTAAGATGATAACAGGGAAATGTTCTTCGCAAGTTGAATGTCATGGAAATTTGATTTGAATATCAAATCATATGAGCTTGTAGTCATTATTGTCTCAGATTCAATATTTTAGGGCTTTTGGTACATAAATTTATTTATTTTTATCATCTCATAATGTATCTTGAATAAAACTGTTTTCTATATAGTGCTGACTAGGCAACATGCATTTAATTTTTTTATTGATTTAACTGTAGTTACAGAATACATCATAGTTTTCCGCTGTATCAAGTATAGATTTCAATATCAAATCATATGAGCTTGTAGTCATTATTGTCTCAGATTCAATATTTTAGGGCTTTTGGTACATAAATCTATTTATTTAATTTTATCATCTCAATGTATTTTGAATAAAACTTTTCTAGTCTAGGCAACATGAATTTAATTCTTTATTAATTTCACTTTAGTTACAGAATACATTGTAGTTTTCCGCTGTCTCAAGTACAGATTTCAATATCAAATCATATCAGTAGCGGCTCGTGCCTTAATGCATTGGGGGTGCGCAAGAAAAAAAGTTCGGGGCGCAGCAAGTGCGTTATGGTAGTGAATTTTTATTAAATGCTTCAAATTTTAATAACTCAAGTTTCTACAAACTTAGAAAGTTGAATTTTAGTGTATAGTAGGGTCAGGTCAGGTCAACATATAAATCTATTTATTTAATTTTATCATCTCAATGTATTTTGAATAAAACTGTTTTCTGTATATTGCTGTCTAGGCAACATTGCATTTAATTTTTTATTAATTTCACTTTAGTTACAGAATACATTGTAGTTTTCCGCTGTCTCAAGTACATATTTCAATATCAAATCATATCAGTAGCGGCTCGTGCCTTAATGCATTGGGGGTGCGCAAGAAAAAAAGTTCGGGACGCAGTAAGTGCGTTATGGTAGTGAATTTGTATTAAATGCTTCAAATTTTAATAACTCAAGTTTCTACAAACTTAGAAAGTTTAATTTTTGGTGTATAGTAGGGTCAGGTCAGGACAGGTCAGGTCAACATATACCCAGGACAATATATCCACCAAATTTCATCAAAATAACTTTGTAATGTTCGGAGAAAAAAAAATTGTTGAAAAGAAAACTCAAAATTTGAATAACTCAATTTTCTAAAAACATAGAAAGTTGAATTTTAGTGTGTAATAATATGTTTTACAAGGCAGCATATCCACCAAATTTCATTAAATTACCTTTGTAATTTTCGGAGAAAAATATATATATTTTGAAACAAAACTCAAAATTTGCCCGGAAAACGTTATCCGATTTTCCTGACTAACGAACTCATCCAAGCCATTAATAAAAGAAAGGCACTTGCCGAGTTTCATCGAAATCAGTTGCTTATTTTTTGAGTTATCGGTTGGATCCATACATACATACATACATATATATATATATATATATATATATATATATATATATATATATATATATATATATATATATATATATATATATATATATATATATATATATATATATATATATATATATATATATATATATATATATATATATAAACATATAAAAATTGAAACTGACCCCGGATATGGGTTCTAGGGGTCCTAGTTCGCGCTCATTTGAAAAAATGTTTGCAAAGTCTCTCCATCGATACCTCTTTATTAGTGAATTTTTTTAAAATAAAAATTCACTAAAAATGAAGGGCTCGCCTATTTTTTCCCCGAAAATGTATTATAAAAAAACCTACTTACTAAACTTAATAATTATTAACTACTTACCAAGTTTTTCTCTACTTAGTTATAAGTTATAGTAGTTAAAAAGTCCCTTAAAAAGTTAACCTTTAAATTTAAAATATTATCCACTGAATTAATCACAGTATCACAATTATTTTGTCCACCTATTAAGCAACCCAAAGTAGTGGCCATCATAATAATAATAATTGTCTTGTTAGAACATGTAAACAGCAACAAAATAATCTAATTAAAAATCAATCCGATGCGAAGACGAAAATTACTAGGTAGTAGGTACACACGCTCTGCCAAAAGTCCACTACAAACTGGAAGTGTGTAATTTTATAGCGCACAACATATTTCTTATTTGGTCGTTTCCGACGATGATAGGCGATCATTTCGCACCGAAGTATCGCATTTCCTGAGAGCACCGAAAAATACACACCGACGCCCGATTGCTTTATATGGATATGGATGTATATAATGTCTGCAACGATTAACACTATACTCATTCTGATTTTGTATTAATGGCTGCCGAAACTCTGCGATCCTCGATATACTAATTTTGTTTGTTGAATGCAGGAGGTAAAAAAGTAGATAAAAATTTATTAAAATATAGCATAGCAAAAATATTATTTTTTCCAACGCAGGCGGCAGTGCGCGCGCACGGGCGTATTTATTGAGGAGCCGCCCCTGAAACATATGAGCTTGTACTCATTATTGTCTCAGATTCAATATTTTAGGGCTTTTGGTATATACATCTGTTTATTTAATTTTATCATTTCATAATGTATGTTGAATAAAACTGTTTTCTATATATTGCTGACTAGGCAACATGCATTTAATTTTTTATTGATTTAACTTTACTTACAGAATACATCATAGTTTTCCACTGTCTCAAGTACAGATTTCAATATCAAATCATATGAGCTTGTAGTCATTATTGTCTCAGATTCAATATTTTATGGCTTTTGGTACATAAATCTATTTATTTAATTTTATCATCTCATAATGTATTTTGAATAAAACTGTTTTCTATATATTGCTGTCTAGGGAACATGCATTTAATTTTTAATTAATTTCAGTTTAGTTACAGAATACATTATAGTTTTCCACTGTCTCAAGTACAGATTTCAATCTCAAATCATATCAGCTTGTAGTCATTATTGTCTCAGATTCAATATTTTATGGCTTTTGGTACATAAATCTATTTATTTAATTTTATCATCTCATAATGTATTTTGAATAAAACTGTTTTCTATATATTGCTGTCTAGGGAACATGCATTTAATTTTTTATTAATTTCAGTTTAGTTACAGAATACATTGTAGTTTTCCACTGTCTCAAGTACAGATTTCAATCTCAAATCATATCAGCTTGTAGTCATTATTGTCTCAGATTCAATATTTTAGGACTTTTGGTACATACATCTATTTATTTAATTTTATCATCTCATAATGTATTTTGAATAAAACTGTTTTCTATATATTGCTGTCTAGGGAACATGCATTTAATTTTTTATTAATTTCAGTTTAGTTACAGAATACATTGTAGTTTTCCGCTGTCTTAAGTACAGATTTCAATATCAAATCATATGAGCTTGTAGTCATTATTGTCTCAGATTCAATATTTCATGGCTTTTGGTACATAAATCTATTTATTTAATTTTATCATCTCATAATGTATTTTGAATAAAACTGTTTTCTATATATTGCTATCTAGGCAACATGCATTTAATTTTTTATTAATTTCAGTTTAGTTACAGAATACATTGTAGTTTTCCGCTGTCTCAAGTACAGATTTCAATATCAAATCATATGAGCTTGTAGTCGTTCTTGTCTCAGATTTAATATTTTAGGGCTTTTGGTACATAAATCTATTTATTTAATTTTATCATCTCATAATGTATTTTGAATAAAACTGTTTTCTATATATTGCTGTCTAGGGAACATGCATTTAATTTTTTATTAATTTCAGTTTAGTTACAGAATACATTGTAGTTTTCCACTGTCTCAAGTACAGATTTCAATCTCAAATCATATGAGCTTGTAGTCATTATTGTCTCAGATTCAATATTTTAGGGCTTTTGGTACATAAATCTATTTATTTAATTTTATCATCTCATAATGTATTTTGAATAAAACTGTTTTCTATATATTGCTGTCTAGGGAACATGCATTTAATTTTTAATTAATTTCAGTTTAGTTACAGAATACATTGTAGTTTTCCACTGTCTCAAGTACAGATTTCAATCTCAAATCATATCAGCTTGTAGTCATTATTGTCTCAGATTCAATATTTTATGGCTTTTGGTACATAAATCTATTTATTTAATTTTATCATCTCATAATGTATTTTGAATAAAACTGTTTTCTGTATATTGCTGTCTAGGGAACATGCATTTAATTTTTTATTAATTTCAGTTTAGTTACAGAATACATTGTAGTTTTCCACTGTCTCAAGTACAGATTTCAATCTCAAATCATATCAGCTTGTAGTCATTATTGTCTCAGATTCAATATTTTAGGACTTTTGGTACATACATCTATTTATTTAATTTTATCATCTCATAATGTATTTTGAATAAAACTGTTTTCTATATATTGCTGTCTAGGGAACATGCATTTAATTTTTTATTAATTTCAGTTTAGTTACAGAATACATTGTAGTTTTCCGCTGTCTCAAGTACAGATTTCAATATCAAATCATATGAGCTTGTAGTCATTATTGTCTCAGATTCAATATTTTATGGCTTTTGGTACATAAATCTATTTATTTAATTTTATCATCTCATAATGTATTTTGAATAAAACTATTTTCTATATAGTGCTGACTAAGCAACATGCATTTAATTTTTTATTAATTTCACTTTAGTTACAGAATACATTGTAGTTTTCCGCAGTCTCAAGTACAGATTTCAATATCAGACCATATAAGCTTGTAGTCATTATTGTCTCAGATTCAATATTTTAGGGCTTTTGGTAGGGTAAAGCCTCCTTAAGTCGGCCCACTCTAGTAGTCGGCCTGTTTAATGAAAATATATCTAGGAGAACAAATCAAAATACACTTCTTAATAACGTAGTTGATATTGTTATGATAAAAAATAAACGAATTAGTTGACCTAGCGTCGCATTTTAAGGTGGGCGAGTATTGGACATTATAATAATACAATTTTCTAGTACTCGGCCACCTATACCGACTACTGGGTAAAATGCTATGTCATATCGATAATGGTGAATTGGCTCCAACCATGAATGGAAATCATGATTTTTGCGCTTCTTTTAAAATTACCTCTTCTCAATGCATTTTAACCAGTAGTCGGCCATATTATAAAAATGTGGCCGAGTTTAGGCTACTTATATACCTATCCTCGTAATGCTTTTTTTTAAGCTTGAAGCCATGTAGGTGACGTTTTTGTAACTGATATGTTTTTTTAGATTACCAAAAATCCAACGAAACTATGGCCAAAGGTAAAAAAAATAATTAATCTTGAGGAAAAAAAGCTTAATCTGACAGGAAATAAGCGACCAATTCATGCTTATCAGGAATAAGCTTTAGCTACAGTACTTCATTTAATAAGACAAGATGGTGGTTTAAGTATCCGAGAAGTGAGCAAACGACTTAATGTATCATGTACTACTATTCAAGACTGATTGGCTTGAAGAATAAAAGAAGGTCCTTGACAATGGGTCCACCACCTATTTTGAGCAAAGAAGAGGAGAAGAAGTTGTTGGAATGGTGTTGCAATCTTGCTAAATGTGGCTTCCCACGTAAAGTAGATGATATTTTGAACACCGTACAGAAAATTATAAAGGATAAAGGCATATCAACCAGCATATCAAGGACGGTTGACCAGGGAAGAAATGGTTTGCTGGTTTTATGAAGAGGAATCCAGAACTTTCTGAAAGAGAAACAGAGGGGGTGACAAAAGGGCGCGCCGATATCACAGAACAATTGATTAGAAAATGGTTTTCTGAACTGACAGAATATTTTAAAAAGCCTGGACGCAGCAAGTGCGTTATGATAGTGAATTTTCATAGAAATGATCTGGCACAAAATATTTTATTACAACTTTTTTTTTCTTGTAACATAGAAATCTAAATTTTGGTGTATAGTTTACTTTTTATATCGTAAACCTACCTACCAAATTTGGTTATCATAGATTTCTTATTTTTTAAGATAAAAATTTTTTTCAAATTAAAACTCAAAATTTTCCCGGAAAACCTCGTCCGATTTTTTTGATTAACGAACTTGTCAAAGTCATTTACAAAAGGAAGGTACATGCCAAATTTTATCAAAATAGGCCTATTATTCTTTGAGATAAAAAATTTTTTCGAATGAAAACTCAAAAATTTTCCCGGAAAACCTCGTCCGATTATCTTGACTTACAAACTTGTCAAAGCCATTTACAAAAGAAAGGTACATGCCAAATTTTATTAAAATCGGCTTATTACTTTTTGAGATAAGAATTTTTTTCGAATAAAAACTCAAAATTTTCCCGGAAAACCTCGTCCGATCTTCTTGACTAACAAACTTGTCAAAGCCATTTACAAAAGAAAGGGACATGCCAAATTTTATCAAAATCGGCCCATTATTTTTTGAGTTATCGGTGTGATACATATATATATATATATATATATATATATATATATATATATATATATATATATATATATATATATATATATATATATATATATATATATATATATAAACATATAAAAATTGAAACTGACCCTGGATATGGGTTCTAGGGGTCCTAGATCGCGCTCATTTGAAGAAATTTTTTCAAAATTCAAAAGTCGAGATCTCCTCATTAGTGAAGAATTTTTTCTAAGAAAATTCACTAAAAGTATAGATGCTATGGATATATTAACGGAACCTGAGAGAATCTTCAACAGCGATGAGATCAGTTTTTCACTTTGTCCTAAAACAGGCTGTCATTGCCCCTAAAGGATATAAAAATGTGTATCAAGTACAAAAAAAATAATCAAAAAGAAACGCTAACCGTATTGCTTGTATTTTCAGCTGCTGGCGCTATAGTATATCCCTGTGTTGTTTTCCCATATGTACGTCCACCGAAAGATGTAAGGGAAAGTGTTGACTCGAATTGGTTTATGGGTCTTTCTGATTCTGGGTGGATGAAGGCATATGTCTTTTTTGAGTATGTGGCTAATGGGGTGAATAAATGGCTAGAACAGAATATTAAAAAACCATCTTTTTTTGTGGATGGACACAAAAGTCAACTTACATTAAGTCTGAGTCAGTTTTGTTCAAACAATGGCATCATATTATACGCATTACCTGCAAACACCACACATATAATGCAGCCGGCTGATGTCAGCATATTCAAGCCATTTAAGTCACAATGGAAAAAAAACGTGTGAGAGTGGCAAACTGGCACTGAGAATACAAATGAAGTTTTGACAAGGGCAAAATTTTGCCCGCTAGTAAAGCAGGTTTTGGAAAACCACGATATGTCTGTAAGTATAATAAAGGGATTCAGAAAATGTGGGATTTATCCCTTTAATCCAAATGCCGTCGATTATAGTAAGTGCATACAGAATACATTAGAAAAATTAGCCGAAAATGGACTGCAATCTACGTCATTGCTAGAACAACCCTCAGAACATGACTATCAGATTGCATAGCAAGTAATTGAGTCCATTAGGCCTGCACTGGAAAATAGGGGAATAGAAGTTAACATGGTCATTGAAGAAATCATAAAAGCAAAGGCTTTTTTAATGGACGATCAACACTCAATTGATAATGAGTTAATAATACCTTCTAATACCTACAATAGTAACAACCCTCTAGTCATAATACATAATGATATAGACATTATACCGGGTGTATTTGAAATAGATGGGAAAGGATGCCTCATTTATGCCAAAGAAGATTTAACTGACATGACAGCAGTAAATGATAATGAACATTTAACACTTGGCAAAGAAAATAAATTAACAGGATAGTAGTAGCAGCAATTTGTGAAGTGGAAAATAATGAACCCGTCATCTATACCACAGAAGATGGCTCAAATCTGGCCGCAAATAATATAAGTGTAGTTAATTTAAACTTTTTGGTAAACAATGAAACTGAATTATTAGATAAAACACAGCCAGAAAACGACAATCTACCTCCAAGCATTAATATGCCTGGGAACACAAAAACCACTGACTTAAACGAAAGTAATTCAGGAATTACTGTTTTAAGTGACGTTACAATTTTGAAGGAGTCAATCAAATTCAGGAATGTCAAGTTGTAGTATTGAGAAACATCTCATATACCCAAACCCTATACAGAAACCTTGAAAACAATCCTCTAAAGCAAAAGGACCAAGCTGTACATCGTCAATTGGTTGGCAAAATTTTGAGTTACAAAAAGAACAAGAAAAGCAAGCGAAATTTGATGAAAGAAAAAAGAAGAAAGATGAGCTAATAAAACAAAGACAAGAGAAACGAAAGCAAGTAGACCTTTTAAGGGCAAATAAGAGAAAAAAGGAAGAAGTGCAGGCAACACAGAAGGCCCAGGAAAGAAATTAAAGGCAGGATATAAATGAGGATTGCGTCACTGTAATTGAGCCTAAGGTAGTAAAAATAAGAATAAAATGTTCAGCATGTGAAGATGACTTGGTTAGAGATACAGAGGAAAATCACCTGAAGAAGATAGGCTGTGATAGTTGTCCTTCCTGTTATTACTTAAAGTGTACAACTTTTCAAGGAGAATTATATGAAAATATTATTAATTCCGAGTTTACTTGCTCCAAATGCGGTTAGATCCAGATTAGTTAATTTAAATATTTCTGTTTTCTTATTTTGTAATAATTACAATAAACGTTTTTTTATGTTTGTAATACTATTTTCTATTTACTTGTTACCTAATGGTTGGATAACCTAGGCAAATCAGAGCCCGCTTTTTACTTTTTGGCCGGCCGAGAACCGGCATACAAACGACCATACTAAATTTTAGTGGCCAACTTCTGGTAAAAATGACTAAGTTGCCATTTAAAGCGTTTTTCTAAGCAACGGGACTTGTGGTGTGTAAATTCTGTACATTTTCATAAAAAGTAAAGATGTTGCAACATCAAATCCATTTGTCGATATTCTAGTATATACAATAACCATTAATAAGCAGTTGTAATATAGAAATCTCCTTAAGTGGCCGACTACTAGTACTTTTACCCTACATACATCTATTTATTTAATTTTATCATCTCATAATGTATTTTGAATAAAACTGTTTTCTATATAGTGCTGACTAGGCAACATGCATTTAATTTTTCATTAATTTCAGTTTAGTTACAGAATACATTGTAGTTTTCCGCTGTCTCAAGTACAGCTTTATGGTTATATTTTGTTAAAATTCAGTTCTAGTTTGTTTTTATAGAACACAAAAATAAGACAATGGTAATATATAAGTTAAATCTTTATTCAAGAAATCAGTCTTTTGTTTCAGTTTTAGCCGACCGGCAAACTTTTATCACACAGAAACAATCACAAAACATACACAATTCACAAATGACAAAGTATTACAAACCAATACAGTACAATATAATTTGATGCAATAGTTATAATTTAGAAAAACTGTTTTGCATGAAATACATCAAATAATTATCAAACAAATAAAACCGACAATTTTTTTAACTTATATATTATTAAAAGCTATCGGGAGTCTAGATAAAAAAGTCAGTCTTATAACAAATGATTATAAATAACATCTTACTTTCTTAAAATAAAATTGCGATAAAAAATAAGTTTCATTTACACATAAAAACAATATAACATTTTTAAAACAAAAATCTGTCAGTATTAAACTACTTATTAATACAGCACAAAACACACACTACTTTTGCGTCAACTAAAGCCTACAGGTGTTTTATAATAAAACAAGTAAGTAGGCCAAAGATAGGCAGTTCAAAAAAAAATACATTTTCATATCCACATCGCTGGCTATAAAATTTAACCTGCTTCATTAATTGGAAAAGTTAAAAAAGCAACAAATACTAAGCTGAATTAATGTATGTGGCTTGCACATGAATAAAAAAACAATGTTATGACTAATAAATTGTTTCTCTTCAAATTCGTCTATTTTAAAGGATATTAGGTGTTTCATAATATAAAAAATATATGTGAATTGCTTGGAAACATACATCACAATACTCATTGCATCAATATAGCAGTAGAATAAGAATAACTGCATATTGCACATTACATTGCCAATAAATAAGGTAAATAATATTTAATTTATATGATGTAAATGATGTTATTGGAGTTACGCTAATTCTGTAAAAATAAACAGAATTGTATTCTTAGCCTTTTCACTTTAATATGTGCGTCGAGTCATAATATATTCTCCCCAGTTCCTTTTAATGGGTTACAAACAAATAAAAATACAAGAAAAAAAATGTTACAAGGTTTACAAAGCTGCAATTATCATGAAATCACTTTCTATTATACAGATAGTGCATTCTAATGGTTATTTTTAATGGTTACTTCTACAAATTTTAGGAAGAAAGTACCCCTAATTTAGTGAACATGATCTACACCTTTTAACACGGCAGGAGTTTATTTGGTAATGTCACTTTTGTTTCAAAAATATTCAGAGGTGAGAAAAACATGCCAATATTGCAGTGTTTGCGAAGTTAAATTAACAATTTTCATGAAAAAGTGGATTTTTGTTCAGAAAAATTGCTTTACACTGTCGTAAACAATCAAAACTAATTTTCAACAACAACAATTGCCGACATTTGAGTGTTTATATACATCTAAATATCTTTAAAGATAAAGCCTAGCTGTAAAAAGGAATTTGACATTACCATAAATAAGATCATACACTATATCAATGACTGAATACATTATTGAAAAGACAGTAACTGAACAGTAAGATGCACTGCGATATGGAAGACATTAGAGGAATTGACGATGTTTCTATTAACTGCACCAATTTGGAAATCCTGTACTGAAGAAAATAAACTAAAATTATCTAGCTTTTAAATCTAGGAGCCAACAATTTTTCCTACCGTCAATTATCTACATACTATTGAAGGATTACAAATAAATGACGCTCCTGTAACATAATACTGGTTATATAATGATAATTGAAATATAAAAATGTATTCTTATTGGCTAAAATAATGAAAGTTTTGATAATGTAAGGTGTTAATTGCTTTTGTATAAAGTTGTAGGAATTAACAATCTATTTATTTAATGTAAACACTCGGGGGAAAATTAAATATTACAAGTTATTTAAAAGCATACCCTAATAATGTATATATCGAACAGATAACTTGATAAAAAGTTTATAAATAAATTCTAAAATTCATCTTAAATAATACATATTACTTTAGATGCTTAATTAGTTTTTTGTTGTAAAATGGGCACTTAATTATTAATAATGGTATCACTTTCTCCAATGGTAAATTTAAAAGAATACTTCCATATTCCACTACTATTTTGATGCAAAAAATGATGCATAACAGGTAGTATGTTTTATAAAATACTATTACACACTATGTTAATAGTAGGTCTAATATTCATAGTTATTAACTATTTTGTTAAAAGTTTGATGAGTTTTAACATTTAGATACTGTCTTTCTTCTTCAGATTGCCTAATACTTTACTATTAAAATGCCAGACGCAAACAGCAAGAATTGTATGTTTAACAATTAGAAAATCTAAAAAAACATACACTGTGTACAGACTGAGTTAGCAAATGGATTGTACTACTTTTAATAATCAGTGTTTCCATAGCCCTATGTTCCACAAATGCCTAAGTAACAGTAATAAAAAAAACTACAACTGTGTCACGGTTGTTGGGGAACAATTACCGTTTTATATTACTTTTAGAATAACAATGTATAAAGGAATTGTGCTGTTTTACTAATAACTTTACTGTACAATAACCTGTCATAAAAATAAAAATATTTTTATTTACTAACTCTATCTGGGAACACAGTACACATAATATTCTGAGAATAGGAATTGCTTATTTTAATTTGTCATAACTTATCCAGTAAATTATCTGATCAGCTTGTAACCATCTTTAAATTTAAGGTATGACACTCTTACTAAGGCCCAAGTGCGTGTTCCATCATCTGAAGACAAAGAGATTCTAAACTGCTTTCTATGTTCTTTAAAACTTGTTTCTTCTTTTCATCAACTTCATTGTCTTTAAATCTAACATGAAAATGACTGTTGTCAACAGGTGGTCTATAAGTAATATAAGCATCGTTATGACTCAGCTGAATATTAGATGGAGCCATATTTAATTGTTTTGTTAATGTTGCACTTCCCACTGAGTTTCGATGACCACTTATAGCTGACTTGTTTTGTACATTTGGATACGAGGAACTTTTCTGAGCATACGATGCTTGTACATGAGATCCATTTGAGACATTCTGGTAATGTAAATTATAGTGCCTGAAAGTTCAAGATAAGTCAGATGCAAACCTTAACAATATAACAAAAAAACATTGAAACTTTTTTATTATGGACTTTGACAAAATAATATCTAGCAGCATAAAACATAAGATTGTATTCTTTTCATTAGAACATAATGTTTATTAAATAAGAATTTGAAGAAAGAAGCACAAAGAAGGAAGAGGGATAGTCAGAACGACATCATTGAAAGGTCGACAAAGAAATTCGAGAAAAGCTTCATAAACAAGTTTGACTGATAACAGTCGAAGCAGAGTCTCAGCCAGCAACTAAGACAGTACATGCGTATTGCATACTCCCTTCAATACAGAGAGCGTTGAGTTTTAGAGAAGGACAGAGATTCGCGAATGAACCAGCTGAGGTTTGCTGCGATGCAGCAACAGAAACCGGGTATATAAACGGGTTCAAGCATTATGCCGACACAGATAGAGTTTGCAATGGCAGTTGAAGCCAGTAAGTTAAATATAAATCTGTTGCATTTTTAAGTGATCAGCTGGTAAAAAATTTGTGAAATACCTATTGTTTAGGTATCTGTGTGCTAAGTGTCGGATCTTTCCCCGTGAAGGGCGAGTTATTTTAAAACCATTTTTTAACATATAGCAGGTGTACTATGGTCGTTTTTTGTTCTTTTGTTGAGACAGGGCTTAGGTTGTGGCTTCCATTTGTGGGCTCTGGTTTTCGACTTCAGTTCCGAACGACTGTCATTCCGTTTCCGGGATGCTAACATTCCAGCTGCAGGCTGTTGTTTCCGTTTCCGAGCTGGTATCATCCAGTCCCAGGTTAGGGCTGCTGTCATTGGTCTCCACCTTTTGTTCTGCAGGCCTTGCATCTAAGGGCATTCACTGTGTCCTGCAGCTTAAGTTTGCTTAGCTGTCATAGCAACACCTGAGTTCGTTTTTCGGCCGACTGCATAGTCAGGCCTACATGTAAGACTTTCCACCAGGAAAAGGGCACAGCACCTTACCCAGGTGACTCTCCATCGACACCAGCCTGTAAGGGCCTTTTCAAGTTTGTAGAACACATGTATGTTATGTTCCTTAATATCTCAATCCATTAGTTTAATTAATGAAGTAATAGGTATGTGTTTGATTTGACTAACGATTACCTAGGTCTCGTATGTAAATTGTAGACATTATTTGTATTTAAACTTCTAAACCTGTGAAATAGTATGACATATGTTTTGTTTTAGTGATTAATTGATCTTGGAAATTTAATAGTAATATTATCACATACGGGATAGCTATCAACGAGTTTCTAAATTATAACCAGTCATGTTTTTAAATGGATAATTAAGAAATATCTATAAATGATTTAATTTTCTGTTATTTTAAATTTTCAAATAACTTTTTAGCATTTGACTTGCCAGTAGAGCTGGGTTTTTAAAGTTTAGTAACGTTTAACTGTAGTAAATTCTTATAACCTACTAATGCTTCATAATTACCTTAAAGTCGCTAGTGATTTAGGAACTGATAAAATTTGTCATATGTATGATTTGATGAGGTGCCTTTCTCTGTCGGCACCTATTTACTGTGTTTTAACTTCAAACTGAAGTATAAATTCTGTTATAATTGTTTATCCTTGTATTATTGTGTCTATACTCTCTAACCCTCTTTTACAGTCATTACATTTTTATATTTCTTTTACAGGGACACTAATAACTGGTTTTTGGAGTTATCATTAACACCTTGATAAGTCTTAAAACCTGGCATCCATCTACCTACATATCAGGATCCAATTATGTTTAAATGTACAAGTATTTCATGAGAGTTCAATAAATCTGAAGACTCTTGAATGATACCTTTCAGACACGTACAATCATTGCATACTTGAGTCAAGATTTTGGTAGGATATGCGACCTAGTAATTAACGATCTGATATTTTCATCCAATGTTATATTTATCCATCTAATATAAACTATTATTGTGTTTTACTCATGATAGGACTCTCGGACGATACTTTTCCGACACGTACACTCATTACATAATTGAGTCAAGATTTTGGTAAAATATGTGACCTAGTAATTAATGATCTAATAGTTTCATCCTATGTTATATTTATCCATCTAATATAAACCATTATTGTGTTTTACTCATGATAGGACTCTCAGACGATACCTTTCCGACACGTACAATCAATGCATATTCGAGTCAAGATTTTGGTAGCATATGTGACCTAGTAATTAATGATCTGATATTTTCATCCTATGTTATATTTATCCATCTAATATAAACTATTATTGTGTTTTACTCATGATAGGACTCTCGGACGATACCTTTCCAACACGTACAATCAATGCATAATTGAGTCAAGATTTTGGTAGCATATGTGACCTAGTAATTAATGATCTAATATTTTCATCCTATGTTACATATATCCATCTAATATAAACTATTATTGTGTTTTACTCATGATAGGACTCTCGGACGATACCTTTCCAACACGTACAATCAATGCATAATTGAGTCAAGATTTTGGTAGCATATGTGACCTAGTAATTAATGATCTGCTATTTTCATCCATCTAATATAAACTATTATTGTGTTTTACTCATGATAGGACTCTCGGACGATACTTTTCCGACACGTACACTCATTACATAATTGAGTCAAGATTTTGGTAGCATATGTGACCTAGTAATTAATGATCTAATATGTTCATCCTATGTTATATTTATCCATCTAATATAAACTATTATTGTGTTTTATTCATGATAGGACTCTCGGACGATACCTTTCCAACACGTACAATCAATGCATAATTGAGTCAAGATTTTGGTAGCATATGTGACCTAGTAATTAATGATCTGATATTTTCATCCATCTAATATAAACTATTATTGTTTTACTCATGACAGGAATCTCGGACAATACTTTTCCGACACATACAATCATTGCATAATTGAGTCAAGATTTTGGTAGTATATGTGACCTAGTAATTAATGATCTAATATTTTCATCCTTTGTTATATTTATCCATCTAATATAAACCATTATTGTGTTTTACTCATGATAGGACTCTCGGACGATACCTTTCCGACACGTACAATCATTGCATAATTGAGTCAAGATTTCGGTAGTATATGTGACCTAGTAATTAATGTTCTGATATTTTCATCCATCTAATATAAACTATTATTGTGTTTTACTCATGATAGGACTCTTGGACGATACCTTTCCGACACGTACACTCATTACATAAGTGAGTCAAGATTTTGGTAGCATATGTGACCTAGTAATTAATGATCTAATATTTTCATCCTGTTATATTTATCCATCAAATATAAACTATTATTGTGTTTTACTCATGATAGGACTCTCAGACGATACCTTTCCAACACGTACAATCAATGCATAATTGAGTCAAGATTTTGGTAGCATATGTGACCTAGTAATTAATGATCTAATATTTTCATCCTATGTTATATTTATCCATCAAATATAAACTATTATTGTGTTTTACTCATGATAGGACTCTCAGACGATACCTTTCCAACACGTACAATCAATGCATAATTGAGTCAAGATTTTGGTAGCATATGTGACCTAGTAATTAATGATCTGATATTTTCATCCTATGTTACATATATCCATCTAATATAAACTATTATTGTATTTTACTCATGATAGGACTCTCGGACGATACCTTTCCAACACGTACAATCAATGCATAATTGAGTCAAGATTTTGGTAGCATATGTGACCTAGTAATTAATGATCTAATATTTTCACCCTATGTTATATTTATCCACCTAATATAAACTATTATTGTGTTTTACTCATGATAGGACTCTCGGACGATACCTTTCCAACACGTACAATCAATGCATAATTGAGTCAAGATTTTGGTAGCATATGTGACCTAGTAATTAATGATCTGATATTTTCATCCTATGTTATATTTATCCATCAAATATAAACTATTATTGTGTTTTACTCATGATAGGACTCTCAGACGATACCTTTCCAACACATACAATCAATGCATAATTGAGTCAAGATTTTGGTAGCATATGTGACCTAGTAATTAATGATCTAATATTTTCATCCTATGTTATATTTATCCATCAAATATAAACTATTATTGTGTTTTACTCATGATAGGACTCTCAGACGATACCTTTCCAACACGTACAATCAATGCATAATTGAGTCAAGATTTTGGTAGCATATGTTACCTAGTAATTAATGATCTGATATTTTCATCCTATGTTATATTTATCCATTTAATATAAACTATTATTGTGTTTTACTCATGATAGGACTCTCAGACGATACCTTTCCAACACGTACAATCAATGCATAATTGAGTCAAGATTTTGGTAGCATATGTGACCTAGTAATTAATGATCTAATATTTTCATCCTATGTTATATTTATCCACCTAATATAAACTATTATTGTGTTTTACTCATGATAGGACTCTCGGACGATACCTTTCCAACACGTACAATCAATGCATAATTGAGTCAAGATTTTGGTAGCATATGTTACCTAGTAATTAATGATCTGATATTTTCATCCTATGTTATATTTATCCATTTAATATAAACTATTATTGTGTTTTACTCATGATAGGACTCTCAGACGATACCTTTCCAACACGTACAATCAATGCATAATTGAGTCAAGATTTTGGTAGCATATGTGACCTAGTAATTAATGATCTAATATTTTCATCCTATGTTATATTTATCCATCAAATATAAACTATTATTGTGTTTTACTCATGATAGGACTCTCAGACGATACCTTTCCAACACGTACAATCAATGCATAATTGAGTCAAGATTTTGGTAGCATATGTGACCTAGTAATTAATGATCTGATATTTTCATCCTATGTTACATATATCCATCTAATATAAACTATTATTGTATTTTACTCATGATAGGACTCTCGGACGATACCTTTCCAACACGTACAATCAATGCATAATTGAGTCAAGATTTTGGTAGCATATGTGACCTAGTAATTAATGATCTAATATTTTCACCCTATGTTATATTTATCCACCTAATATAAACTATTATTGTGTTTTACTCATGATAGGACTCTCGGACGATACCTTTCCAACACGTACAATCAATGCATAATTGAGTCAAGATTTTGGTAGCATATGTGACCTAGTAATTAATGATCTGATATTTTCATCCATCTAATATAAACTATTATTGTTTTACTCATGACAGGACTCTCGGACGATACCTTTCCGACACATACAATCATTGCATAATTGAGTCAAGATTTTGGTAGTATATGTGACCTAGTAATTAATGATCTAATATTTTCATCCTTTGTTATATTTATCCATCTAATATAAACCATTATTGTGTTTTACTCATGATAGGACTCTCGGACGATACCTTTCCGACACGTACAATCATTGCATAATTGAGTCAAGATTTTGGTAACATATGTAACCTAGTAATTAATGATCTGATATTTTCATCCATCTAATATAAACTATTATTGTGTTTTACTCATGATAGGACTCTCGGACGATACCTTTCCGACACGTACAATCATTGCATAATTGAGTCAAGATTTCGGTAGTATATGTGACCTAGTAATTAATGTTCTGATATTTTCATCCATCTAATATAAACTATTATTGTGTTTTACTCATGATAGGACTCTTGGACGATACCTTTCCGACACGTACACTCATTACATAGGTGAGTCAAGATTTTGGTAGCATATGTGACCTAGTAATTAATGATCTAATATTTTCATCCTATGTTATATTTATCCATCAAATATAAACTATTATTGTGTTTTACTCATGATAGGACTCTCAGACGATACCTTTCCAACACGTACAATAAATGCATAATTGAGTCAAGATTTTGGTAGCATATGTGACCTAGTAATTAATGATCTAATATTTTCATCCTATGTTATATTTATCCATCAAATATAAACTATTATTGTGTTTTACTCATGATAGGACTCTCAGACGATACCTTTCCAACACATACAATCAATGCATAATTGAGTCAAGATTTTGGTAGCATATGTGACCTATTAATTAATGATCTGATATTTTCATCCTATGTTACATATATCCTTTTAATATAAACTATTATTGTATTTTACTCATGATAGGACTCTCGGACGATACCTTTCCAACACGTACAATCAATGCATAATTGAGTCAAGATTTTGGTAGCATATGTGACCTAGTAATTAATGATCTAATATTTTCACCCTATGTTATATTTATCCACCTAATATAAACTATTATTGTGTTTTACTCATGATAGGACTCTCGGACGATACCTTTCCAACACGTACAATCAATGCATAATTGAGTCAAGATTTTGGTAGCATATGTGACCTAGTAATTAATGTTCTGATATTTTCATCCATCTAATATAAACTATTATTGTGTTTTACTCATGATAGGACTCTCGGATGATACCTTTCAGACATGTACAATCATTGCATAATTGAGTCAAGATTTTGGTAACATATGTGACCTAGTAATTAATGATCTGATATTTTCATCCTACGTTATATTTATCCATCTAATATAAACTATTATTGTGTTTTACTCATGATAGGACTCTTCGACGATACCTTTCAGACATGTACAATCATTGCATAATTGAGTGAAGATTTTGGTAGCATATGTGACCTAGTAATTAATGATCTGATATTTTCATCGTATGTTATATTTATCCATCTAATATAAACTATTATTGTTTCACTCATGATAGGACTCTCGGACGATACCTTTCCGACACGTACAATCATTGCATACTTGAGTCAATATTTTGGTAGCATATGTAACCTAGTAATTAATATTCTGATATTTTCATCCTGTCATATTTATCCATCTAATATAAACTATTATTGTGTTTTAGTTATGATAGGACTCTCGGATGATACCTTTCCGACACGTACAATCATTGCATAATTGAGTCAAGATTTTGGTAACATATGTGACCTAGTAATTAATGATCTGATATTTTCATCCTACGTTATATTTATCCATCTAATATAAACTATTATTGTGTTTTACTCATGATAGGACTCTTCGACGATACCTTTCCGACATGTACAATCATTGCATAATTGAGTGAAGATTTTGGTAGCATATGTGACCTAGTAATTAATGATCTGATATTTTCATCATATGTTATATTTATCCATCTAATATAAACTATTATTGTTATGATAGGACTCTCGGACGATACCTTTCCGACATGTACAATCATTGCATACTTGAGTGAAGATTTTGGTAGCATATGTGACCTAGTAATTAATGATCTGATATTTTCATCATATGTTATATTTATCCATCTAATATAAACTATTATTGTTTCACTCATGATAGGACTCTCGGACGATACCTTTCCGACACGTACAATCATTGCATACTTGAGTCAATATTTTGGTAGCATATGTAACCTAGTAATTAATATTCTGATATTTTCATCCTGTCATATTTATCCATCTAATATAAACTATTATTGTGTTTTAGTTATGATAGGACTCTCGGATGATACCTTTCCGACACGTACAATCATTGCATAATTGAGTCAAGATTTTGGTAACATATGTGACCTAGTAATTAATGATCTGATATTTTCATCCTACGTTATATTTATCCATCTAATATAAACTATTATTGTGTTTTACTCATGATAGGACTCTTCGACGATACCTTTCCGACATGTACAATCATTGCATAATTGAGTGAAGATTTTGGTAGCATATGTGACCTAGTAATTAATGATCTGATATTTTCATCATATGTTATATTTATCCATCTAATATAAACTATTATTGTTATGATAGGACTCTCGGACGATACCTTTCCGACATGTACAATCATTGCATACTTGAGTCAAGATTTTGGTAGGATATGTGACCTAGTAATTAATGATCTGATATTTTCATCCTGTCATATTTATCCATCTAATATAAACTATTATTGTGTTTTACTCATGATAGGACTCTCGGACAATACCTTTCCGACACGTACAATCATTGCATAATTGAGTCAAGATTTTGGTAGCATATGTGACCTAGTAATTAACGATCTGATATTTTTATCCTGTTATATTTCTCCATCTAATATAAACTATTATTGTTTCACTCATTATAGGACTCTCGGATGATACCTTTCCGACACGTACAATAATTGCATACTTGAGTCAATATTTTGGTAGGATATGTGACCTAGTAATTAACGATCTGATATTTTCATCCTATGTTACATTTATCCATCTAATATAAACTATTATTGTGTTTTACTCATGATAGGACTCTCGGACAATACCTTTCCAACACGTACAATCAATGCATATTTGAGTCAAGATTTTGGTAGCATATGTGACCTAGTAATTAATGATCTGATATTTTCATCCTGTCATATTTATCCATCTAATATAAACTATTATTGTGTTTTACTAATTATAGGACTCTCGGACGACACCTTTCCGACACGTACAATCATTGCATAATTGAGTCAAGATTTTGGTAGGATATGTTACCTATTAATTAATGATCTGATATTTTCATCGTATGTTATATTTATCCATTTAATATAAACTATTATTGTGTTTTACTCATGATAGGACTCTCGGACGATACCTTTCAGACATGTACAATCATTGCGTAATTGAGTCAAGATTTTGGTAGCATATGTGACCTAGTAATTAATGATCTGATATTTTCATCCTATGTTATATTTATCCATCTAATATAAACTATTATTGTGTTTTACTCATGATAGGACTCTCGGACGATACCTTTCCGACACGTACAATCATTGCGTAATTGAGTAAATATTTTGGTAGTATATGTCACCTAGTAATTAATGATCTGATATTTTCGTCCTATGTTATATTTATCCATCTAATATAAAGTATTATTGTGTTTTACTCAAGATAGGACTCTCGGACAATACCTTTCCGACATGTACAATCATTGCATAATTGAGTGAAGATTTTGGTAGCATATGTGACCTAGTAATTAATGATCTGATATTTTCATCCTATGTTATATTTATCCATCTAATATAAACTATTATTGTTTCACTCATGATAGGACTCTCGGACGATACCTTTCCGAGACGTACAATCATTGCGTAATTGAGTCAAGATTTTGGTAGTATATGTGACCTAGTAATTAATGGTCTGATATTTTCATCCTATGTTATATTTATCCATAAACTATTATTGTGTTTTACTCATGATTATTATTGTAATAAACTTCCTTGTCAGTGCTTTCCGAGTTCATTAGCAGTGTATCTGAGTAAAGTAGTTGTTGTAAATACCTAGATGTTGAACTAATACCGTTATCTAGAAAAAGTGTTAGTATCTAGAAAAAGTGTCAGAATTTTTAACTAAGGGTCTAATAAACATGAGCTTTTGGTCAAAAGCAACCCAAAAAGAGTAAGTATCCATTTTAACGAAACTTCTGATCATTTCTAATTGTCGAACAAAATAATTTTTTAGACAAATTAACAAACAAAAACAAAGTAAATAACACCAGGAGACCTCTACCAATTTTTTGCTTAAAATTATTCATTTTTAACCTGCATATTACATTATCAGCTTAACTATTAATAGGGTTTTCATTGAGTAATTAATCTTGATACTACTTTAGAAGGGAGGTTTGGTGCAACGTGCGAATTTGCACTGAATACTTCTGAAAAAAACTTGTATGTTAAACAAAAATTATTTTTCAAATCCACATTCATTTCTGATCAAATTCGGTCTTTTGGTTTACTTTCGTCCACAGCAAGGTGTTTGCATAACAAATAGAAATCATTTTTAGGTTGCATCATTGTGAAACTGCCCCGGAACTGCAAAGCCCAATACAAATTTAGAATATCTGTATTTTGGCAGAAAAAACGGTTTCTTATCTTATCTGGATTACAAAAAATAGCCTCTAGACAGTAAAATGTCATTTACTGGAACTGATAAAACGAAATGAATAGCTAATCACAACAATATTTAATTATTGAAAATCTCAAAAGCCTTTAAAAGCTAAACTGTCAAATTTGTGAATTTATTTTCTTTCATAATCAAGAAAAATCGATACTTCCATTCGAATAGTATAGTAGTATGGTATAGTATTTATTGCCATCAAATATACATGGTTGGTCTTACTAAAAATATGAAATATCCACATAAACCCAACACCAAACATGCCTACATAAACTGAAAACAATATACACATATAAACTAAAACATAGCAAATCAAATTAATAGATAAAACGTCACAAAATAACACTAACAAAATTGTATAAATAAAATGTGTAAGTAAATTTGTTTAAATAACAATGAAAAAAATGGGTGAAAAAACAAGAATACAAAAAACAAGCACAACTGAGGGTGGCATGATACCAAAGTATTCACTTCGGCTATACAGTGTCTGGGCCAACAAATAACAGCTTTAGCACTTTTGTGAAAGCTCCCTCTGTCTGTAACACTTCTTATACGGGCAGGGAGCTTGTTGAACATTTCAACACCTGTATAGTTGATTCTATTTCGTGAAGCTTCTACTCGATGCAACAGAATTAACAGTCCATTGACCCTCCTGTGTGTCATAACCGTGAAAATCACCAAACCTAGCCCTCGCCGCCCTGGTATCGCATATGTGCAGAACACAAGCAAGTATGAATTCACTAACAGTAAGTATATTATGTTCCTCAAAAAATGCTCTACAACTATCCAGTGGACCAGCATTACTCAGCGCTCTAACTGTTTTTTTTTTTGTTCCAGCAAAACCATGCAAAGACCAGCAGAAGAGCTCCAAAGACGGATTCCATAGATGGTAACAGAATATAGCGAAATAAGCTGTTCTGGCCACTACGTACGTCACACATGTCATAATTTCCTAATTCCATACACAACACCAGACAG
Source organism: Tillus elongatus (assembly GCA_964006375.1). Classification (NCBI taxonomy): domain Eukaryota; kingdom Metazoa; phylum Arthropoda; class Insecta; order Coleoptera; family Cleridae; genus Tillus; species Tillus elongatus. Next base: position 100,310,675 of record OZ023267.1, read on the forward strand.
CCAGCTGCATATATTGTCAATATCAAGGAACCATTTCAGGGAAGCATTCAATGTGATCCCTAAGAATTTGGCAATTCTGTAGGACCTTCATTTCTAATAGCAAATCTCAATATTTTTGTTTTATGAAGATCATTTAATTTCAGTGCATTGCTTCCAACCCAATCTTTAGCATGCTTTATACGGTTCTTTGTTAAAGATTGTACTTCATTATCAGCTTTTGCTGTTAGTGAAGCTAGTATCGTCTGCATACAAATAGGTTCCATAAGCTCTAATGTTTTGGGATATATATTATGAATAAGAGTGCCACACAATCTCTAAGGCACCACGGCTCTGAGACAACCGCTTCTGGACATCTTGTTTTTCCACATGACCAGTTATGTTCTACCATAAGGGTATGACTTGAATATTTCATATGCCAAGCCTCTCACCCCATAATATTAAATTTTCTGCAGCAACAAACTGTGGCTACGTAAGTTAAAAGCCTTAATAAGATCCAAAAATGCTGTTTCAGCTTTATCTTTCTCTTCAAAGCCATTAAGTATGTGACCCACCCACTGTTGACCTGGATTTCCTGTAGGCATGCTTTCATCCATCATCTCATTTTTGTCAATGTTCCATTCTTTCTTTTGATAAAGTCTCAAAGATCTTAGGAAACTGGGGCAAGATAGAAATAGGTTTTTAATTCCAGCATGGGTTGACATCACCTTTTTTGTACATTGGAATAACTTTTGTTATTTTACTTAAACTAACTTTAAGCCTGACACTAACCTCCGATATGGATCCCAAGGGGCTTAGTTCGGGCTCATTTAAAGAAATTTTTTCAAAATTGTAAAGTCGCAATCACCTCATTAGTAATTTTTTTTAAAGAAAATTCACTAAAATGACAAAAGTGATAAAAGTTACAATCTCCTCATTGTTGAATTTTTAAAATAAAATTCAAACAACGGAGCAACAGATTTTTATTTGTAGTTGTCATGAATACATATAAATTCAATTTTCTCCTGTCTCATGATGCTGCCAAGCCAGAGTAATAATCTCTACGTCTGTATTTCCTCCAACTTATTTTTATCAAAACCTAGCATATTCTCAGACATCATTAAAAAAAAATAGTTTTGTAACTATTTAACTTTTGATTATCAAACTTTCACAGCCTATTGATGCGTATCGTCGATTTCGCAAGGGAGCATGTGATACAACTAATTATAGGCTGTGATGCCAATTCGCACCACAGATTGTGGGGCATCACAAATACCAACCCACGCAGTGAGGCTCTATTAGAGTATTTGGCTACAACGAACCTAGAGGTATTAAACAGAGGTACGACTCCGACGTTTGTCAATCGTATCCGGCAGGAGGTGATCGACATCACGTTAGCGAGCAGAGGAATAACGGAGGATATATCTAGCTGGAGGGTGACGGAACACATATCAATGTCTGATCATCGTATGATCAGCTTTGAATTGGATGTGGACCGTGAGAGTCCTCCCCCCCAGGAGAAATCCAAGGAAGACCGACTGGGATGCCTATCTAATAGGCCTCGGTGGGTTGCCAAGGAGCCCAGAGGGGAGAAGACTCTCTATAGAGACATTAGATAGCAAGGTCGAGGCCCTAGAAAGGAAAATAATGGCAGCCTACGAGACCGCGTCACCACTTAGGGGGGAACCGTCCATTAAAGTTAGATGGTGGAACAGGGATCTCGCCGTACTACGCGGGCGGACTCGGAGGGCCTTAGACCGAGCCGTCCGAGAATCGAGTGAAGCGGCCTGGGACGAGTTTAGGACAGCCAGAAGGGAGTCTAAGAAGGAATTACGCCGGAGTAAGCGAGCTGGTTGGCGCGCGTACTGCGGGCGGGGAAGTCAATTCCCTGCCGGACGCAGCCAGGCTGGTAAGAGTACTCTTAACAGGAGTTAGGTAGTAATGTAGGATATTTCAGGAAACCGGACGGGAGCTGGACAAGCACCGGTGAGGAGACCCTGCGTCCACTCGCCGAAGTTTACCTTGAGCACGCGTACCAGCGGGGGAAATCGACGGAGACGGCGCTCCACGCTGTGATGCGGAAGGTGGAAAGGGCCCTACACTACGGGGAGAGCACATTAGCTGTGTTCTTCGATGTGGAGGGGGCCTTTGATAAGGCAAGGACGGATACGGTCTGTGTCGCCCTACAGGAGAGGGGAACGCCGAGGTCCCTAATAAGCTGGGTGGCGAGCATGCTGGAGGACAGGAGAGTTTCGCTGACCTTGAGGGGCCGAGGGCTGGACGTTGGGATGACGGCTGTCCTCAGGGCAGCTGCCTTTCGCCTCATCTATGGTGTCTGGCCATGGACGGCCTCTTGGAGCGACTCTCTGAGAATGGCTTCTACGCCCAGGCGTACGCTGATGATGGGCTGGTCTTAGTCACCGGCAAATGTTTCAGCGTCCTCTGTGAGTGTATGCAGGCTGACTGTAGCATAATCGAAAGGTGGTGTGGTGAGCAGGGACTCTCCGTAAACCCGACGAAGATGGAGATGATCCTATTTACCAAGAAGAGGAAGGTAGAGGGGTTCAGGGCGCCTGTGATGTTTGGAAAACCTTTAGCTTTAGTGCGGGAGGTCAAATATCTGGGGGTGATCCTGGACCTCAAACTAACATGGGGGTCGCAAATAGAACGAGTAGTGAGGAAGGGAGTGGCGACCCTCTGGCAGCTTCGTCGTGTGATAGGGAGGACCTGGGGACTTAATCCTCGGATCCTTCATTGGATCTACACTGCGATCGTCAGGCCGAAAATCATCTATGGGGTGTTGGTCTGGTGGTGTGGCGTGAACCAAACTACCAGCAGGAAGCTGGCCAAACTCCAAAGGCTGGCAATCCTGGATATCACAGGCGCTATGAGGACGACACCCTCAGCCGCGCTAGAGGTCCTGTTGATGCTGCCACCGCTTCCCATCTGTATCAGAAGGGAGGCTATGGCGTCGCATCTTAGAATGCGGGACTCAGGAAACTGGTGCGGTGAGGGAGCAGAAATAGGTCATGCAAGAGTCGCCAAGGAGGTGGAAAAGGAAATTCCGATTTCCGCCATAAAGGTACGGGATGCCGAGGACGATATTAGGTTGACTAGGCCATACACCCTCAGGATCCCCAGTAGGGATCAGTGGAGGGAAAATGAGGTTGCAGTCCAGCCCGCAAACCTGGTCTGTTTCACCGACGGATCGCGGCTGGAGGACCAACAATCCTCCGGGGCAGGAATATACATCGAGGGCCTGGGGGTGCGTGAGAGCCATGCTGTTGGCGCATATACCACGGCATTCGAAACAGAGGTGTATGCTATCCTGTCTGTGGCCAATAGACAGGATGTGAAGAGGAGTCCCGAGAAATGTGTGTACATCTGCTTGGATAGCCAGGCGGTCCTCTGGGCAATCTGCGCGGCCAGAATCAGGTCAACACTGGTTCAGGAGTGCGCTGACGCCCTCAGAGGACTAGCCAGGACGAAAGAGGTGCAACTGGTGTGGGTTCCGGGACACTGTGGCATAGCGGGGAATGAGGTGGCGAATAATCTCGCAAGACTCGGTTCCCGGCGGCTGTTCAGTGGCCCGGAGCCTGTGATAGGCATAAGTAGGAAGACAGTCTCTGTCGCCTTAGACAGGTGGACCGAGGAAGCAATGGAGAGGCACTGGGGGTCGGTTGGTGGCTACAGGCAGGCGAGGGACTTCGTGGAGGGGCCGGACAGAGATAAAGCTGTCTGGCTACTCGGAAGAAGTCGACCTATGCTTCACCGCATCCTTGGGGTGCTGACAGGCCACTGCGCCCTTAGAAGACACCTCACATTGATAGGCGTAGAGAGGGATCCCATTTGCCAGGAATGCGGCGAGGATGAAGAAACGTCCTACCACTACCTGTGTAAATGCGAGGCTTTTGGGAGTCTTCGAGCAGAATTGTTCGGATCGAGGACTCTGCAGAGGAATCAGATAAGTACCGTCCAATTGAAGACCGTCACAGCCTTCATCTCGAGGTCGAGGCGGTTTGGCGACAGAACTGAGGAAGAGTAGAGCATGGTTGCTGGGGTTGGCAAAAAGGGCCCATTGTGGCCTACTTGCTTGGCGTTGGCCTCCCCACCACTGCTACTACTTCACAGCCTATTTATAGAACCAGAGTTGTTACCATAGAAACTAGATTCAGTTTTGCATACAGGGAAGTTTACCAAGCTAACAGTATATCAATATATCTTTGCAATAGTAAATAGTGCACGTTTTGGAGATTCTGGATGTAAGATCGAACGCGTTATAAGTACCCTACTCGGAGGATAACAGTGCAAACATTAGCTTTATTGTTATGTTTTATCCATCTGATATAAAAGTGAATGCCTGATGTCAAAATGGTAATAATAGATAAAAATAATAATAGTAAATTGAGCATACTTAGAACATCCAAGGAGTGGAGTTTAGTGGGTAAGAGCCACACACTACCTCGATATCCCACACGTTGCGGTGCGTTATTGAAGTGTGCATGACGCAAGAATTAGTTATATAACATTTTTGTATGAATCAAAATGTTCAAAACATAACTTATCTGATCAATAGATTGATTTTTCTTTACTTACCGATGATGACTACTTAGATGTCGCTGATTATACATAGGTAAATGGCCATTTCTAGTTAACTGACTTTTCCACATACTTAAGCGTCTTTTTTGTTCATCTGTGAAAGCTTCTAATGTTTCGGCACGCTCACAAAGAGTTGTAAAAAGTACCAAATTTTCATCTGAGGGCTGTCTCAGCATCAAAAGTTGTGTACAAACTGCAAACATATTAAAGTTTTGATTTTGATAACACACACGAAATAAAATAATCAGATTTAGTCAAATCAAAAAAAGTCTGGGCGCAGCAAGCGCGTTACAGTAGTGAATTTTCATTTAAATGTTTTTAATAGCAAATATGTATTTTTTAATGAAGGCAGGCATCAAATTTGGTTACCGGTATAACCTATAGGTATAGTAAAAACAATGTACCATATTTTATCAAAATAACTTTAATGTTTGAAAAAGTTAAAAAAATTCCGAAAATAAACAAAGATGTTTCCAAAAAAACTGGTTCGATTTTTCTGGCCAACGAACCTGTTCAAGCTGGTTACCCACCTACCAAAATAAAATAATTCACAAAAAGTTTTCCGACGGAACTCCCAAAAAAAAATTTACATGAAAACTTGCAAACCATTTTTTAACAGAAATCCGAAAATATTTTTTTACAATAACTTATTAAACATTTATTACCAGAAGGTCACAAGAATCTTACAAACAATGATTTCTATGGAAACACAAAAAAAATTCTGCGAATATTGACCAAATATTTTTTTTTTACAAAAATTTGTTTAAAGAATACATAAAATTATATACCTAATTTGTAACTAAGTTTAAAAATAGGAAAATGCAAAAAAATAATTCCAACACTAGAGTGTGGGTATAGGGAGTTGTTCAATTTGAAAAAATTGAGCGACGACAGTTCAATTTTTTCTAAATTTAGTCACTATTTGAGAGCGCTCTGTATACAGCATCTCGATTTTTTCGACATTTAATATTAAACGAAAACCTCTGAATACGCAACTTTCATAGACTCTCCTATCTAAATGGTGAATATAATTGAAAACCTCCCTAAATGTGTCATTTTCATGGGAATCCGATTTCCATTGGTAAAAACGCAGTATCACAATATTTGATATGTTCCAAAATGTAAAAAGTTGAAAAACAATTGAAGTAACTCGAAAACGATGGGCGTTATAAATGTTTTCTCCTTACAAGCATGCATTCAAATTGGATGGAAAATGCAATAATGCTACAATGGGCTATTCCATTAAAAAAAGAAGAAAATTTGTATCACCAATGGCTTATGGGCCATCCTGTGATTGTCAACATAATTTTATAAGATGCAGTTCAAAACACCCTATAAATAACTTTTATAATATTTTCCTGTATTTTGTATAATAACCGATATATTGAGGTTTACAGTAAAAATGCACCAGCCTGTATACGAGCCCTAACAACTATATGTTGGGACAAGCTAACATTTCGGAATTAATACAACGGCTTTTCTGAACGACTGAATTATTTAGTTTTTACTTTTAAATACAAACATAACAGTAAATTCTATATTATTAAAAAACCTTTTCATGCCCTGGTAAAGTAATCTCTATTAATAATAGCGTAATTTGTCATTGGAAGGTCAAACTTGCTGACAACTAAAAGTTGGGACAAGCACAAATCTTGTACTTAAAATGTTTAAATTAGTTATAGGAGGCGTTGGTATAAACGCCAAAATTATTTTATTTATCTATTGGCAGTTGGCCATTAATGTAAAACGTCAAGTAGTGATGTTAGTAATTGTTAACATCCTTTATTGTTAATTTAATTAAAATAATGGGTCGTGGAAAGGCTACGAACCAGAAATTACGTAAAATTATTATTCATCAATACCATAAGGGTAAAACCATGCGTAAAATTGCTAGTGATTTAACTATTTCAAAATCTACAGTGTACAATATAATAAAAAAATTCAGTGAGACTGCTAATGTGGATGTTCGGGGCAGAAGTTCGGGAAGACCGCAAGTCGTTTCTGAAAGAGATTTGCGAAATTTAGTCAAAATATGCAAGTCATCAAGAAGAAGCACCCTTCCAGAAATAACTGCTAAATGGTAACTAGATTAAATATATCTAGAGAATGTTGTCGAAAATACATGCGTAAATGCGGTCTGGGATTTTATAAGGTAAGTTTACTTTTGAATGGTTCATACAGTATCAAAAGCCTCATAAAATGTCTTATTTAGGCAAAAGAAAAGCCGCTGTTAACAGAAGTTCAGAAGAAAAACCGATATAATTGGGCAAGATCTAAACTACTCTGGAGAGAAAATGAGTGGAATAAAATAGTATTCAGTGATAACGCTAAATTTGATGTTTGCGTTGGAGACCACCGTAAACAAGTAATACGGAATAAAACAGAAGCCTTCCATAAAGATTGCCTGAAAAGAGTTGTTAAGTTAAAGGAATTATGGTGTGGGGCTGCATGTCGGCAAGGGGTTAAGATTTTTTAAAATTTATAGAGGGCACTGTAAATGCCCAAAAATATCAAGAGATACTTCAAACCACACTTTTGCCTAGTATTCAAAAATTGTTTCCCGACAATGATTTCATATTTCAACAAGATGGAGCATCATGCCATTCGGCAAAATCAACCAAAAAGTGGTTTGGTGACAATAATGTAAAGGTCTTATCCCATCCAGCTAGCAATCTGGATTCAAATGTGATAGAAACCGTATGGCATAAAATGAAGCAGTATTTAAGAAACCACCCTCAATATACAATATCTGATTTACGGACAAAACTACAAGAAATCTGGGACAATTTTTCTGTTGAAATGTGTCAATCTTTGGTCAATACAATGCCTGCAAGAGTCTAAGCAGTTGTTAAAGCTAAGGGTGATGTGACCCCATATTAAATTTAGCTTTATTCTCAAGTTGTCCCAACATTTAGTTGTCAGTTAATTTGAACCTTAAGTGACAAAGTACTCCACTGCTAATGTCGATTGCTTTACCAAATCATAGAAACATTTTTAAATGGTCTAGGATATATTGTTATGTTTGTATTTAAAAGTAAAAACTAAATAATTCAGTCATTTGGAAAAGCCGTTGAATTATTTCCGAAATATTAGCTTGTCCCAACATATAGTTGTTAGGGCTCGTATATCTAAACATGTAAAAAGTGTAATTGACCCCGGAGGCGCCTAGTTCACACTCCTCTGAAAAAATATTTAAAAAAAATTAAGTCGCCGTCTTCCCAATAACGATTTTTTTCTACGAAAATTCGCCAAAAAGTATAGACTTATAAACCACAAACTCTATAACTGAAACTACTGCCAAACCATCAGAGAAGGGGTCTCTTTGAAATGAATTTTCTGCAAATACTATTTTAATAAAATGAAGGACAATGATGGTTAAAGCTGTAAGTTAAGGCTTTGTAACACACATTTATTATGACATACACTTTACATAGCCCGTATTTGTTTTAGGTTCTCCGTCTAAAAATTGCAAATTTTGACGTTTCAAATCGCAACTTTGACATTTTAAGAAGAAAAGCGATAAAATGTTCAAAGTAATTTTTCTGCTATTTCTTGGCCTTTTTGCGTCAAGAAAACATATCTTTGTCTGTAATATACAAGAGATCTTGTTAACCACACAAAATATTTTGGTTTTGTGGATTTCTCTGGTAATCAGTGGCACCCAAAAATTTGTTTTTAAATGCCTATATTTTTTCCCTTCCAACTTAGAGATCTGAATTTTGGCATGCAGGGTAAGTTTAATCGTGTAAACCTAAGTACCAAATTTGGTTTCCATAGCTTTGTTATTTTCGGATACAAAAATTTTCCGAAAGGAAACAACATTTTCCAGGGAAAACTGGTCCGATTTTCCTGGCTAACGAACTTATCCCAGCGACTTGCAAAAGGAAGGCACCTACCAAATGTTATCAAAATCGGTCCATTATTTTTTGAGTTAGCGCTAATATATATATATATATATATATATATATATATATATATATATATATATATATATATATATATATATATATATATATATATATATATATATATATACACACAGTGTGAAACACTTTTGGAATAAAATTCATTATTCAGCAACAAATAGTTTTTGTGGGAAACTCTGAGACATATGAAGTTTAATTTGTCGAACAGAGTTAAAAAAAATAAACTCCCACCATTTTACCCCCACCACTTTATCAATTAAAAAAAAAATAGCAACCCTACATTTTTTCTTCACAATTCGATGGATCACATTTTTCTGAATATGGAGATACCCGATATGTATGGTCTAATATTACAGTTTTCAATACAGGGTGGAAATTTAATACCGCAATATTAAAACTAAACAGTTTACCCGGAAATTCAAATTTCGAAAATAAACTTAATAAAAACGTCCCTTTCTTATAATAAGTGTTCAAAATGTTCTCCATTCACTTGCACACAACGAAATAATCTGCTCTGGAATTCTTCACTGACTCTTATCTTAAATTTCTTATCTTGTCTTTTATCTAAAACGTAGGTACTTGGTATCATTAATAGTTTCTTATTAACTACCAATTTTTACAGTGTGAAAGGTGAAATTCAACAGTTCTGTTTTATTTTGTGGTGTATTGTGTTGAATGCACGGTCTCCCAATAAATTAGCCGTAATTTTGTTCAGATAATTTCAATTAATTTTTGGTCTAATAATGTCATGCCTGGTATATATATTAGACCATACATATGGGGTATCACCGCATTCAGAAAAATGTGATCCTTCGAATTGTGATGAAAAAATGTAGGGGTGCTATTTAAAAAAAAAAAAAAGATAAAGTGGTGGGGGTAAAATGGTGGAAATTTTTTCAACTATGATTATAGACGAATTGAACTTCACGTGTCAGCGTTTTCCACAAAGTATTTTTTGCTGAATAATGAATTTTATTCCATAAGTGTGTTTCACACTGTATATATATATATATATATATATATATATATATATATATATATATATATATATATACATACATACATACATACATATATATATATATATATATATATATATATATATATATATATATATATATATATATATATATATATATATATATATATATATATATATATATATATATATATATATACATAAGAAAAATCGCTAAAAAAACTTTCAATAATAACTTATTGCTGTGAAACCTGTTAAAAAAATTCCATACACTGGTGATAGCTAAACAAAATAAAGTTGAAAACCTTGATATGATATAAGTTTGTATGAAGTTCGTTGGATATAATACAGGCCTAATACTCCACAAATCCATTTGGTGTGGTTGCTGAAGCAAATAGGCTTGCCATAATATCTAACCTGAAAAGTCTGGACGCAGTAAGCACTTTATGGTAGCAAATTTTAATGAAAATTTATCAAATCCCAAAAGAACTACAAAATTTGTATGTCCAGAATACTAAAATTCGTTTAATGAGATTAGGTACCCTTATAAAGAAACACACAATGATAAAATTTAATTTTCTACGTTGAGAGAAAATTAAGTTATTCAAATTTGAAAATACAAATGAATATTAAAATATGCTACAACACACTTGCTGCATCTGAATTTTTACTATTGCTTATATACATATTATGGCATTTTCCGTTTGTCAATTTATTTTCTTAAAAAAAAAAGAGGGTAAAATCAAGTTTTTATAGCTTCGTTTTTTTTTTTGAAAGATTTAAAAATTCACTTATTAAAACTCTGTCTAAATCAACATGTGACGCTTTTAATTTTAATCCAATAAACAATAATGCCTGCAGAAACTCCAAATTGTTTTATTTTTTATTGACAGGTTGATTGATGTTTGATATTAACACACTTTTCACGTTGCTTAGATTGTACATTGTTTAATGAGTTGTATAGGCCTTTGACCTCTAATCGCTGCGACCCCAATGGGTCTTTTGTGCATTACTTTTTTTCTAATAGTTGCCCAAAATTTTTATATAAACTAATATATTTTTGGGGGCTATTTTACCTATTTCCTGGGGTGTTAAGGTCACCCCTCCAAGGTAAACTACATGAAACATTTCCTCGGAACAACCAGCAAGAAAGTTACGGGATCTAGAAAGAATCCGGGGGAGACAGGGTTTAAAGGAGGAATCGCTACAAAATGTGAAAAAGGCAGCTTTTAGAGGTTCAGCTAAAGTGTTATTACGCATTTTCTGTTCACATTTCCTTTTTATCTTCCCGCCCAGCACTGCTATTTTCTGCTGGTCCAGTAACTTTCTTGGGGGTTGTTTGCAAGCAATTTTTCTTGTGGGTTGTGCATCCATATTTTTTTAATAAAGCTAAAGAATTAAATTGCTATATCTGTAGATAGTGTCTCTATAAGAAACTTGTATTACAAATTTCATTAAAGTTATACAGAAGATAGTTAATTTATATTTAGAAAAGTAAAGTATCTGCCAAATTATAAATGTAGCAGTTATTTTTTCTCATTAATCGCCAGTATGATCTCGTTTTAGTCAACCTAATCGAACCGTTTTTTTTCCAATAATAACAAAATTATAATTTCAGACTCAAACGTGACAAAACTTATTTAGGCATTTGAAACAAAAATGAGATCTTGTTCAAAACATATGAAATCTGTGCAGTATTGTTTCTCAAAATATCAAAACAAAACAAAAAAATACATTAATCGAGCTGGATATGATCATGTAACCTTCTGCTTAGGAGGCAAGCGTTATGCCCCCTGCGCCATCTAGGCACACATCAACTAATGTTTTATTTGCATGATACTTTAGATTGGCTTCATGCCCAGGATATTATATTCAAGGTATACGTAACAATTAAATACAGAATTAGTAGAATTACCTCTTATGTTTAAATATAAAATAAACTCTTTTAGAATCATTTTTATAGAGACTTGGCATGATTTTGTTACATTTCTGCTCTATAATGCAACAGCATAATATATCTATGCTGCGCTAAAACTGTATTTGGGGCCGTTAATAAAGCCACAAATATAGTGTATCTTAATAATTGATTGAATCCCCCAGTTAAATAACAATCACTTGGCAAACTTTTAATTTCATGTCGTCTGTCATTTTCCATAATTGCGGCCGAGTTTTCACGATTGTTGATTTGGGTAATATGTATTACGCCTGGTATATATTTAGTTTGGTTACCATTGATATATGATTTATACCTGTTGTATGAATCAATCTACATGTGGCAGTTAACTACTCTTGTCTGGTCAGGCATTTGACTATCCACTAAGTCATTTCAAGGCATGTCTTTGGGATTTTATTTTTAATTTGGAAAAAACTCTAAATATTGTGTACCAAATTACTTACAATTCACAACATAGGTTTACTTGCACTATTTCTAGCAACATGTAAAGTCTCATTCCAGTTACTCTGATATTTACAACAATATAGCGTTTTCAAAAAGCTTTTCCTGATTTTCCACTGGAAAAACTTGAGCATAAAGGCTGATTAACGAACTCGACCTCAGTTTTCGCCCAAACAAGAACGGACTTTGGTTTTGGGTTCTAGGGAACCAAACTCGCTCTCATCTGAAGAAATTTTTTCCAAAAGCTTTTCATTGTGACCTCTCTATTAGCGAATTTTTCTTAATGAAAATTCGCTAATAATGTATAAGTAACAAATTTTCATCTATTTTTAGAAACAAATTATTTTGGTTCTATATACCTACACCATAAGAGCCTCGGAGGTCCAGGGGTAAGAAGGTGTGCTTCTGAACCAAAGGGCACTGAGTTCGACTCCAAGGGTTTCACTTTCACTTTTTCAGTCACATACTGCGAAATTAACATCAACCGAGGTCGTGGCTTTGTATTTGAGCAAGTTTAATGTCTGCACACTCCATCCTTCAGAGGGGGTGGAAAGCCGTCAGTCCCATGTCCATGTGATGTTGGGTATGTTAAGGATCCCTACCCTCCCCACAGAAAGGCAGGTGTTTGGCAAAATTTCCAGGATAGCGAGGTGAAACTGCTCTCTGGCGTCGGTAATTGGCCATAGTCGGGGATATAGAATGACTTTAAAATACAAAAAAAAATCTACATGTCGTTTCCAAAAGCCATAGGAGTTTTCAGCCAAACTCACCAGTTAAGCCTTACGAAACATCAATTTTGGGACACTTGAAGACACTACTGAGTAACGAAGAGAAATCAAAACAACCTTATGAGAAGAATTACCAGATAACCATATGAAATTTAAACGATTGGGATTATTACTGTATAAGAAAATATACAGGTTTCCTGTATATGTTCACAGTTCATTGTAATGAAATTGATGAAGAGTAAATCATTATAAAAGTTTCTCTGTGTATATTTAATATGGAATGATTTCAGCAAGTTACGCTAGCTACAATCAGTAAAAAGTTTAATGGTCCAAGTGATAGTATAGATCAGTACCTGCTGTACCATGTATTCTCAAGTCCTATAGCTAATTTTTATCCTAATTTTCTTTTTGAATTTAAATATGACTACTTACCTTTCCCCATAACTTTGACAAATTGTAAAGGCAAATCTTCTCCCATTGAAACTTGTAGTGGACTCTGTAAAATTCCCTTCAGTTTCTTCAATGCACTATTTAAGTCCCCACCATTCATAACTTCAGTTTCTAAATCTGTTAGTACAGTGCTGCGCTCTTTTAGCTTGGCTATGCTCAACAATAACTTGTGCCTAGCACCTTTGGTAATACCAATGGCTTGTAAAGTATCTTCGTCAAGATTTAGCATTTGACTGTAAGTGAGATTATTAAAAATCCAACTATATTTGTGAAGCCTTAATGACTTTAACCAAGAAATAATACTCTTCATAACAGGTAAATGATTTAAAGTCTGTAAATCTTGTAAACGTGTTTCCGAACTACTAGATTGTATCAAAGCAGCTACGTTAATAGGAATACACTTCTCATTTGACAATGAATAACTTCTAGGTTTTTGTGGAGGATGAGACAAATTTTCTTGTGATGACCATATTTCCTGAGTGGGCACTAAACTTTCATGAGAACTAGTTTGAATTGGCGTTAAACTATTGGAACGGCCATTTGGATGTAAATTATCATCTTTAACATTCAAATTGATTGCATCTATGTTAGAACTCGTTGAATCATCACTTGATTCATTAACAGGGGAATGAACAAATGTTTCTGGGCTAACTCTATTAATTATATGTTTTAATAGATGCTTAAATGTCTTTTTATCTTCCTTATTAAATGCAGGGTGAATAAAAACATAGGACATAAGTTCTACACATTCATTATAAATTTTAGATGGTGGATTAATAAACTCGCATAATACTTGCTTTATTGTCATTAAATAGCAATCTGCAGTCTCTTTATTGCCAGGTCTAAGTAGTGGTAGATGAGATAAAAGTAATGATAATATGAACTGAGAATGTTCAGTCGTCAAACCTTTAATAAAATTAGGATCATTGGCATTTCTTTCTACAAGCTGTGCCTCTAATGAGCTGACTTCAGATATACGTTGTTCCAATGCATGTTGCAAAAATCTAGCATTTGCAAATGGGAGTCCAGTCATCAAATAATAGAGTGCAACTGTCTTTTCACAATGGTCCCATTTAAGGAATTTCTGTCGTATTTCATTTAACTGAGCACAAAATTCAGAGAAGTCTTTCATATAGACGTGATCCATTTTGCCTTAAAAAAAATATTTTGTTTTTTCCATAAATTTGAAATTTAAGTATCACTTACCTCTAGTTTTATATTAACATTTTAGGTAGGGAAGCTAACAAGAGTTCATCGTATTTCTACAGGAATTAATAATATATAATTGCTTCTTGTTATTATGGGTTTAATTCTGATTAATTAGTAGCCATAGAACAACGCCCGATTATGAATAAAAAAATAAAAATGTATACGAGTTACACACAAGTACACTGCCCATAACTTGAAGTATTAAAATATCAAGCCTGTGGGCTGTGGATGCCTAAGGCGGAAAAACGGAACGAGTCTGAGTTTTTTGCTATTTCTTGGATTTATTTGGCAAAAACAATATGACAATGTCAGAATCAGAATATGTAGTGTACTTCTTAAACCGGATTGACGATTGACGTTTCCTTTTTCTTCTCATTCTCGCTGACTGCATCTCTCACTCTGACCATAGAGAAACAGATACCAGAGGTTTAACATTCATCAATGGATTCGTTCAGCAGATCCTAACGTTGTGCCAACGTTAGCTAACGGTTTCTGTTAAGTCGGCTGAACGCATGCGTTGACAGGCGACGTGTTGGCTAACGGTCGCCATTTTTTCCAACGCAGATTACAAGTGTTTATTCGGTTCACGCATTGTCACAGCATAAGAAAGAATAATAATTTTGCTGTGGTATTGTGTTAAGGCGGAAATCGGAAATAGCTCACTTTTTAAAAGGGATCTAATATAAATACAACAGATTTTTATACAATATAGTCGAAACTTAAGAAGTTCATGAGACTTTACAAGCTAAGTAATACCGTCGTGCGTATATTTATTCATACAATTTTCAGAAATAGGTCATAAATGGTAGCTACTTGTATTCTGAAGTAATGTAGATCTTTTCTGTCTCTAGCACATGGTTGTAAAGGTACATATGTGATTATAATTTTATGTTATAATACATGGCACACCATGTACCAAAAATTTGGATCTCTACGTTAAAACAAAAAAAGTTATAAACATCTAGAAAATGTAGTTATTATTCTCAAAACTCCAAATTCGCAATTCGAAACGTCAAAATTGAGATGGTCTAGTTAAATAGCCTTAAACTAATACGGGTTATGTAGAGGAAATATCGTAAGAAGTATGTTCTATAGAGCCTTCAGTTTCAGCCCGTCATTTTCTTTCATTTTATTTCGATATTTGCAGAAAATGAATTTCAAATAGAGCCTTTCTCTAATGCTTTAGCAGTATTTTCACTTATAGAGTTTATTCTATATATTATTGGGTGAAGAAAAACTTTATACCCCCATATTTAAGCACATTGCGCCTACGGAGCAGTGTGAGATTTGGCATAGATGAAGTTCATATGAAGAAATGTTATGTCTGCAGAATATGTGTTACAAATAGATTAAACAATGCTTTGTTTGAATTAGACAGTCGGATTTCCAGTGCCATTTGTTAGCCCTTAACATATTAATCTGTCAATGTCAAACACATATTACTCTATGGAAGAACCTCGGTGGTTCAAAGGTAAGAACGTGTGCCTCTGAACCGAAGGGTACTGGGTTCGATCGCAGGGTTCTCCTTTCACTCTTTCAGTACAAACTGTAACATTAACATCAACCGAGGTTCTGGCATTGTATTTGAGCAAGTTGAATGTCTGCACGTTCCGCCCTTCGGAGGGGGCGTAAAGCCGTCGGTCCAGTGTCCATGCGCTGTTGGGCACGTAAAAGATCCCTACCCTCCTCACAGAAAGGCTGGAGTTCGGCAAAATCTACAGGATGGTGAGGTGAAACTGCTCCCTGGCGTCGATGATTGGCCCTAGTCGCGGAAATAGGCCGACGTTAAAGAAACATCCCACACACACACACACACACACACACACCCACACACACATTACTCTATGGTCGAACAGATGTATATGGATGCGTTCATACTGAATATCAAAACAAAAAAGTCTGTGGTAAAATAGTCGGACTAAGATTGTAGGGCTATACTCTATGGGAAAAGAACACCAATAAAGGCTTTTGGTGAATTTTTGTAGAAAAAAATCACTAATATAAGGAAACCGTGACTTGAATTTGAAAAAATGTCTTCAAATGTGCGCGAACAACCCCCCTACACTGCCGATAACTCAGAAAATAATAGGCCGACTTTACAAGTGATTGGTAGAGTTTGTTAATCGGGAAATTGGGACCAGTTTTCCTGGAAAATTTTATGGTTTTCTTCCGGAAATTTTTTATACTTCGAGAATTAACAAAGCTATGGCAACCAAATTTGGTACGCGGCTCTCTATTATAGAAAGTGAATTATACACGAAAACTCATATAGATATTAGCTATATAGGTAATTTGAGTATTATTAATTTTTTAGCAAATTGTCGTGTAAAAAATGTTATGTAAAATTATTTTTGTGTTTTTAAAGAAATGATTTTTGGAAGCTTTTTGTGATGTATTGGTAATATTAATAAATATTTAAGTTATAATTAAAAAAAAACATTTCGCAATTTTCTGAAAAATATTTAGCAAATTTTCTTAAAAAACAATTTCATGTAACATTACTTTAATCAATTTTTGTAAAGAAAATGGTTATTTACGTTAATTTTCATACATTTTTTTTTAAATTTTTGTCAAAAAGCTTTTTGTGGATAATTATATCTTAGCAGGTGTGTAAATAGCTTTAAGAGGTTCAATGCCCAGGAAAATCGGGCCAGTTTTTTCGGGAACATTTTAAGTTTATTTTTAGAAAATGATTGTACTTTTCCAACAACAAAGTTATTTTGTTGAAATAGGGTACATTGTTTTTACTATATGTAGAATATATGTATATATATATATATATATATATATATATATATATATATATATATATATATATATATATATATATACATACATATATATATATATATATATATATATATATATATATATATATATATATATATATATATATATATATATATATATATATATATATATATATATATTGTATTATTTAAGGAAAAATTTTCCTTAAATAATACATTTGTTATGCTTATTGTGTGTGCTATTGTGTGTGCTATTGTCGTTCTTATTGTTAATTTTTTGACGTACATGAACATCCCTGTGTCATTCAGGTGACATTGGCCTGTTTCATTGTTAATATATACATTATACATTACATTATATATGGCATTAAACCATTTTTTATGAAAATTCACTTATTGCGTCCAGACTTTTATTTTCTGAACAGAATCAACTTATTATTGTGAAGACAGTCATAAAATTAATAATAATTATTAATTATATGACCAAGTTAACATTGTTCAGGACATTAACGGTTAAACCAAATACTGTAGATATTGGGCATTTTCGAATTAGCGCACTGCAACGCGTTACTATCTACTTTTGTGTGCTTGAAGTGTTAGCCTAGTGTACTATAATGAACTTCCAATGTACTGCGTGAAAAATGAGATTACGGTGAAATAAACTGTCAGGAATGTACAAAATTTAAATTACATTCGGCCCACCACACATATGTGGCTGTCCGATGTTAAATCTGTTAAACCCTGCTGTCCGACTCTTACTTTATTTATTTTGTTTAATATTGATCTACTCGTCCTAAAGATAAGTAAAAAGAATAACTAGCTAGAACGACATATACCTACATTTTCATAAAAAATGACAAGTACAATTTAGATAAGTCAATTAATCACAAAACATTTTTAAGACCTGGAAATCGTTTCGTTAACAAATTTATTGTCATCAGAGGGATGAATGAACTAAAACTAAACAGTTGTTGATGACGCTAACGTTGTTAGCAAAACGATCTTCAGGTCTTAAAACTGTATTGAGATAAATTAGGTTCTCCAAATTATACTTATATCAGTGCTCGTCACAGGATTCAATCGTCGCTTAGTGGAAAGTATGACATATTGTTATATAAGCATAACCTATACATACTTACAGAAGAGGCCTTAACCACCCAGGCGCCCCGGGCGAGCCAATCATTTGGCGCCCTTTCTTATATGATAATGATATAATACTAATGTATATAATTATATATTAAAATAATAAAAGAAGTTAATTGGGTAGCACATTTATTTTAAATTTAATATAATTTTAAATTTAATAGATGGGCAACTCGTGTGAGGGTTCGTTGACAGATGCGTTGGCGCGCGCAGCGCTCCTGAGCCCCGGCGCCCTGGGCGACCGCCCCGGTCGTCCCACCCTAAAGCGAGCGCTGCCTACTTACCTCCATTGCAAACTAATTATGAGCTTTTGTTTTAAACTTTGTGCATTAAAAAAGTTTAAAACAAGAAAAAAGAAAAATGCGCATATAGCTAATATACGTAAATGGATTTATTAAGTAGGTATTATAGTACAGGCAATAGAGACGGGCTCCTCTATTGCCTGTACTATAATACTCCTGTCCATAATGCACTAAACTACAGGAGTTATTTTTTTTGATGCATAGGTTCAGAATGACGTACTGAATGTAAAAACACAAAATCCTTACAAATTAGGAGGGCGGTAGTGCCGCCATTTTGAGAAAAACCGTTTAGGCCTATATCTCCGTAACCGTGCACTCTAGACCAAAAATGGTAATGACCTTTATTGTAGGTAATTGCATTTCGCCTCTTTTTTGTATTTTTTTTTTGTATCACACCGTTTACAACTTATACGACTATTATAGGGTTTATTTATTGACTTTTTTACCTATATATATATATATATATATATATATATATATATATATATATATATATATATATATATATATATATATATATATATATATTTGTTAATAATTCTTTAAACAATAAAATGCTTATAACTTAACTTTTCAACCGACAAATTTTTTACTTAAAACTTTCTTTTCCCAAAATAATATTTTCAAAGTTATAACGCGTTAAATGTTGCACTAATGAATAATTTGCCTTCTTACCTGAAAAAAAAAACAGCAAGTACCCGTTGATTTTTCTTTTATTATTTATATAATATTTTATACAATAAATAGTACTCTACTTCGAATTGCCCCCCGATTTTTATCAAATAATCAATTATATACTGCTGGCAAAAGGAAATAAACGACAAAGAAAACGGGAAATTTATTTAAAAAGACATGGAAAAAAATTATTTTCAAAAACGTACTACGAAAAATTAATTAACAATTTTCTTCGACTCTCGTGCGTTTAGCAGGGTTCGTCACATTCTTTGGTGGCATACAATGATTTTAACGCCTCAATTACGTGTTCGTCGGACTGATCGACAACATCTTCATCAACATCGTGCAATTGTGTATCGTCAACGGCTATTTCCGGCTTATTGGAGTACGTTCCTTCGGTACCATTCTCACAAATGACCGTGCACTCCAACCCTGCTTTTCGGCACCCACAGGCTCTACCACAGCCTGTTCTACATTTGCATGATATACACTCCAGCAAGCTGGGTGGTGCAATTGGTATTGTTGATGCGATTGGTTGAAGACGACCGTGTGGTACACGTAACCAGCACCATTCTTCTGGGTCCAAATAATTCCCACGCCAGGTTGATTAACATGTGTTCATGTTGGCTCTCTCTCTCCTCTTTCAATGCTCGCTTTTATTAGGCTTTGGATACGTTTCTTTTTCACCAATACTGTATCCTCTTCGCCTAACGGCTCATCACAAATAAAACAGCTGTTCATCTTAATTCTCTCTTATAATTTTCTCACAAGAATTTATCAGAAAAAAGTGTAAATAAGAGACACGGAAATAACACTGCTAGCTTTGCCGTCGCACAGACCATACTGAGAACAAACATTTTCGCTTCGGTCGTCTTTTCTGCCCCCTCCTTCACGTCAAAACCTAGTTTTGGAATTACCCGACTTATATATAGATATATAAATATACATTAACGGTTGGAGACCTCTCAGGTTAATTCTAGAACCTTCTATAAGAAGGGTCTGTTATATATATATATATATATATATATATATATATATATATATATATATATATATATATATATATATATATATATATATATACATATATATATATATATATATATATATATATATATATATATATATATATATATATATACATATATATATATATATATATATATATATATATATATATATATATATATATATATATGGTCAGATGTTGGATGACTCAGTTTTCAAGCCCAGATTGGCGTCAACCGTCTAGGCAAAGGCTTTTTTAAACTAACGCGTTATAACTTTGAAAATATTAATTTGAGAAAAAAGTTTTGAGTGAAAGTTGTAAGAAATTTGTCGATTGAAAAGTTAAGTTATAAGCATTTTATTATTTAAACAATCATTAACAAAGATATAGGTAAAAAAAGTCAATAAATGAATCCTAATAATCGTATAAATTGTAAACGGTGAGTGATACAAAAAAAATCTTACAAAAATATAGCAAATACAATTGTCTACAATAAAGGTCATTACCATTTTTGGACTAAAGTGCACGGTTACGGAGATATAGGCCGAAACGAGTTTTCTCAAAATGGCGGCACTTCCGCCCTCCTAATTTGTAAGGATTTTGTGTTTTTACATTCAGTACGTCAGTCTGAACCTATGTATCAAAAAATAACTCCTGTAGTTTAGTGCAGAAACAAATTGTCTATATCCTGTATTATTATAATTGTTAAGTATTTATTGAAGTAATATTGTACAGGGCTTTCATTAATTCCCGAACCCCACGTGACCGGATTCTGTCTCTTACTTAGTGGAATATGATTTTATGAGTTGGCAGTCAAAAAGTAACCAAAAAAAACCACTAGACTAGGGACCCTAAAGTTACTAAACCAATTGACAAGTGACAGTTCAGTCCATTGGCGCTCAATTCCCTTTTGACGGTTATTTTGTATGTATATTGTGCATTTTTCAAGTTCGACCAGTGTTTACCTTCTTCACATAATTTTCTATCCGTTGGACAATAAAAATAAACAGTTTTTATCAAAACTTAGCATTTTCATTGCGTTTTTACGTAAGTTAAAACTGTAGGTATGTTTAGGTTATGTTGTTGATGATATTCGACATCGCATGGAACGAGGCCCTACCTAATCTGTTCGTCGGTAATCTGCCCAAACAGGTACATATTTGTTATATGTTACACAATACACATTCCTAAAACCGTAAATTAGACGTTTAAATAATCGGACCTCAATTTGTTTACGTACATTACAAAATTTTGATATCTATACAAAATAAAAGTATTATTTTATTATGTTTTTAATTTATTTTTTTAACAATCAATAACAGTAAACCATACATGAACAGACTTGCTGTTAAAAATACTAAATAATAAATACATTTAAGACATTTATTGTTTCAACTTATTATAATTTTTATATTTTTTATAAAACCCCAAAGGAAATATGAGACAACACTGGCATCTTAGGGATTTCATTAATTCAGGTTGTACAACCGTGTATGCCAGGTTGCCTAACTTAAGCGGTCACGTGGGGTTCGGGAATTAATGAAAGTTCTGTATATATATACTTTACTTACATAACATAACAATGGGTAGGTTCACCAGGCTACAGCTCTGCCAGCAGCTCCATTGTTATGTCAAAAAATGTTCACAAAATGTCGACGCTTGTCAACATTTTCTGACACAACAATGGACCTGCTGACAGCTACATACTGGCAAGATCCATAAAATAAATTTTATAGATGTTAAGATCCTGGTGCCTGGTGAACTCGCCCAAATTCTGTCCAATAGTTAGCAGATTAATGTCGTATATTCATATTCATAGACATATATTATATGTGTTGTTTCTGGTCTAGATTTTCGTTTTATCATAGAGGGACTTTACCAGACGCCTGAAGTTCCTGGCGGCTGCTTGTGCTTTGTGAACGCGCCCATAAGTGTCATTTTTAGTCGTAGCACAGCATAAATTAATTATGCTGTGGTCGTAGTCCATGGTTTTATGTTTTATAGATAGTTCAGGGTCGCCTGTCAATCTTCTGGTTTCTGGTTTTCATTCATTCCGTCATTTCATACAGGTACAAGTTTTGCTTGCGGAAAATGCGTGTTGTCTTATTATTAGAAAGTGATAATTATTTATATTAAACGTGGCGTTGAAGCGTTTAACTTTAAAGTCAAAAGGAACCGAAACAAATTAAAGACATCATTATGAGTAGTAACGCGAGAAACTCCGAAAGTACTGCTCACGGAGGTGGTGGTTTTGAAGGATTGAAGAATCATGTTGTTAATCACAAAATTGATTGCTCGTTATGGGCATTAAGAATGTGTATTATTGGTTTAAGTGTGGCATATTTCATTCCACTTTTCTGGTAAGTTTTTAGGCTGCTATACTATAATATACTTTCTAAAAAAATAAGGTTTCTAAGTAAAACATTAACCTCAAGGTGGGTCAACAAGTCAACCGTTTGCATGTTATGTATTCGTATTGTGAACTGTTGAATAAATGCCAGGGCCAGGTATAAAGGTTACTCGTATCTTAACTGTTAAAAAATACTGTTTACAACGAACTCTAAACAGTATGATCACAAATGACATTAGTTTTTGATGTATGGACCAACAAAAAATATTTCAATTAGGAGCTTGAACTAAATAAATAAGTTGCTATATAGGTAATATATGACCACTTAGTTCTTTATTTTTTTTTTTTGCGGCAAGGTTACGTATACTAATTCACTGTACTTAATTAAAATTGTATCTAATGTAAAAGATAATTATAATTACACATTCACTGTTTTTTTGTAGTTTTTTTTTGCCACACAATAATTAAGTTACCAGTTTAGCAAGTCTCTGGCATAATGGAAAGAAAAATTGCAATTATGTTAAATTTTGATGTTTCTTTTTTATTACCTGACTTATCTCGTTTTACTTCTCAGTGTAGGAACAGTACACTTTAGAAAGTGTAATGTATGATTATTTTGTTAATTATATACCCAGCTATAGTGTAGTAATAAATGGTATAGTCAGCATCTTTGCCTATTTACCTTCATTACTTTATTGATGACTGGGTGGGATTAGGAAGGCTGTTTTTTGCTTTCTAACATGAAGCAGTTCATTGATTAACAACCTATAACATTAATTTCTCCTACAGTTTCATCACTTTAATAGCCCATAAATTTAGCATAGGTAATGCTAGAACTCCACCTTCCTCAATTACAAATTTTGTTTGTATTGCATCTAATTGAAGTCTACCATACTATGTGAAGATTGGAACCTGTCATGAGCACTGATAAGTACACTTTGAGAACCTAAATCACCACAACACACCTTTTTAAAGACCTGATGATCATTACACTAACAAAGTTAGCATCATCAGAGGATGAAAAATTTATAAGTCTACCATATATAAAGGATTGTTAACTAGTATAATATTTGTATGATAAGAATGGAATGACATCATGAAGGGAAGCAATGCAATGTTACCAGATTGGCAAATATTACTGAGTATCGCTGTATTTTGAAAGCAAACCTTTTTTAGTAGTTTATTTTAGTAAATTGGTATTGATTTAACTTCCAAACATCATCATGTGTACAATTTCTCATAATTTTTTGTTTCCGTTCAGAAAAATGATTGGAGATTGTGTAGACATTATTTATTTTTGCTAACAGTATGCATATTGTATTTTGTATTTTGTTAACCATATGCCGCTTATTTGAATATATTTCAATAATAATAAATCATTTTCGAGTTTAAATTTTTATAATAAACATATAAAATTGTGGAACTCTTCGACATAGTGTAGGAAAAAAGATAAAGTGTTTGCTTCATTACAGATTTTTATTAAAATCTTTCTGTGATAAGATTAGGTTAAAGAGTAATGAAACTAAAACATACAAAGTGTATTTTTTAAAAATATTTTGGTGTCAAATTAGTGAAATGTAATTAGAACGATAGAATAGAGCACATCTAAACTTATATAATTTATAAATAACATTCCAAACCACAGTTGGTGGAAATCATTGATGTCTACAACTTCCTTGGTTCTTTGCTGTTTTCTTAATTTATAAATAAGGT
The DNA here is from genome assembly GCA_964006375.1 of Tillus elongatus. Classification (NCBI taxonomy): domain Eukaryota; kingdom Metazoa; phylum Arthropoda; class Insecta; order Coleoptera; family Cleridae; genus Tillus; species Tillus elongatus. The sequence goes on from OZ023267.1 coordinate 100,334,879, forward strand.
ATCAAAACTTTGGATACAATTAATGATGAATTAATGCTACTTACATTACATCTACCAGTAAGAGGTAGAAAAGGCTATCCTAGTCACCTTCAAAAAGGTTATTACTGATGTTACCATTTTTTGAGCTCGACTTGCTAAGGGCTTAGGCATTGTAACAGTTTATGTAACAAATAATGTTAATGGAACCTGTATGAGTCCTAAAAAACTATTTCAAATGTTTAACGAGAGAAAAATCAGAAATAGGTAAATAACAACTATCAGTTCATGTCAAACGTATCGGCACAGCAATTTGTTTACATTTAATAATTATGTGATTTCACAACATCGTGAAAGGTTGCCAAATTATACAAGTACAATTTTTATTTCAGCTGTAATGTGATATATGACCCTACTTTGGGAGTTTAGGTTTGTGTGTTGCCTACCTTTCATTGTTAAAAATGACATTCTATTCTTATCATGTAAATTGTATATTAAGTATGCCCCATGTACTATGTGCCACTAACCTCATATTTGGGACATTGACGGAATTAGGCTTTGGATTGGCAGATAAAACATGAATTGTAACATTTATTTTTGTATTAGTTTGGGTGTTTCTAATTTGCAGGTCAGCAGGTTGACTGCAGGTCAGCATGTTATAATGTGAAAACTTTGCAGGTCAGTGCAATTTCCTGCAAGTCATACCATTCCCTACCTACACATGATATGTTTATATTATATAAGTACACAAACCAACCCCCACCCCCGTAATGCACGTAATTGGCTGCAGGTTGATATTATACAGCTTAAACTTTGCAGGTCAGTGCAACTTCCTGCAAGTCAGACCATTTCCTACCTATACACGATATGTTGATATTATAAAAGTACACCAATCAACCCCCACCCCCGTAATTAACATAATTAGCTGCAGGTTGACATGGTACAGCTTAAAAACTTTGCAGGTCAGTGCAATTCTTTGCAGGTCAGACCATTTCCTACCTATACACGATATGTTGATTATATTAAGGTACACCAATCCACCCCCGTAATTAACATAATTAGCTGCAGGTTGACATTGTACAGCTTAAAAACTTTGCAGGTCAGTGCAACTTCCTGCAAGTCAGACCATTTTCTACCTATACACGATATGTTGATATTATAAAAGTACACCAATCAACCCCCACCCCCGTAATTAACATAATTAGCTGCAGGTTGACGTGGTACAGCTTAAAAACTTTGTAGGTCAGTGCAATTATTTGCAGGTCAGACCATTTCCTACCTATTCACGATATGTTGATATTATAAAAAAGAAAGGTACATGCCAAATTTTATCAAAATCGGCCCATTATTTTTTGAGTTATCGGTGTGATACATATATATATATATATATATATATATATATATATATATATATATATATATATATATATATATATATATATATATAAACATATAAAAATTGAAACTGACACCGGATATGGGTTCAAGGGGTCCTAGTTCGCGCTCATTTGCAAAAATTTTTTCAAAATTCAAAAGTCGGGATCTCCCCATTAGTGAATTTTTTCTACGAAAATTCACTAAAAGTACGCCAATCAACCCCCACCCCCGTAATTAACATAATTAGCTGCAGGTTGACATGGTACAGCTTAAAAACTTTGCAGGTCAGTGCAATTTCCTGAAAGTCATACCATTCCATATATATATATATATATATATATATATATATATATATATATATATATATATATATATATATATATATATATAAATATATATATATAAACATATAAAAATTGAAACTGACACCGGATATGGGTTCTAGGGGTCCTAGTTCGCGCTCATTTGCAAAAATTTTTTCAAAATTCAAAAGTCGGGATCTCCCCATTAGTGAATTTTTTCTACGAAAATTCACTAAAAGTACGCCAATCAACCCCCACCCCCGTAATTAACATAATTAGCTGCTGGTTGACATGGTACAGCTTAAAAACGTTGCAGGTCAGTGCAATTTCCTGCAAGTCATACCATTCACTAACTACACATGATATGTTTATATGGATGTTAATTGCACTTGTTGATTTTAAATCCATACGTAAACATTTAATATAACTTTATTACTTCACTAACTGAATAAACTATATGATACATTTAACTATAATACAATTATAACAGTACATGAGTACATAGCAGATAACTGACCGAGCGTGGAGGACGTGTGTTCACTGTAGCGGTTGATAGAGGAGAGAGGGAGAGAGATCGCCTGGTGTCTCTTATAGTTGCCGTAGTTCTTGACAGCTGGCTGTCGCATAACGTAACGCAACGTTTAACTGTCAAGAGTATTTATGCAGAAACATAGAGTAGTGTTGACGGAAACACTGCGGTCGGAACCACCGCCACATACTCCCCTCTCAGTGGCAACGCTATTAGTTCAAGTATCTTCGTGGAAATCGAACTCTACGTCCATGCCTTGTAGTTTGAACGGGAACGGGAACTTCACTGTCACTTTCAGTTTTCTTATGTCTTCTTTCAGCTGAGATATGTGGTGGAACATCATGAGCTTGTGTGCTGTTGAAAAAGTCGGTGGGAAGTTTGATTGATTCTCCGTAGACTATTTCAGCGGGTGTTGAGCGATATTCTGGAATTATGTACGATCTGAGTCCTAGTAACACAATTGGCAATTTAGCGACCCAGTTTTCGTCCATATGAGCTTTCAAGGCCTGTTTCAGAACTCTATGCCATCTCTCGATTACACCATTTGCTGCTGGGTGGTAAGCTGTGGTCTTGATGTGGTCTGCACCTAGTGTTTTAGTGAGGTGTGTGAAAAGGTGGCAATCGAATTGTTTACCTCTGTCTGTGGTGATGTATTGCGGAACACCGAAACGAGGGAGCCAGCATGATAAAATTGTGTTCGCTACTGTTTCTGCTGTAATATCTGACAATGTAATTGCTTCGGGCCATCGAGAAAATCTATCTATTATTGTTAACAGATAGCGTTGACCTTGTGATGGTGGTAATGGTCCCACAATGTCAACATTTATACGCGAGAATCTTCTCATGGCTGTGGTGTATTGTCCAATGGCACTGGAAGTGTGTCTCCATATCTTGACTTTCTGGCAGGGAATGCAAGTTTTAGACCAAAGAGCTACATCGCGTTTCAATTTGGGCCAACAAAATCTATCTTGGACCAGATCGACTGAAGCTGACATGCCTGGGTGAGATAAATTGTGGATAGAATCGAAAATCTTTCGCCGAAATTTGAGCGGAATGAATGGGCGAAGTTTCTTTGAAGAAGACTCGCAAATAAGATTCAATCCGTTGTCAAGAGGCATGTTTTGAAATTTGTATGAGGAAGATTTAGACTGCAGAAGGTGTTTGAGTTCCTCACAAGATGACTGAGCTTGCGCAATTTCTTGGAGTTACACAGTGGAAGAAAGTGAAATTGTTTCAATGCGAGAACAATAGTCTGCGGGAATGTTTGTAGGACCTGGTATGTAGCGAATGTCTGTGGTAAATTGACCTAGGAAGTCTAAATGTCGTAGTTGCCTTGGAGATGCTTTATCGACGCGTTGTTCAAAAGCGTATGTCAAAGGTTTGTGGTCCGTATAAATGGTGAAATGGCGACCTTCTAGGGTATATCTAAAGTATTTAACTGCCTGATAAGCGGCTAGAAGTTCGCGATCGTAGGTGCTGTAAGATTTTTGGGCTGACGTAAGCTTTTTAGAGTAGAAACCTAGGGGTTCTAGTGTTTGATCACGTAGTTGTTGGAGGGAAGCACCTACGGCATAATCAGAAGCATCGACATGGAGAATCAGTGGTAGCGAAGAAGACGGATGAGCTATTAGTGTAGCGTTTTTTAGTGCCTCTTTCAAACGTTCGAATGCTTCTCGAGTCTGAGGAGTCCACTCGATTTTACGTTTGTCGCGTTTTTTGGGATTCTGGCAGAGGTCGAATAGTGGTTGCTGAATTTCCGCAGCACGTGGAAGAGAACGACGGTAGAAATTTATGAGACCTAGAAATCTTCTGAATTTTTCAATGGTATCGGGAAGAGGTAGGTCGGTAATAGCTTTGATGCGTTCAGGAAGTGGAAATAATCCAGATTTATTTACACGAAAACCTAAAAATGAAATTTCGGCCACTCCGAATTCACATTTAGATAAATTGATACGGATGCCGTTGTCTTGAAGTGTCTGAAAAAGTTTTGCTAGATGCTCTTGATGTTCTTTTTCAGAGGCTGATGCAACGAGAATATTGTCAAGATAGGAGTAGGCAAAGTCAAGATGTCTTAAAATTGAATGTAAATATCTTTGAAATGTTTGTGCTGAATTACGAAGGCCAAATGGGGTTTTAACAAATTCGAATAACCCAAATGGAGTTATGACTGCTGTTTTGGGAATATCTTGAGGTGCTACTGGGATGTGATGGAAAGCGCGAATGATATCTAATTTTGAAAAAATACGTTTGCCTTCTAACTGGGCATTAAAATCCTGCAAATTTGGAATGGGATATTTGTCTGGGATTGTTTTAGCGTTTAGTGCTCGGTAATCCCCACATGGTCTCCATGAGCCATCCTTTTTTTGCACCATGGGGAGGGGGCTTGACCATGGACTTTTGGAGGGTCTACAAATTCCCAAGTTTATCATGGGCTGGAATTCTAGCTTTGCTTGAGCTAGCTTTTCCGGGGGCAATCTTCTAGCTTTTGCAGTGACAGCTGGTCTTTCCGTACTTATAGTATGGAAGAACTCAACCCCTGGAAGGTTGCTAGAAGAAGTTTCCTTAAAAAGGTCAGGAAATTGTTGTAGCAATTTGAAGTACTGGTGTGTCTGGTCTACGAGATGAATTTTAGAATTAATTTCTGGTGGTGGGTTAGCACCGGTCTTAGAGAGGTTTGTCTTTGTATCGATTAAACGTCTATGTTTCATATCCACAAGTAAAGCAAACTCTGCTAGAAAATCAGCGCCTATAATTGGTTGCTTGATATCGGCAAGTGTGAAGGGCCAGCAGGACCTAGGGCGTAACCTAGATCCAAATCTAATAGTTGTTCGCCATAGGTATGAATAGGGGTCCTGTTTGCAGCATACAAGGTACGTTTCGATTGAAATTTCCGTTGGTCGTGAGTGGGTGGAATAACTGAAATATCCGCTCCCGAGTCGATTAGAAATTTCATATTGGAGCGTCTATCAAAAATAAAAAGGCGGCGTGTTAGGTGGCTTTCGTTTCCTGCCGCGTGGAGGGAGTGCCTTATTAGTTTTCCGACACATGTTTTGCTTTAAAATTGCAAGGTTGGATGCAACGTTTGGCCTTGTTGCCAAATCGTTCATGATACCAACACGTGGAGGTTGAGGAATTTGCGGTTATGGAATTTCGAGAAAGCTTGGGTCTTTCTCGGGAGGTAGATCGGGAACGCGTTCGCAATTCGTTGACTGATGCTGTTAGCTTCTCTAATTGCGCTTCTAACTTGGCTAGCTTGTCGGGCTCGCGTGACTGAATATCAGCCACGTTGTATTTATCTCCGGAAAATTCCACGATTTTGTCTGCTATAACCGACAAATTTTCTAGAGAATCGTTGCTCGAACCCAAAATTGAACGAACGTTGACTGGTAAACGTAGAAATAAAGTTTTAAGGAAATCCTCTCCAATCTGACTACCGGCTAAAAACTTCATTTCGCGTAAAAGTTGCGATGGTTTTCTGTCGCCTAATTCTAATTCTGTTAAAATTTTATTTATATTGCGACTTTCGGACTCTTCAAATTCTAATAAAAGACGTTTCATTAGATCTGAATAGGGGGTTGATGATAATGGTTGGGTTAAAAAATCTGAAATTGACTCTGCGACATCAGGATCGAGTATAGCGAGTACATGAGTGAATTTTGTCTTTTCAGAACTGATCTGCGATACATCGAACTGGGCGTCAACCTGCATTTGCCAGATTTTCACGTTACGTCTCCATATAGGAGGTAATTTTATTGCAACCCTTGCCATGATATTACTGCTTGAAGAATCTTCGGCCATTGTGAAAAAAAATCAGATAATTTTTAAATTGGAAAGGACTGACCTGTTTAGATATTCGTTTTCTGTAGGCATGAGCACGTGCGTGGCAGTTAGGCGACGTCGGCTGGAACATCAGGCTCGGCATCTTCGGCTTGCGGCACGGGGTCACCAATATGGATGTTAATTTCACTTGTTGATATTAAATCCATACGTAAACATTTAATATAACTTTATTACTTCACTAACTGAATGAACTATATGATACATTTAACTATAATACACTTTATGATATAATAACAATTAGAACAGTACACGAGTACATAGCAGATAACTGACCGAGCGTGGTAGAGAGCAGAGCGAGAGAGATCGCCTGGTGTCTCTTATATAACGTAGTTCTTGACAGCTGGCTGTCGCATAACGTAACGCAACGTTTAACTGTCAGGAGTATTTATGCAGAAACATAGAGTAGTGTTGAAGGAAACACTGCGGTCGGAACCACCGCCACATACTCCTTGTTTTATTCTCAATAGGTTATTTAAATTTGGAAAAGCCAAAAGGATATAAATTTTATTGCTTTTACCCCGACAAAAAAAATGACGGATTTTACTTTAGGTACTTCTTAATTTATCAATGTTTGTTAAAATTTTAAGTTTTGAATTTAATTACAAAATATTTTGCAGAACATCTGCGTTATGACTTAAGTTAAATACTGTTAGATATTATTATATAACAATTTTAGCAATGTCACTCGAAAGAATTATAAAAAAATGTGAATGGTTTTTAAATGGCCTTTTACTTGACTTCTTTCTTGTCCAGAAACTTTTAGATGAGAACAATTTTAGTAGATTCATTCTGTTCTAAAGACTCACTTGTTTCCTTTTTTGTCTGTTCACCAGTTGTCTTTAAGAATGAGGCTAGGCTTGATATCAATATTCCAAATCCAATACAAATCTACGGGAATTATTAAACTAAAACGAAACATTGGAGCTCAAAATCCCAAAGTAAAATAAACTTCAGATGTTCCCAAAAAAAAACTGGTCCGATTTTTCTGGCCAACGAACCTGTTCATGCTATTTACCCACCGAGCAAGATATAATTATTCCCAAAAGCTTTCCGACGGAGCTCACAAAAAAATTTACATGAAAACTTGCACGATTTTTTCACCAAAATCCGAAGAAAAAAATTACAATACCTTATTAAACATTTATTACCAAAATGTTACAAAAATCTTACAAACAATGATTTCTACGGAAACACAAGATATTCTGCGAAAATTGACAAATTTTTTTTACAAAAAATTTGCCTAAAGAATACATAAAATTCAAATTATATACCTAACCTGTAACTGAGTTTAAAACATAGGAAATGCAAAAAAATATTTCCAAAACTAGAGTCTGTAGGTATAGGGAGTTGTTCAATCTGAAAAAATTGAGTTACGACAGTTCGAATTTTTCCAAATGAAGTCACTATTTGAGGGCGCTGTGTATAAGGCATCTCGATTTTTTCGACAAATAATATTAAACGAAAACCTCTCTAAATGCGTCACTTTCATGAGACTCTCCTATCTATTTGTAAATATATGTGGGACCCACGCCGTGGGGTGATTGGCGATCACAAAATAATCAAAAAAGGACCTATAGATATATGTCCCGAACTCTGCTGTTTTCGAGATACAGGGTGTTGAAGGTTTGAAAAAAAAAGATTATTTTTCATATTTTGTGATCAAATTGATATAGACAAACTAAATTTGGTACACGACATCCATGCATAGATTGCCATATTAGATGAAAAATTCAAACCTTTTAAGCAATCAGTGGCGGAGTTATATGAGTTCTTTATAATTCAGTTACATAAAAAATGTTAGTACGGCCCTGCAGAAATCTTTTGTTAGAAATTTTGAATAGAGCATCTAGTTTTCCAAAAAAGTATGCCTTGACTTATTTCCATATTTGTCTTGGTTTGTCAGTAAAAGGGGTTAGAAACAAGTTGAAAAAAATGTTAGTACGTCCCTGTAGAAATTTTTCAGAATATGCGGAACATACGCCACAAGGTGATTGGGGACCTCAGAATAATCACAAAAGGTTCTATAAACTTAAGTCCAAGTTCCTGTTGTTTTCAGGATACAGTGGGTTGAAAAAACACGATATAACGAATTATAATCATGTAAATTTGTGTTTTTTTCAACACACAGTATCCTGAAAACAACAGTATTTTGGACTTATGTTTATAGAACCTTTTATTCTGAGGTCCCAATCACCTTGTGGCGTATGTTCCATCCAGTAACAAGATATTATTTAAAATAAACCAATAGGGAAACGTTTCGCTGCGATTTCGCAATTCACGAGTTTTTTTTTTAATTTCAACAACACACCACGAGGGCTTACAGCCTAAATACTATCGTACCGTGGGTGTTGACAAGGAGGAAAGAGGCAGCTTGTTAATTCTGGACTTGAAGGTTTGGAGGTTCGGAGGAGAAGGAAAAACATGTGCCGGCAAGGAATTCCACAACTTGGAAGTCCTCGGGACAAAAGAGCGGGCATAACAAGATGTTCTAAGTCTGGTGACCTGGACAGTAAAAGGGTGCATTCGCTCTGTTCCCCTGGAAGATCTGTTGGGGGCAGCAGGTGGGGGAACTATGGAGGAAAGCTCCTCTGAGCAGTGCCCGTGCAGATATCTATAAAAGAGAGAGAGAGAGGTCACCAACGGCACGTCGGTGGGCAAGGGATGGCAGCCTTTGGGTGAGGGTAGGGTCACCGATGAGACGTATAGCTCTCTTTTGAATGGAGTCCAGGATAGCTAGTGTAGAAGCGGCAGCGGCACCCCAGATGTGGGAGCAGTATTCGAGGTTTGGCCTTATTTGTGAAGTATATAAGGTATAGAGATTAGCTGGTGAAAAATATTTGCGAGCCCGGAAGAGGAAACCTAATTTCTTAGCAGCCGCTTCTGCAATTGATGTGACATGTTGGTGCCAATTAAGATTTCGATCCACAGAAATGCCAACAAGAGAAAATGACTCATTACTTTGAATAACTTGGTTGTTCATTGTGATGGGTCTAGGGCTGGTGTATCTCTTGTGAGAAAGAAAGCAAGACTTAGTTTTGGTGGGATTGAATTGTACAAGATTTCTACTTCCCCAGTCTAATATTTTTTGGAGATCCACGGAGACAGAACCCTCCATGAGTCTGCGATCCTCATCTAATTGGGCTAAAGAGACAGGCTTAGAATATTGTATATTTGAATGGAGGGTGCTGTCATCCGCGTAGCTGTGAACTGGGTTGGATGTGCTAGAGAGGAGGTCATTGATGTGGAGAAGAAACAAAGTAGGGGCTAAAGCTGAACCTTGAGGAACTCCTGCATTAATTGGATACAGTTTAGAGGAATGGCCATCCACAACAACAGATATGCTCCTGTTGGAGAGGAAATTTGCGGTCCAGGTACAAAGTTTTGGTGGTAGGCCTCAGGCCGGAAGTTTATTAAGCAGCGCTGCGTGCCAAACCTGGTCGAATGCTTTTGATATGTCTAGAGCAACAATCTGGGATTCACCGTGTTGTTCCATAGACTTGTTCCAGGAATGGGTGACAAAGGAAAGGAGGTCGGCAGTCGATCTGCGCTGACGGAATCCATACTGCCTGTTGTGGATTAGACTGTGTTTTTCAAGAAATTTTAGTAATTCGGTGTTTATATACTTTTCCATCACTTTAGAGGCGACTGAAAGGAGATAAATAGGCTTGTAGTTGCTAGGAAGCGCTTTGGATCCTTTCTTGGGGATGGGTTGTACTCGAGCAGTTTTCCAGTTACTAGGGAATATGCCTTTATTATAAGATATCTGAAACAGACGAGTCAGGACAGGAGCAAGCTCTGGTGCGCATTTTTTGAGAACAATAGCTGGGATCTCGTCAAGGCCAGAGGCTTTCCTGGTATTAAGAGAAGAGAGCATCTTTCGTACCTTTTTAGTTTTGAAAATGATATCCGTCATTTTATGCGCGACATTGGGGACTGTTGGTGGTTGAACATTTGGAGGTGGGTTGAGAGTAGAATTGCCGGCGAACAACAAAGCAAAAAGTTCAGCCTCGCCCAGGGCGGTAGAAACAATTTCATCCCCTGAGACAAGAGGTGGGAACGTGCTTTTGCAGAAATTATTCCCAATAGATTTAGCAAGAGTCCAGAAGGGTTTGCCGCCGTTGGAGCTTAAGAGGACTTTGTTTTTGATGTGGTTATTAAACGAGTTTTTTTGCCTCAGAAAGAATGCGGACATAACGGTTTCTTGCGTCGTTAAATGCTTGACGATTTTCTTGACTGGGATTGTGTAGAAGCGTTTTGTGAGCTTTGACCTTTTCAAGTCTGGCCTTGTCACAGGATTTAGAGAACCAGGGCTTTTGAGTGGCTGAAGAGGTTTTCTGTGTACGTGGGATAAATAATTCCATGCCAGCTTGGATGATTTCGGTGACGTTTTGTGAGATATCAGAGGGGTCAGGATGAGAGAAGCAGCCCATGGAAATGAGGAAAAGTAATCTCGCATTTCGTCCCAGTTTGCGGAGTTGTAGTGCCAAACGATACGTGGGTGTGATGACTGTGTGACCTCGGGTTGCATTGCGCAGGAAGCATGGACTATGCCGTGGTCTGAGCGACCAAGGGGGGCGATGACTGATATCTTATAGCATTCAGGTTGTGTAGTAAGAAGGATATCCAAGGAATTTGAGCTGTGTGTTGGGATACGAGGAAAGTAAGTAGGCCTCCGCTGCTCTCTCTTGTGGATCGGTTTTTGAAGATCCTAGCCATTCCTTATTATGGACATTGAAGTCACCAAGAATAGTTATGAACCTAGCATCACACCAATTCCCCCACTACTTGGTTTTAGGTAGAGTGAATATTACACGGAGAACGACGTTTTCCAATGGACCCCTATATTATATATTTTACTGTGGCCAAAGTGCGTTTATTTAGTTCGTGGTTTTGTTTATATACATTACAGTACATTATGTCAGAAAAAAAACTTTAAATAAGTTGTTTATTTATAACTCCTGTAACTGGACTGGCGTTAGTAACGTCGGCACTTCCCCCACTCCGGCGAACATAAGTGTGGTCACATCATAATGCTGTGGTGTGGAATCGACAGCGATATACTAATTTTTTTAAATCGTATTTCTTAATACTTAACGTAGTGATACAAAATAAACGCCATTGTGTGTGTGTGTGTGACAATTATTTCTAAGAGAAAAAAGCTGTATATTACATCATTATATTTTTTTACTTTTTATAACCTCATTATGAATGTACTCAGAAAGAAGAAAATACACTTTTATTATAACATAATTACAGTAAATATCTCATAACTTGTATTGAAGTAAAAACTACTTTACTTGTTTTAATTGTTTATGCACGATTTTGAGTTGCCAATGCCTATACATAGAAATTTTATCGTAGGCGTAAATAAGTAACATTAATTGAGTACAATGTACTAATTTTGCACTATAGTCAAGACATTTGATATGACGGTAAATATGAGGGATTATGTGTCTAAACCGGTTTTGATCAAAAAGGCTTGTGACCTTTTCGTAATTATAAGCCCATCGTCCGTTTAAAATCGGACATACCTATGACGAGCTACGAGGCCAAAGACTAACTAATATGTATAACGCCATGCGTCAAACACGTAACACAAACAGTAAACGCGCGAAAATGCAGCCAGCACAGAACAGTGTATAGAGTAATGTGACGAAGATGCTTATAATTATAGTAAAAGGTAGAGAAAATTGAAAATTACTTGCTTGAAGATCAGTATGGATTTAGACAGAGCAGAGTAACCAGAGGAACAGTGCTAGCACTTGAAAACAACAGGATTGCGGAGGTTTGATAAATTCTTTGGTTGTTGTTGCCCTTACTTGGTGAAACAGGTCCATACTACATACAGACTTGGATACTAGGAGACTAGTCTCCAAGTCTGTATGTAGTAAAAATGGTAGATTCGTTTATTGCTTTTATAGACCTAAAAAAATCTCTGGACGCAGCAAGTGCGTTATGGTAGCGAATTTTCTTTAAAATATTTTTAATAGCAAATGTCTTTATTTGATGAAAGCAGGCATCAAACTTGGTTGCCTATATAGTAGAAACAATGTACCATATTTCATTGAAATAAATTTATTGTTTGAAAATATATTAACATTTTTCAAAAGTTTAGATGCAGCAAATGTGTTATGGAAGTGAATTTCCATAAAAATGTTTTCAATAGCAAATGATAGCAGACATCAATCTGATTACCGGTATAGCCTATGTAGTAGAAACAATGTACTATATTTTATCAAATTTACTTATGGTTTGAAAATATACAAAAAAAAATTCGAAAATAAACTTAAATTTTGGTTTTCTAACCAACAAAGCTTACGTTAATAGCAAATTGAGTGATTGAAATTTGAAGGATTTAATGAAAATTCGGTAAATTTGCAGATTAGCTCCCGAACGCTTTTCAACAAATTGTTTTCAGAAACATTACTAGGACCCCACCTGGATGCACAAACCACAAGAAAAATTTCTTGTTCACACCGCCAAGGAAGTTATGGGACTGGGAGTGAATAGGGGTGGTGTGCGGGGTAGGCAGGGTTTAAGGGGGATATGGCTTCAAGATGTGAAAAAGACAGCTTTCAAGCCCACTTTATTCGAATTTTCTGCTCATATTTCCTTTTTACTACCTACCCCGCTCAGCACCCCTACTCACTCCTGGTCCCGTATCTTCCTTGGGGGTAAAAACAAGAAATTTTTCTTGGGGTTTTTAGATCAATGGGGGGAGGGGAGGTGGGGTCAGGTTTCTGAAAAAAGTTTTTTGAAAAACGTTCGGAAGCTAAACTGCAAATTTACCGAAAATTCGCTACCAAAACCCACTTACTGCGTCCAGATTTTTTCTTAGAAACGCATCATATTTCGATAAAAAATGGAAAAATGCATTAACGAATTTGATCTACGAAAATTAGCAAAAAAAAATTATACACCCCTACTCACTCCTGATCCCGTAACTTCCTTGGGGAGTGTGAACAAGAAATTTTCCTTGGAGTTTGTGGATCCAGGGGGGTGGGGGCCTAGCCAGGTTTCTGAAAACAGTTTTTTGAAAAGCGTTCGGGAGCTAAACTGCAAATTTACCGAAAATTCGCTACCAAAACGCACTTACTGCGCCCAGATTTTTTTCTTACAAACACATCATATTTAAACAAAAAATGCAAAAATGCATTAACGAATTTGTTCTATGAAATTTAGCTAAAAAAAATTATGCACCCCCTACTCAGTCCTGGTCCCGTAACTTCCTTTGGGGGTGTGAACAAGAAATTTTTCTTGGGGTTTTTGGATCCGTGTGGGATGGGGGCAAGTTTCTGAAAACAGTTTTTTTTAGCGTTCAGGAGCTAAACTGCAAATTTACCGAAAATTCGCTACCAAAACGCACTTACTGCGTACAGATTTTTTTCTTACAAACGCATCATATTTAAACAAAAAATGCAAAAATGCATTAACGAATTTGTTCTATGAAATTTAGCTAAAAAAATTATACACCCCTACTCACTCCTGGTCGCGTAACTTCCTTGGGGGGTGTGAACAAGAAATTTTTCTTAGGGTTTGTGGATCCAGGGGGGATGGGGGCTAGTTTCTGAAAACAGTTTTTTGAAAAGCGTTCGGGAGCTAATCTGCAAATTTACCGAAAATTCGCTACCAAAACGCACTTACTGCGTCCAGATTTTTTTTTATAAACTCATATTTCGATAAAAAATGCAAAAATGCATTAACAAATTTGTTCTACGATAATTAGCTAAAAAAAATTATAGTCCGTTAAACCATAAACTTCACTAAACCTACAAATAACTCCAAAAAGCCACCAAACTTAACTAAACTGACAGCCTAAACATCAGAGAAAGGGTCTATTTGAAATGGATTTTCTGTAAATATTTTAGTAAAATGAAGGGCAATGACGGTTGAATCTGAAACTTAAGGGTTCGCAGAACACTCTTCTTGCAACATTTTCTTTTCACAAACGGTATTTGTTTCACATTCTTTGCCTAAACATTGCCAATTTTGACGTTTAAAATTGCGAGTTTGACGTTTTGAGGAAAACTCCAAAATTTGTTGCTTTAACTGCCCATAACTTCTTTGTCTTTAAAGCTAGGGACCTAGGTACAAAGTTCACTCTTTATAATATAAACACGTGTACCAAATTTGGTTGCCCTTACTTTGTTACTTCTGGAGATATGAATTTTTTTATAAAGAAAATACAAAAATTTCCGGGAAAACCTTGCCGATTTTCCTGGCTAACGAACTTATCCAAGCCACTTGCAAAAGGAAGGTACTCTGCAAATTTTATCAAGATCGGTCCATTATTTTTTGAGTTATCGGTCGGATATATATATATATATATATATATATATATATATATATATATATATATATATATATATATATATATATATATATATATATATATATATATATATATATATATATATATATATATATAAACACAGATCTCCCCATAAGCGAATTAAAAAAAAATTCGCTAAAAGGCATTCAATAATGTGGATTGGAAAATATTGTTTTGTATAATGAAGAGAATTTGATTGGAGGGATAGGCGCATTATTCTCAATCTACAGGTACAAAAATCAAAGTACCCTAATAGATATTAACAGATATGAAAATGAAGCTATAATAGGGAAGGAAAGGTGTACGGCAACGATGTCTATTATCGTCATATTTGTTCAATTTATTCATGGAAGATATAATAAATAGGCTGAAGAAAAAGATAGCAGTAGTGCAAATAAATGGTTGTTCCATTGCATGAGGTGTGCAGATGGCACAACACTAGAAACAGAAAAAAATACAAAGAGTGCTGAGTGTGCTGGATAGAGTGTTAAAAAGAATCAAACTAAACATTAACACGACTAAAACAAAAGTAATGATGATACACAATTTCTTGAACATATCTGTTTATAATTTAATGCCACCTACTCGGTCGGGATTCTGATGACATTATGACAGCATGCGATCATGGTAAGTATATCGATATATATTTGTTGGACGTATTCTGAGACAATAACTTTCTGGCAACATTAATTGAAAGACACATACTTAAAAAAAACGAAAGAGAGGTCAAGGAGAAACCTTCTGGAATATCTGTAACAATTGATGAACTGCAGAAGCTACAATGAAATAAAGAGGACTGTTGGAGATGAAATCATGGTTGCGACGACCGCCCGACATCGGATTTAGACTGTAATTATGGGAGAAAATCTTGTGATTGATTTTGATAGGATTAGGGTAAGGGAGATTCTGCATACTGTTGATGACGCTGATTTTATTAATTTGTAAAGATTTCAACTTTTTGCTTTAATGACCTTTTCACTGCAACTGATAAATTGTCCAGTTTAAGCTACTTGTTCTACAGCACTGCTATATCCAAAGGTTAGTATGTGATGCTCATACATCAGAAGTTATTACCTTCCAACCCCTACATATTTTATTACATAGTGTACAGGAGGCTTTCTGCATTGCTTTCCCATGCATTGCTTCAACGACCTCAACGTTGAAAGTCGCATCATCCTGACCTGACAAACGTGGTTAGTGCCAGTCTAGACAACACAGTTCATGTCTGTAACATCGACGCCCTCTAAAGGCTTTTCAACCACCACAATCCACCATTGTACTTGGCTGTGAGACCTAGGATTAAGAATGGCTCTCTGACTCGTTACTGCAGAAATATGCGATTCCATGTGTAGGTGGCCTTCTTAAATCTTCAGCCTGTTAGCCATTACATAATATGTGGATTTTATTTAGGAATATTACGGTTCCTCACACGATAAATATGTTTACTGTTGTATGTAAGACACATAATTTTTGTTATTTTTAAGAAAACAATGACTGCCGTATCTTATAACAAAGTATATCTTTTGTAGTCAAAATGAGTCAAATCAAGTATCTTGCCATTATAAAACATTTTTTAACTTTATGGAAAATAATCTGCAACTTGCTTAGTTAATAGTATGGTGTAATATTTAATTTTACATACAGTATACTCTCGATTATCCGTGTGCGAATTATCCGGTTTGCGGATTATCTGTGCTGAGAAATTGATCAAAATTTCAAATCAGGAATATAATGAAATTAAAAAAATTCTTTTTTTGGTTTCCTCGCAGAAATATAATAAATATCCCCAATTAAAACCAACGACCATCTGAATTGAATGATCTCATTCAAGATTGCATAGGACGCACGTGGTCTACACGGTAGAAAGGAACAAGAGAACATTTTCTTGAGAAAGACGCAGCTATTAAACAGTCTGTATGCACTTAATTTTCAATTTATTACGGGTACCAGAATTACTTCGAGAATAAATTCGTCAGTTGATTTCCAAACGCAAAGCAAGTTATTCTGTTCACAGTCTATTTTCTATTAAATTCAAAGTGCCAATCATATACTATATGACTCAAGTGGGATTTGATTATTCTGATTTTGTGTCAGTGCGCAAAATTAGAATTTTTATTAGACAAAGAATGAATGAATATGAAAAGGAGGCTAAAATTCCAGACTTTTTCAAAGGAGGACCTTCTTCAAACGCAACTACATAATTGATATATTGTAAATTCTTCACCAAACATCTATTATTTAGGTTTATTATGTTCGTATTATCCGTGTTTTTCAATTATCCGTGCTGCCGATTCCCCCCATTAGCCCGGATAATCGAGAGTATACTGTACTTAGATACCAACACTTATGCGTTTTAATAATGTTATGGGAAATTAATGTTTCTTTACTTTAAAATTGATATAACTTGTTAGCCATTAACATAATATATATGTAATTAATTTTTTTGATTTGTTTCAGGAGTTCCCAAAATGCTTATTATAAAGCCTTAATTGCCAATGCAGCTGTTAGTGCGTTACGTTTACACCAGAGATTGGGGAGAGTAAGGTTCAGCAGAGAATTCCTGGCTGAATTGTTAATGGAGGATAGCTGCCATTATCTGTTCTATTCGCTGATATTCATATATATTGCTCCCGCAGCATGTATCCTTTGACTAGTTGGTTTAGACTTGCTTAGTTCATAAAATAATAATACGTAGGTACTATTAATACAATCAAAAACTACAAGTTTGTGGATCATCATTGTAATTTAATGTCACATCCAGCCTATGCAAAAAAAAGAAGACCGATTATTATTTGCATTGTGTTGATTAGAGTAGATCAAATGCGAATAAATAAATTTTAAAAAACTAACCATTTCAATGTAATTTTAGTTTAAAAAAAATGGCCTTGTAGATATATAAATATAGGCATATATTTTCCAGAAGCCAATTGAAACTGAACCAGCATATTTTAGTGTCGCTAAAAATTTAGTTAGGGCTGAACTAGAGAGGTACCTAAAATAAGCTAATTTGACCAGACCTACCCCTATAAAAAAACTAGCCTTTGGTAAACGGACTATGTTCACTATAAATACTTGCAATGCAGTAGCCCAATCACGAGGGTTAGCATGCAATATTCTTATTTATCTCCGTCAAAAGTTTTAATGCACTTTCATCAGCCATACATGCTCTGCGCTCATTGTGCTCGTGAGGTGTTATCTTTTGTGTTAAGGAAGATTGTACATTTGATATACAAGAACATACCTGCATATATTGTGCGTGTATACAGTTTGTCCCAGCGGGAATGGTTTCAAAAGTATGACACAATTGCGTTAACTTTTAATACAAAAATAATCTCGATGGCCACTAAAACAATAAATTATATTTTTACCCTGAAAAATAATTTTACATAATTCTGCAAACAAGTCGAAGTTCTAGGGTCAATAAATTCGATCAGTTTTCATACACATGTTATATTTTTATAACTACTGGACCAATATTAACAGAAACAGACATGATAAAGAGTTACCATCGTAGTTAATATCATGTTCGCTTTGATATATATATATATATATATATATATATATATATATATATATATATATATATATATATATATATATATATATATATATATATATATATATATATATATATAGAAGTGGAAAAAATGAACCCAGATGATTTGGGCCAGCCTATTTCAAGCGGTGTAGATGAATTGTCAGAACTTTTAAAAGACTGCGCAAAAAATGTAAGAACTTTTTCATCTGCTTGTAAAATGTTCAAAAATCTGGAGAATTGCCAAGCGAGTTCATGAAGAGTAACGGTGAACGAGCAAAAATGTCAGCATGGGACAGCAAATTTACAGTCAGGTGGTGAAAATTACTCTAATCGTAAAAAAAAGAGAATATGAAGCAACATTAGGCATTGTTTGGATGAAGATCAGTTAAGCATTAGACCTTGCTGACGAGCTGGAAAAGCAGTGCTGGCATGAGAAAGGTTTGAGAACAATAGAGATCGGTATGTTTATTACTTTTGTAGACTGGGAAGAAGTGTTTGATAATGTGGAGTGGAAAATATTGTTTCATATAATAAACAGAGCCCCATTCAAGCACATGGGAACACTACCCTGTGGAGAAGATATTCAGAACTAGAGGAGACCCTCCTACCAAGGAAGTGGAAAATGACCAAACAGCCTCAAACAATGCTCGCAGACCAACCAGGATACCGGTATCGCCGGACTGTTTCCATCGCCAATAACTAGGCCGCTGCGATGGAAATCTACTTCAGTCCGAAATATCCTCACTTCGGCCCGTCACCAAGTCGACGGGGGCGGCTCCACGGAAGACTACTTCCTGGCAATAGCTAGACCGCTGCGATGGCAGACCCGCTTGCAGTCTACTGCTTTGCTAGTGCCCACACGCCCCCGAGAAGACGGCAGCTCTGAAATGCAATCCTTAGTTCCTTCAGGTCGACCAGCACGCACCAATCGTGATGAACGGTGAAGACCCCTAGCTCCTATAGTGTATGGCGGACCTAATCATAAGAAGCTCTAACAACTAACAAAGACAACTCAAACATTTTCCACACCTGGGCATCTACCATCACCTCTAACGAAGGTTACTAAGCGGGCCAAGGTACTCTCCGGTAGCATGATATGTCTCGTTCGTGGAATACTTTCCATACAGGTCCAATACTACTACGTTGCTGTTACAGAAATTACAATCTACCTAAAATATCTACACAAGCTGCGTCGGACGGCGGTGTTAAGTGAAAATTGCTGCTACTTCTCCAAAGCCAGGTACACCTGCGGATAAATAATGCTCTACTTGGGAAATGTGACCCTCTGACAACCTGCAGAACTTAACACTGAACTCAAAAAGAAAACCAAATTATAACGACGGCGGCTGCAATCTTTCTGTGGCTGATACCTGCAACAACAGAAGACCTACTACCTTACTGAATCTCTGCTATGCTCCGGTCTGCCCACAGACCCCGTCCACTTCCAGCCAGCATGTCTCCTTGCACTGTCCCGTGCCTCAACATCGCCTAACAGACCAGCATACTCTACAAACTACCCTGTCACACACTCTGCATTGTCTACTATACCTTAAATACCACTTGCCTCTCGCTGCAGAAGTAAAATTGAAAAATATTTCAAGATATTCGCAATTATTTGATAATGATTTATTTCACTACGGAATACATTTAGTTTATTGTTAGCAATTAAGTTGTATAATTCCCATATAATTATCCACTTCGTGACAATATAAACACATATGAAATGGAAGCTAAAATAAGGAAGCGTGTACGGCAAGGATGCCCATTATTGCCCTATTTGTTCAATTAATTCATAGAGGGTACAATAAATAAGCTAGAGGAAAAGACTACACAATCTAAATTACAACGGTTTGTAGATGACATAAAATGCTGATAGTTGAAACGGAAAAAAGGGTGCTATGCTAATTATGCTCGATAATGTGCTGAACAGAATGAAACTGAAAATGAATGTAGTGAAAACAAAAGTAATGAAGGTAAGTAAGGGTAGGACTGTTATAATTATTATATAGCTAAACAGTCAGCAACTTGAACAGCATTTGAAATGTTCTTGTACCTTGGGACTATTATTACAGTGATGTAAATATAAGAAAGAACTAAGGAGCATCCTGATGACAAAGCAAGTATTCCATAGACAAAATGTTCTTCTTACTTATACACATTTTAACTTGGACATGTGGAAGAGGTTCATCAAGTCACATATGGTGTGTTATAGTGCATGGGGCAGAAAGCTGGAAGTTGATTAAGCAGGATATTAATAGAATAGTTTTTGAAACATGAATATCAGGAAAACTTGGTTGGACTTATTCTGACACATAATGATTGCATGATAACATTATTTGAAGGATACATTACTTAAGAAAAAAGAAGAGTTGACTGAGATAAAAAGTTCTGGAACACCTGTCCAGATTAATGAAGTGGTGAAGTTACAATGTAATAAAATAGTTTCTGGAGAAAGAGTCATGGTTGCGAAGATCAGGTGACATCACCATTAGACTGATGATAATTATTGTTTAATTCGCAATAGTAAGATGTCATTTTTTTGTATTCTATTCATTTAATATTATTTTAATGTTCATTACTCAAAGTAAAATTATTCCTTAACTTAGCACAGTGGTCCTTTTGCCAGTTGCATTGTTTGCTATTTTGCATTGTGCTAGCTATTCTCTGACGCTGCTTGATGTAAGTACTGTAGTGTGTAGTTATGTAAATATGCTCACTTAGTTAATTTTACTAAATGTTTTGTATACATTGAAGTAGACTTATTCTTTGGTTGGTAAATTATTTCACACTAGTTTTTATAAATGCCTGCATTTAACTTTGCCTCTCAAATTGATTTTATTATTTGTATAGCCCTTTTGGTAGATGGGCACTTCAATATATTTTATAATTTATCAATTTGTGGACAATGAGAAAATCTATTGATTTTACCTTAGACAAGTATTATACTTTTGTATCATTTTCATGTCAAGTATAGTGCAGTCACGATAAGGTGAACATGGAATAAGGAAATACTCCGTAAGAGGAACAGGCAAAACTGTTAATAATAAATGCGAACGACTTAAGGAACAGTATTATATATTGATATATGATTAGTAACAGTAACGTAACAGATAAAATGGTAATTGATACAATTAATTTTGCAACGTAACGACCAACTTCTCACTTCTCGAGTTGTATATGGCTTTCTGCGCATGTCTATAATATAACCATAGAAACGTTTCATACACAATAAACAATTTCATTGCGAGTTCTTTTTACAACAAAAACTCTGTACAAGTATTTTATAAGATGAACAGTGTAAACCTCTATAAGCTAAACAAAAATAAGATCTAATTTATGACCTAGATTTTTCTGTATCAGGCCCGTTTTGCCAACTGAATGGTGCTATGTAGCATTTTTATCTTTTACTGTTAACTGTTTTGCAATTTCTTTCTATGGTCATTGATTTCAAATCACTACAGGTGCACAGTTTGTTGTGTGTAGATCACATTGCGGTTTGTATTTAACATGTAAATCATATATGTGTGTGGAGAGCTGTTCTAACTTTGATAATATATAAGCCAGTACACTGACTGAAAAGAGGAAGATATTACGAAAAATTAACGATGGTGCTAGTGCTACTGCCACTGCCTGAGAATATGGGGTTGCAAAGTCTACCATTTGTGGAATTCGAAAAAATAGAGAACACATTTTGAAGGCTCTGAACAATACACTTGCCGGCACGAGAAAGAGGATGGAGGCAGTACTATACAAGTGGGTCTTAAGAATGCGGTGTAGGAATATACCAGTGTCGGGTGACATGTTGAGACAAAAGTCAAAACAGCTAAATGAAGAACTGAAAGAAAACTGTACTTACAAGTGCAGTCAAGTTTGGCTGCAAAACTTTAAGAAAAGACATAGCATTCGCTTATTAAACATTTCTGGCGAAAAGCTATCTTCAAATGCTGAAGCAGTTGACTCTTTTAGAAGTGACTGTCCTTTTTACAAAATCCTTCCAGACAAAACTTTTGTGCCTTTGGAAAAGGCTGCTCTGGACAGAAGGTTGAAGAAGCAAGAATAACTTTTCTCGCATGCACTAACGCAACTGGCAGACATAAAATAAAGCCCCTAATCATGGGTGTTGCCAAAAATCCCCGTTGCTTTAAACATTATAAATTACCTGTTGACTGATTACTTGAAGAAAGGCTGGATGACGGCTGAAATTAAAAAAAAAAATTGGTTTCACAACTCTTTTGTGTTTCAGGTACAGTACATATGTATCTATGTACATACATAGTCATGCATGCATACAACTTCCTTTGAATTTTCTACAGAGCTACAGTAATGCACATTTAATATTTTTTTAAGTTTTAAAAATGCCCAGCATGGACACAAACAATTTTTTTAGGAAGAATCACGTTCTTGGATTTTAGTTGATTGGCATTTGACAATATTACAGCTTTTCATTGTAAAATTGTGATTGAGGTCTGGAGTCTGTTCAGTTCTAATTGCATTTACAATGGTACTGGACCAGGGAAAGAAAACTGTTGTGATGGGATCTTTAGTAGACATAACGTTAATTATTTATGGGAAATAAAAAAAAAGTTGTTGAACTTACTGAACCTGGAGACACAGAGTTAATGTAGAGAGAATGTTGAGACATTTCATCAACAACAATAAGAGAGTAATATGAAGGAAAGTTTATCTTTTAGACAAACTGGGAGGTAAATTATACAGATAAGTTTATTAAAAAGTAACCCACAGAAGTTTGTGATGAACTCATTTTACCACACCATAACGCACTATTCAGAATTCCTCCTCTTCCACAAAGTATAAAAACAGCCCATTTTATAACTGCGTGACTATTTATAATGCCTTACCAGCTGAGCTAAAAAATTAAATTGCCTTTTGTCTTAAAAAAAACGGGTAAAACAAATACTCACGGAGGGAGCTTTCCACAGGACCAGAAAATTCTTGGATTTTAAATTTGAATTATAGCCATCTGCTTTTAGTATTACCTTGAGAGTGTTGTTGTTTTGCCGTATCTTAATTAATTAATATGTCTTATTGTTAGTTTTACTATTTTATATATCTGTATCTTATTCATTTTATTGATTGATTCTAAGGATGCTATGTTTTGGTTGTTTTCTTTTCAACTTTATATTGTGTTATAACCTTGCTGTACTTTAGATACAGATGACTCGCCATATGCACTGTACTGTGCCCGAAGTGGTTGATAAAATATTTATTTATATATAAAGTTTATTATGTGTGACAATTAAATAACGATACCTTGTTTTTTTTTCTTCTAATTTTTATTTAGCAAACCTACAACAATTCACACCCTCACAGTAGTTTTCTTTGGGTGCGATACACATTCCAATGATACTTCCATTGTGAAAAACGCTAGCAAAACACTTTTAAGTTCGCTTCTTCAAAAATCTGCATCGTATGCTTTTTAATGTTGTGCGCATCATCAAAGTCAGTGCTTTTGAAATGGTATTTTTACCTCTAGGAATAAAAAGAGTGTCACACAGCGACGTTTTTGCAGGAGGGGTTAGGGAACTAGGAATGTTTTTTGCTAGATACTGTTAAAGTCTTGGGACAAAATGCACCAGCATGTTGTGATGCAGCATGTATCCATTTTGGAACTTACATCACTTTTGTACATAAATGTTGTAGCAGGATCAGTTAGAAGAAACATTTTCCACCATCCAGTTCTAAGAGATAAACGATACATGGATCAGCTGTTACGTGTAATGTGTTACACGTTTGACAACTTATATTCAGATAATAACGTTCATTGATATATACTTACATTGTTTTTCCACTCAATGATTACATTATTTTCTTGGTCGATGAGATTTATTATTTTCATTAGCCAATTAAATTTACGACTTTCCTACTCGATGAACTTTATAACCGACAACTCTTAAATCCATGCTCATAGAGGCGCTCATATTCTTTGGTATCGATCGTTTCACCTCATCTGCGTTTGCGTCTGTCAAGATAGATAATAGCAGTATTTATAAGACGCTACAATAATTAATGTTCCATCCCGAGTAACCATCTAATTTTCTTATTAGATTTTAATAAATTATATTACTATTAAATTTCATATAAAATAGCATTGATATAATGTTATAAATGGCGCCCAACGCAGGACCATTTAACATTAATTGCATCCTTTACTATCGACTTTACTATTAGTAATACATATATGAATGCTATTTTATATGAAATTTAATAGTACTATAATTTATTAAAATTTAAAAGAAAATGATGTGACTACTCAGGATAGAACATGGGACTTAATGCAATTAAAAAAGTGGGTTCAAGCCTTATAATTTAGGTGGTGTCAAACATACAAGTAAAAGTCGAGATACGGTTAATTTCCTTTATTAATAAAGAGTGAATTTGTTTAACTCAAAATTATTGTACGTTATTGTGGTAGATTGAAGCAGTTCTGATTGAATTTTTGAATGTAAATAAAGAATATAGATGAACAATGTACTTAACAATCGTGTCTGCTGTGGCGTTTCCTGGCCCAACTGAATATGAGGGGACCTGAGGCTAATCAGGGCTAGCAAAACCTCTGGATATACTGTGTGGACCATTCAGGGCTGTCTGAACCGCTGGATTGATTGCATGAGGTCCTCAGAGCCTGGAGCTGAAGTGGGTTCCCAAAGGATGTTGTTTAAATAGGCTCTTCAGATAGTGTCACTTCAAACGAGTGTTAAGCGGCGTTGTATCCTATTGGAAAAATGATGTTCCATTAAAACAAATGTGTTATTCCATAAGAAAAACGGGATAGCTAAAGATAATTGAGTTTGTCTAAGTACATTGTTAAATTTGAGGTTATTCATTGCAGCGTGTTCACGTTGTGACAAAGTTAAAATGCATGAGAATTATAAAAATATAATTCTTTATTAATCATGGAACTGTACGAGAATACCGCAACAAGCCATCACAAAACAATAAAAGAAGCATTAAACAAGCAACTACAAAATCAGTTATGTTACAAAGCAAGCAATCGTTTAAAGTTGCAGAGTATTTAATTTAATCTTACCTCATATGAGCGTGCTGCCTTTCCTGTTTTTGCTAGTTCTTTTCAACATTTTAACGATGATAAAGCTTTGTTAAAAGAGATCTTTTGAATTATTGCAGCGTCTTATAAAGAATTCTCGTATCTATTTTGACTGGCGCCAACGCAGATGAGGTGAAGCGATCGATCCCAAAGAATATGTGCGTTTCGATCGGCATGGATTTAAGAGTTTTCGGTTATGAAGTTCATTGAGTAGGAAAGTCGTAAATTTCATTGATTGATGAAAATAATAAATTTCATCGACCAACAAAATAATGTAATCATCGAGTGAGAAAACAATTCTTTCTTTTCTAGCGACGCTTCATACTTTTGTCATCGCTTTTTTATATCATATCTACAGACAATTTTTGGTTTAATTTTTTAATCACATTACTTTGGAAGTGCCTTCCTCAAGACAAAAGGCTACTGGGAGCAAATATAAAAAAATCACACAGCATGTAAAACTTCTATTATAATGGTACTGAAACGTCCTACACAAGCGTAAAAACTATGAAATTTTGTGGGCAGGCGATAATGAAACTGTCACTTTTGCTAGTTAGCGTGGTAAAACATTTTTTCTGAATTTGCTAATTCCCAAATCTCATATTTTTCAGTTCATAGCCTTTTTCATGCTGCAAAGTAATGAGTGTGACAAGGCGAAATCGTCTTCAGAGTTTGATCAGCATTTTTCATAATTTGATAGGATGATAAAACATATAAAAGGGTTGTAGGGTGGTATGGTAGTTAATAATGTTTTCTTTTCTGGTTCACTGTTAACAGTTTATTAGAATTTATTTCATTTTATCATTTGCCTTGTGTACCTATTTATATGTGATTTATTACTTTCAGATAATCGGGCAAAATGCTTGCTGTGGTGCTCGCATACTAATATCACTGGTTGAGTTCCAATCTCTCAACATTTTGAGATTAATTGCATTTACTGAGATTTTGCTTATGCCTGTCACAGTTATATTGGTAATACTGTAAGTAATATTGCTTTTGTTTGTATCTAACTTATTAATTAATTTCTGCTTGTTTCCAGTGGAAGAGCAAGCTTATTAACTCCATTCATCTATTATCACTTTTTATCACAGAGATATTGCTCCAGGCGTAATCCATACAGTAGAAACATGTTCCATGAATTAAAAATACTTTTTGAGAAAACTGCGTCCAAGCCAAACTTACCAGGGATCATCCGCCAGTTTCTTTTGTCAATTGTTAATTTCACATGCAAATTAGCACCTCCACAAACAGTACCACAAGCACAGTAAAGCACCATCATTTATAGTTTAGAATCTTTGGTGAAGTTTCCTGTCATATTTTTATATATAACTATTACTAATGTACACTTAGATTTGACATGTTCTCAGTTTTTTGACTATCACAGAGTTCTGATGTTGATGTGATATCTTGGCTTGAATGACAGTGCTAAATTAAGATTGTTTACTTGTGCAAGTTATTGATATTCTTTTCATTCAATTTGTATTGTAAGCAATAATTTCCAGCATTTTTTGTTATCTATATAAGGCATTATTTTGATATAAAAACTATAACAATAATAAACTAACCAGTCAGGTCAAAAGGATTCAGCTAGTGGTGATTTTAGGATTTCACTTTTAAACTGTTTAATCAGTTTTTCATGGTTAAATGTTTTGCACAATGTTGCCGACTTTTTTTAGTACTCTAAACTAACTCCAACAATATGGTGTCCCGCTTGAGTGATGTAGACCATGGTGGAAATTTTTGTGTGTTTCTTACACACTTAACCAAGATCACCAGTTGATAAAAAGGGTTTTTAAAAATGGATATGAAAATATGGGTTTCTGAGACATGTGTTTAAAAATAAATCAATGTACATATACAGTAGGACTATGTAATTATCTCTACTATTATTCGAGCTAAAGTGGATAAAGATCATTTAACTTAATTCCATCATTAGTTGAATAAAAAGCTGCTTTGTGACAAGTGCATTAGCTTTTTGAAAAAAAAAATAATAATTTAACTTTAAATAATAATATTGAATTAAATTCACTGTTCCTTATTTTACAGTATACTGGACCAGTGTTGCATAAATTAGATGTTTTAAAGCCATTACATGTATTGTGTGATGTTAAACTACTAGGTTTTTTTAAGCTACATATGCAGCCTTTTAAAGTAGAATTGCTGTATAAATTTTCATTTTTGGCTGGTTAAATTCCGAATAAGATTTTTGTTGTTTTATGACACACCTGTGTTTGCTACAACGCTAAGTTGAGTAAATTTGGGCTGAGTTATAATTACACAAAAACTGAGTATACAAAGCAAAATAATAGGTTTCCATATACGTAATATTTTAACCATGTGTAAGTTATTTTTTATGTGGATCTGCAGTTTACTTTTGTTAAATATTGCCTTTACATATGGTTTTCAACCTTTAATAACAAAAAAAAAATTTAGTGCTCTTCTAATAGTAGAGTGTACAAGTGTGTGTGTTTTTTTTTAGTAAATAAAGTAAATAGAGGGTGTTTATTGATTTTGGATGAAGTAATTGATAATTAGCTTTATAAATATGTGAGTGGATTTTGAACAAATTTTTAGTTTTTTAATTTAGTTGGTTTCACTTTTATATCTGTTATCCCCTATGTTTCCATTAAATGTATACAAGTAAATTTGTAATAAAATCTTGTTTCATTTAATTTGTTTTGTTGTTTACATTTCAACGACAATTAAAATAGTCTCTTAATCTTACAGTTTGCACAAGTTCCCATGAAAACATGCCTTCATGTATAGAAAGCTTTATATATATATATATATATATATATATATATATATATATATATATATATATATATATATATATATATATATATATATATATATATATATATATATATATATATATATATATATATATATATATATATATATATATATATATATATATATTATTTCAACAACCTACTACGAGGGCTTACAGCCTAAATACTATCGTACCGTGGGTGTCGACAAGGGGGAACGAGGCAACTTGTTAATTCTGGACTTGAAGGTTTGGAGGTTCGGGGGAGAAGGAAAAACATGTGCCGGCAAGGAATTCCACAACTTGGAAGTCCTCGGGACAAAAGAGCGGGCATAACAAGATGTTCTATGTCTGGTGACCTGGACAGTAAAAGGGTGCATTCGCTCTGTTCCCCTGGTAGATCTGTTGGGGGCAGCAGGTGGAGGAACTATGGAAGAAAGCTCCTCTGAGCAGTGCCCGTGCAAATATCTATAAAAGAGAGAGAGACGTCACCAACAGTACGTCGGTGGGTAAGGGATGGCATCCTTTGGGTGAGGGTAGGGTCACAGATGAGACGTATAGCTCTCTTCTGAATGGGGTTCAGGATAGCGAGTGTAGAAGCGGCAGCGGAACCCCAGATGTGGGAGCAGTATTCGAGGTTTGGTCTTATTTGTGAAGTATATAAGGTATAGAGATTAGCTGGTGAAAAGTATTTGGGAGCCTGGAAGAGGAAACCTAATTTCTTCGCAGCCGCTTCTGCAATTGATGTGACATGTTGGTGCCAATTGAGATTTCGATCCACAGAGATGCCAACAAGTGAAAAGGACTCATTACTTTGAATAACTTGGTTGTTTATTGTGATGGGTCTAGGGCTGGTGTACCTCTTATGAGAAAGAAGGCTAGACTGTGATTTGGTGGGGTTGAATTGTATAAGATTTCTACTTCCCCAGTCTAATATTTTTTGTAGATCCACGAAGACAGAACCCTCCATGAGTTTGCGATCCTTATCTAATTGGGCTAAAGGCTTAGAATATTGTATATTTGAGTGGAGGGTGCTGTCGTCCGCGTAACAACTGGATTGGACGTGCTAGAGAGGAGGTTGTTGGTCTGGAGAAGAAACATAGGGGCTAAAGCTGAACCTTAAGGAACTCCTGCATTGGATACAGTTTAGAGGAATGGCCATCCACGACAACAGAAATGCTCCGGTTGCAGAGGAAATTTGCTGTCCACGTACAGAGTTTTGGTGGTAGGCCATAGGCCGGTAGTTTATTAAGCAGAGCTGCGTGCCAGACCTGGTCGAATGCTTTGGATATGTCTAGAGTGACAATCTGGGATTCACCGTGTAGTTCCATAGACTTGTTCCAATAATGGGTGACAAAGGAAAAGAAGGTCGGCAGTTGATCTGCGCAGACGGAATCCATACTGCCTGTCGTGGATTAGACTGTTTTTGAAGACATTTTAGTAATTCCGTGTTTATATACTTTTCCATCACTTTAGAGACGGCTGAAAGGAGAGAAATATGCCTGTAGTTGCTAGGAAGCGCTTTACATCCTTTCTTGGGGACGGGTTGTACTCGAGCAGCTTTCCAGTTAACAGGGAATATGCCTCTATTGTAAGATGTCTCTGAAACAGACGAGTCAGGACAGGAACAAGTTCTGGTGCGCATTTTTTGAGAATAATTGCTGGGATCTCGTCAAGGGCAGAGGCTTTCCTGGTAATAAGAGAAGAGAGCATCTTCCGTACCTTTTTAGTTTTGAAAGTGATATCCGTCATTTTATGCGCGACATTGGGGATGGTTGGTGGTTGAACATTTGGAGGTGGGTTGAGAGTAGAATTTCCGGCGAACAACGAGGCAAAAAGTTCAGCCTTGCCCAGGGCAGTAGAAACAATTTCATCCCCTGAGACAAGAGGTGGGAACGTGCTTTTTGCAGAAATTATTCCCAATAGATTTAGCAAGAGTCTAGAAGGGTTTGCTGCTGCT
Organism: Tillus elongatus; assembly: GCA_964006375.1. Lineage (NCBI taxonomy): Eukaryota > Metazoa > Arthropoda > Insecta > Coleoptera > Cleridae > Tillus > Tillus elongatus. Next base: position 100,364,572 of record OZ023267.1, read on the forward strand.
GGAGCTTAAGAGGACTTTGTTTTTGATGTGGTTATTAAACGAGTTTTTTGCCTTAGAAAGAATGCGGACATAGTGGTTTCTTGCGTCGTTAAATGCTTGACTGTTTTTTTGACTGGGATTGTGTAGAAGCTTTTTGTGAGCTTTGACCTTTTTCAAGTCTGGCCTTCTCACAGGATTTAGAGAACCAGGGCTTTTGAGTGGCTGCAGAGGTTTTCTGTGTATGTGGAATAAATAATTCCATGCCAGCGTGGATAATTTAGGTGACGTTTTGTGAGATATCAGAGGGGTCAGGATGAGAGAACCAGACAGACGCCCATGGAAATGAGGAAAAGTAATCTCGCATTTCGTCCCAGTTCGTGAAGTCGTAGTGCCAAACGATACGTGGGTGTGATTACTGTGTGACCTCGGGTTGCATTGCACAGGAAGCAGTGACCATGCCGTGGTCTGAGTGACCCAGGGGGGCGGTGATTGATATCTTATAGCAGTCAGGATTTGTAGTAAGAAGGAGATCCAAGGGATTTGAGCTGTGTGTTGGGATGTGAGGAAAGTAAGTAGGTTGCTGAACCACATTGGCTACAGAATTGCTGACTGCAAAGGCCTCCGCTACTCTTCCTTGTGGATCGGTTTTTGAAGATCCTAGCCATTCCTTATTATGGACATTGAAGTCACCAAGAATAGTGACCTCGGAGCAAGGATATTCAAAAATCAGATGGTCAGTTTTTTCAGAAAGGTAGTCAAAGAGCTGGACAAAGTTGTTGTCAGAAGGTGACCGGTAAATGCAACAGATGGATTTAGTTGCAGCCTTGAGAGAGAGTTTTATCCATAGTATGTCTTTTCTTCCAGCTTCTAAATTGGGGAGTTTGGTGCAGGGTAGATTGCTACGGACGTACATACATACGCCTCCATGCAATCTAAAGGAAGTAAGGAGTTCATACCCCGGGAAATTAATTGGCTGTTTTGGCACTGATTTGAGTTTCGGTGAGGAAGAGGAGTTGGGGCCTATTAGCCTGGAGGAAATGGTGGACGGAGTTCAGGTTAGAATTTAGTCCACATTTATTCGAGAAGGATATGTTAAATCTTGATGTTGGCACCCCCTGTACACCCCTCTCCCGGAGATCCGAATGGAGGGGTATTTTACATCCGGAATCTTTTGTACAAGGAGGAGCCATCATCATTTTTGCTTATAAGGGAAACCGACTCATACACCAGAACCGGAAACGTCCGTTGGGACTTCACCGGCCGGCCACCTTGATGTAAGGGGTGGTACCTCCTCGGGTCTGAAAAAAAACCTTTACTATCACGTAAAGGAACATTCCACTACCACCTACCATATTGCAAGTATACCACACCAGCCAACTATTAAAGAGCTGGCCAGCTCTAGAACTTGCTTACTATTCAATATATGTTCTCGAGGGACTTCTCAGTTGTGATTATTATCACATAATGGAACAATCCAAGACTCGACAGTAGAATTTTTTCAATGGACAGGTTGATTGAATTAGTAGGATTGGTATGTGGGCTAAGTATGAGGCAGTTGGGAACAAATTTTTTTACCATATCAGCAGTCCTACTTAAATCATGCACACCGTTAAATTTAGGCCATACTATTAACATGATGTGTATCTCCATTTAGTTCTTTGAAAACATGTTGCCTTGAACATTTCTACATTGACACAATGTCTCACATTCATGCAGTTGAGTTTTATTTGCTTCACTATTCAATATATTTTCTGCCAATGGAGTCTTCAGTGCTAATTAGTGTAAAGTTCATTTTAACTTGGAGTTGAGGACTGATCATTTGGTAAAGTTGTAGTTGACAGAAACAAAAACGTGGCGTATCGTTGGGCCGACACATCGTAAAGTCGACACTACAATAGAGCGCCGATTCGACAGAGAATACCGCTTTTTTTCAGTATTTGTCTCGCCGACTGGCCAACATGACGTACAAGCGAATTTGACATAAAAGTGCCAATTTATATGCGCGCAGGGCAATACGCACTCCTTATATGTTTCAGATGGCTTACATAATAAAGTTATTTGTGTAAAAAAATATGTTGAGTTATTAGATACAAATAAACATACTTATGGGTAATTGATTGTTATATATGTAAATATCTATGAAACTCGATACTGACTCTCTGAGGTCTCAGTGTGTTCAACCCTAGGCCTCAGAGAGATTTGAGGCCTAGGGTTGAACACACTGAGACCTCACAGACTATCTCCGGCGAGATTTGGGGAGTAGGCAGATTGAGGCCCCGTAATCGAGCTACAACAACCCAACCCACCTTTGTCCTCCGCTCTAAGGAGTAGGCAGATTGAGGCCTTAGAGTGTCCTTATATATTTCCTTTACCTACCTTTGTCCACCACTCTAAGGAGTAGGCAGATTGAGGCCTTAGAGTGTCCTTACATATTTCCTTTACCCACCTTTGTCCACCACTCTAAGGAGTAGGCAGATTGAGGCCTTAGAGTGTTCTTACGTATTTACTTTACCCACCTTTGTCCACCACTCTAAGGAGTAGGCAGATTGAGGCCTTAGAGTGTCCTTACATATTTCCTTTACCCACCTTTGTCCATCACTCTAAGGAGTAGGCAGATTGAGGCCTTAGAGTGTCCTTACATATTTCCTTTACCCACCTTTGTCCACCACTCTAAGGAGTAGGCAGATTGAGGCCTTAGAGTGTCCTTATATATTTCCTTTACCTACCTTTGTCCACCACTCTAAGGAGTAGGCAGATTGAGGCCTTAGAGTGTCCTTACATATTTCCTTTACCCACCTTTGTCCACCACTCTAAGGAGTAGGCAGATTGAGGCCTTAGAGTGTTCTTACGTATTTACTTTACCCACCTTTGTCCACCACTCTAAGGAGTAGGCAGATTGAGGCCTTAGAGTGTCCTTACATATTTCCTTTACCCACCTTTGTCCATCACTCTAAGGAGTAGGCAGATTGAGGCCTTAGAGTGTCCTTACATATTTCCTTTACCCACCTTTGTCCACCACTCTAAGGAGTAGGCAGATTGAGGCCTTAGAGTGTCCTTACATATTTCCTTTACCCACCTTTGTCCATCACTCTAAGGAGTAGGCAGATTGAGGCCTTAGAGTGTCCGTACATATTTCCTTTACCCACCTTTGTCCATCACTCTAAGGAGTAGGCAGATTGAGGCCTTAGAGTGTCCTTACATATTTCCTATACCTCTTGAAAATGGCTCCAAAACAGGAGCCGAAACGTCGAGTTTCCATAAATTCTGGACGCGGTTCAACCCGAGAACCAATTATGTCACACACACACACACACACACAGATATATATATATATATATATATATATATATATATATATATATATATATATATATATATATATATATATATATATATATATATATATATATATATATATATATATATATATATATATATCTCCATCCAACCGATAACTCAAAAAATACTTCACTGATTTGGACCAAATTGGAAATAACCTTTATTTGCTAATGGCTTGGATGAGTTCGTTCATCAAATCTTAACGATTAAAACATATTTTCAAAACACAATATCTCTCAAATTGTCTAAGTGATTGAAACGAAGATTTACAACTTAAAAGAAAATAGACAGACGTGGTTGTATACCAATTTTCAAGTTATTTGATCAAAGTAAAATAAAGTTATTCGAAATTAATAATAAAATAACCCCCGACATCAGTTCATATTCTGTAATGCAATATCTACAGTGTTGGACAAAAACAGATGACGTTATCTGTATGCTATTCTATTTAAATAAGTCGTAGATAAAAATCTAAACAATGGAAGTTATTTCCGTCAGACTGGAGAGCATTGTGAGAGATACGACAGGGACGCCATCTCTGTGCAGAACCAGGTAGTATGTTGTCAGGACACCTCTCTAGTTTGCACAAAATTTTATAGATAGAGCTGTGTATAATGTACAACCAAATTGTAAAATGTCAGCCTTGGACCACCTCTTTCGTAATACCGAAACAAAGCTTGCGCCCAAAAGCGCTAAATTTTAGCATGTGAATGTATACTAATAAATAAAAAAATTAACGAAAGTGATTCAATTTGTTTAAAAGCAATTTAGAACGCCGTTTCATTACGTATAAATATTAAGCTTCCCATTATTCAAATTCACGGTATTTAAAATATTCTATAATATATTACCTAGTGAACTCTATACAGAATTCATTGGTAGGTATTACGAAAGTGAAACAAAAATTATTTTAAGAACAAATATACCTACTTGCAACGAATACAGTGAGTACGTATAATATCTAGGTAGCTACTACAAAGTACATATATCGCTAGTTAAAATTATATAAAAAGATTTCTAGATTAAATTATAAAAATTTTAATTTCAAAATTTTGTATTGTTTATATTTATTTCATTTTCAAAAAGTATGGATACAAAATAGTAAATAAGTGTTGAAGAGAGTTTAAGTGCGTTATGGTAGCGAATTTTCATAAAAATATTTCAATTCATGATAACCCATTTTCCCATTAAACTAGAATCTTCAGTTTTGATACATACGTAGTAAAACCTATATAAAAGCAGCGCGGATACTAAATTAAAATATGGTAGTGAATTTTCATGAAAATGTTTTTAATAGCAAATATATGTGTTTTTTAAAGAAAGCAGGCATCAAATTTGGTTACCAGTAAAACCTATATAGTAAAAACAAATGTCATGTTTCATCAAAATAACTTTATTGTTTGAAAATGTACAAAAATTTCCGAAAGTAAACTTAAAATGTTCCCGAAAAAACTCGTTTCTTGGTCAACCTTATAGGTTAATAGTAAATTGAGCTATTCAAATATGAAGCATTTGATCCAAATTCGCTACCATAACGCACTTGCTGCGTCCCGAATTTCTTTTCTTACAAAGATGCATTATATTAAGATGGAAAATGCAAAAATTTAATAAGATAAGGCGTGTTTGATAAAAAAAAAGAAAATTTGTATCACTAACGACTTATGGACCAGCCAGTGATTGGAGAAATAATTTTTTAAGATGTAGCTGAAGACACCCTATAATTAATGTATACATTTTTTAATATCTTGTATAATAACGGATATATTGCGCTTTATTGATTTTTTATGAAAATTCGACAACAATTATATACCATGAAACGATAAACTCTATAGCTAAGGCTACTACCAAGCATCATAGAAAGGGTCTATTTGAAATGAATTTTTTGGAAATATTTTCGTAAAATGAAGGACAATGACGGTTGAAACTAAGACTTCAGGGTTTGTAAAACATTCTTCTTGAGACATTTTCTTTCCATAGTCCGTATTAGATTCAAGTTCTTTGCCTAAATGTTGCCAATTTTGACGTTTTAAATCGCAACTTTGACGTTTTGAAGACAACCCCAATTTATTTTTCTTTAAATGCTTATAACTTTTTTGTCTTTTGACGTACAGAGCTAAGTTTTAGTAGGTAACTTACGTATAACGATATAAACCGACGTACCAAATTTGGTTGCCCTTACTTTGTTAATTCCGGAGATATATAAAAAAAAACACAAAATTTTCCGGGAATTTTTCTGGCTAACGAACTTATCCAAGCCACTTGCAAAAGGAAGGTATGCACCAAATTTAATCAAAAGCGGCCTATTATTTTGTGAGTTATCGGTGCGATATATATATATATATATATATATATATATATATATATATATATATATATATATATATATATATATATATATATATATATATATATATATATCCCCTTGACAGTTGGGATCGCAAACAATAGAAAAGGTTCAGAAGTCATGTTTACGGTTCATCTTTAATCTAAAAAGAACAGATCGTGTTTCCTATAAGTTAAAAGAACTAGATTGGCTGAATATGAAGAATCGCTGGAAAGTACATCTTCTTTGCTTGACTCACAAGATTGTCCTCGGGGCGGGGCCTGATTACCTACATCAGAAGCTCTGTTTTCGGAGACAAGTACATTCGCTCAATACAAGACTCGATCACTTGTTTGCCATACCTAAATATTATACGAGCCAATATCGGGGTCTTTTTCCTATGTTGCACCACATCTATATAATAAAATACCTTTTAAACATACTTTATGTTCTCTGCCAGGGTTTCGGAGATATGTTACAGATTTTTATAAAAATAGTCAGTTTGCGTAGTGTAGTTATAATAAATCATATTCATATTTAGGAATTCCTTTCTTTCAGCTAAATTTAAGGCGCACAATTGTCAATGTTTTGTTGTTATATTGTTTTGTTGTTTTGGATACTAAGGCATTTATGATTTGTTTATTTTGTAATTCCTACATTTTAAGTTATCTTTTAAGGGTTAAAGTGGAAGAAAATTGTAAAATAACTTCGCCCTAATAAAGACCTCTTATTATTATTATATATATATATATATATATATATATATATATATATATATATATATATATATATATATATATATATATATATATATATATATATATATATATATATATATATATAAACATATACAAATTGAAACTGACCCCGGATATGTGTTCTGGGGGGCCTAATTAGTGCTCATTTGAAGAAATTTTTTCAAAATTCAAAAGTCGGGATCTCCTCATTAGTGATTTTTTTTAAAAGAAAATTCACTAAAAATAACACAATGAGCTTCACAGATAATTACAAATTTGTTTTAAAAAGCCTCTCCTATTATTTTTTTTGCAGAAGATGGTTCTATTGAGTTGATTAAAACCGATCATTCAAGCGATTAATATGGAAAAATACTTACCTGCCACCTATAATTTCATAGATGTATTCCGTTTGTAAATAAAAATTAAATTTTCTGTAAATTTGCAGATTAGCACATGGGGTTAGAAGAATCCTTTCAGAAATATGCTTAGAACCCATTCTAAATGCCTAAACAGAACGAAAGAAAGTTTCGGGACCAAGAGTGAATAGGGGTGCTTGGCGGAGAAGAATATAAGTAAGTGTGAGTGAAAAGTGCGAAAGAAACAGCTTAGTTGGACCTCTTTAAACTGCCTTTAAGCAGGTATACCACACCATAATCAGTATTATGCTGTGGCTATACCTCTTTAGAATCCTGTTTACCGTGCGCAGAACCTCTATATTCACCGCAGGTCCCGTAACTTTCTTAGCGGTTGCTCCAAAGGAATTTTTATTGTTTACATTGTTCTTGTTTATGCATTGAGGGTGATTTTAGGCATGCAGAAGGGGAAGGAGCACCCCCGCGAGTTACAGCACCCTGTAAAATGCTATACTGATATCTCGTGTCAGTAGAGTAATAGGATCGAAGCAGTCGTTCAACGCGGAAGTACTGAAACCGCTGAATAATCATAGTCATCATAATTATTTAGTTTAAGTTGTTTTATTTTATAATGTTAGCTAAGCATATTTGACTTTATATATACAAGTAAGAGACAATATTATGTTAGAATTTATTACGAGTGTTTCAACATTAAACATCGTGTATTTCTCCTTTGTTTTAAAATTATAATTAAACTTGTTGTAATTTCGAAATAAAGTTTTTGTTTTGTTTTGAAGTGCCAAAAGGGCACTATCCAAACTGGCGCAGTCGTTAGTATAGGTTTAAGTGTATTTTTGACAAAAATCGCAAAAGTACACGTCGATTTTTATCGTTAAAACCTGCAACCTACAAAATTTAAAGTGACAAACATCGTCAACGAGGAAGGACATCATCGCCAACCTCAACAGCAGAAGCCACCACTAGCAAAAGACAACACAGCCACAAAAGGAAGGACATCATGGCCAACCTCGAAGGGCCAAGTCAAGTATAGATAGAAGTGACCAAAAATCGTCAGCGAAGAAGGACAACATTGCCGACTTCATAATTAAGCATATGGAAAAATTATTGTGAGTAATTTTCATTATCCTTTATATATTTATCCCATAAATTGTATAATTGTGTATGTCTGACTCAGATAAAAATTTTAAGAATATTTCTAGACAAAATATTACTAAACCAGCCAAATTAGTGTTAAATTTAGAAAATAATTTTACTTTGGAATATAAAAATATTAAAATGACTGAACAAAACGTTGCTGCACAAACCAAAATTGAATCTTATCATATTAATGCAATTCCCAGTTATGACGGGGATCAAGCCACTTTGGCATTATTTATTGGAGCTTGTGAAAATTTCTTATCATCTTTTGTTGATACACAAAATTTAAATAATGACCGCAATAATTGGATACTTAGGATAATAGTTAATAAACTAGAGGGAAGAGCAAAATCTTTAATCGCTAGTAGAGAAGATGCCACAAATTGGCCCCGTATAAAACTTACAACAATATTTTTGAGACCAGAGAGATGAAGATTGTTTAGCTAGAGACTTAATGTTACTTAAACCTAATCAAAATGAAACGCCCTATCAATTTGGTATGCGAATACAAGATGCTAGAAGTTTGCTACAAAGTAAATTAAGATTAACTATAGATGATAACAATATTCGTTTAGTAAAAAATGAAATTTATGACAAAATGGCCTTGCAGACCTTTTTACATGGACTGCACGGACAATTAGGACTTGCAATTAGATTACAAAAACCTATACATTTGGAGCAAGCTATGGCATTAGTCGTAGAGGAAGAAAATTTCCAATATGGCGAAAAACAAATGAAATATATGCATACTAATACACCTAATAAAAACAGTAATAGTAACAATTTCCAAAATAAACCATTCCAAAATAGTTTTACTTCTCAAAATTTAGGTAATTTTCATAAACCATTTTCTAGTAATCAACCATTTAATCAAAGACCATCTAATTCACAATTTTCGAAAAATAATTTTCCACAACTAAATCCTTTTGAGAAAAAACAAAACATTCAACAACAGAGACCTCATTATCAACCTGCTTCACAAAATTTCGCAAGAAATTCTAATAGAAATGTTTTCCGACCCAACCCTAATTTTGTTCCGACTTACAAGCCTACCCCTATGGAAACGTCGACCAGAAATCATAGACCGTCAAATACCACACATAATACACAAAACAGACGATATACGAGTGAGGAACTTTATCATCACGAAGTACAATCTGACAGACCTATACCAAACAATGACTATAACGACAAAAATTTTAGTCAAGGAAATTATGAATATAATGAAACAAATTCTGAATATTATGAACCTGATAACTTTTCAGAACCTTACCCTGAAAATTATTATGAACCTAGAGATAATTTTAATGATTATACCGAACATGAAGAAAATTTTCATTCGAGCCTGAATTTAGATCAGAACAGATAATACAGGTTAATTTAGATAATTGCCCAAAACTACCCTATGTAATCGTGCCTGGTATAAATTTAAAATTCATGTTGGATAGTGGTAGTACGAAATCTTTATTGTGCCCATCTTTAGCTTATACTTATTACAAAAATTTTATAGAAAATGAATATTTTCAAATCAAATCCGTCCATCAGACAAGTACACATAACGAAATTGCAAAAGTTCCCTTACCATTAATGTTTAACACAGGAAAAGCAAAATATAAATTTTACATTTTTGATATTAGTAACCAATATCATGGTCTGATTGGCTCTGACTTATTACAAAGGTTAGGAGCCAGAATAGATTTTAAAAATAGATAATTAATTACAGATAAAGCAGTAATTCCACTTTATTTGCCGTCTGCACAACATAATACTTATAAAAGAACGTAACAAAATTTTAAAATTGAAATAGAAGCAAGAACAGAGAAAATTATTAAAATTCCAGTTTCTTGTTCCACAAATACTGGCGTTTTATCGAAATTAACGTTGCGACCTGGAGTAGAAATACCAGAGTCATTAGTTAACGTAGATCAGGGTTTTTCATATGTGAGTGTCTTGAATAGTACAGATAAACATGTACAAGTAATATTAAACTTGCCATTGAAACTTGACCCAATTACGGAAACAGAATTAAATTTCACTGAACACATTGACGAACACATGGACGTAGATTTCTCAGGGATAGAATTAGAATATCTTCAAAATCAAAATTTAGAAAAACTTAGACTTGATCATTTAAATATTGAAGAAAAAACAGCAATTGAAGCTTTATGTAGGGAATATAAAGATATATTTTATTGTGAAGGAGTCCCTATCACATTTTCACATCAAATAAAACACCATATTACATTATCTGACCCGGACCCAGTTTATGTAAGACCGTATCGCTTACCCCATGTTCAACAACAAGAAGTTAAACGACAAGTAGACGACTTACTAAAACAAGGTATAATTCGACCATCCTGTTCCCCATGGTCCAGCCCTGTATTAGTGATTCCAAAAAAAAAGGACAGCAGTGGTAAACAGAAATTTCGTATGGTAATAGATTATCGTAAATTAAATGCCAAAACTATCCCGGACAAATATCCTCTTCCTAATATTTCCGACATCTTAGACAAACTTGGACGAAGCCAATATTACACCACTCTTGACTTAGCTTCTGGTTACCATCAAATTGAAATGGCACCAGAAGATATTGAAAAAACGGCCTTCTCAACGCAGGTCGGCCATTTTGAGTACATGCGCTTACCTTTTGGAGTAATCAGTGGGCCACCCTGTTTTGAGCGCCTAATGCAAAATATTCTTAGGGGTATACAAAACGAAAAATGTTTTTCCTATCTAGATGACATCATAGTATTTTCAACTTCCCTTCAGGAACATATTGAAAGACTAAAAGACGTATTTGAAAGATTAAGACAGGCCAACCTAAAAATTCAGCTCGATAAAAGCGAATTTCTAAAGAAGGAAGTAATGTATCTTGGGCATATAATCACAGATCGGGGGGTGAAACCTAATCCAGATAAGATTAAGGCCATAAAACAGTATCCACTTCCCAAGACCCGTAAAGAAATCAAAGGCTTTTTAGGTCTTGTAGGGTATTATCGAAAATTTATACGCGATTTTGGAAAATTGACTAAACCACTAACTAAATGCCTTAAGAAAAATGCCAATATAAGTCATGACAAAGATTTCCTTTAGTCTTTTGAAACTTGTAAAAACATTTTGATGAATGACCCTATTTTACAATATCCCGACTTTACAAAACCTTTTATTTTAACGACAGACGCTTCAAATGTAGCTTTAGGGGCAGTGTTATCGCAAGGACCTTTAGGTAGTGATAAACCAATAAGCTATGCATCTCGCACCCTAAATAATAGTGAACAAAAATATTCGACTATAGAAAAAGAGCTTTTAGCTATAGTTTGGGCGACTAAATATTTTAGGCCATATTTATACGGACGTAAATTTTACATTTACACCGATCATAGACCATTACTTTGGTTAATGAAATTAAAAGAACCAAATTCAAAATTAACTAGGTGGAGACTAAAATTGGAAGAGTACGACTATGAAATTATATATAAAAAAGGAAAATATAATACAAACGCTGACGCATTATCTCGCATACAGGTAAATGCTCTAGATGATGAGATTTCATCTACGTTTAATAATGTAGACAGTGATGAGAGACGTTTACAGGACTTTGACCGTGAACTAAATACACCTCCTTTAAGTATGATATTACCACAGCCGACAAATGAATATATACCACCTATGACTCCACCGGAAATGCCTTTTATCCCAATCGAAATTCCTAATAGTCCAAATTCAGAAGATATCCCTTTAAGTGAACTAAGACGTAATTTAGTCGCACAAAAACCAACTGAAAACTCGGACGAAAGTGATCATTCTCAAGTAAATGTTGAACCGAAAAAAAGTATACAAATATCTGAAAATGCCATTGAAAAACAACCGAATCAATATTATATTTCCCCAGTAAATTATAACCATAGGCCAGTAAAACAGGTAAAAATTTATAATCAAACTAAATACTTAGTGCAAATTCCTCGACAAAATAATAGAGACCATATTGTTAAATTTTTACGAGATTATACCGTTTCAAATAAACGTTATTATTTTAATTTTGAAACCGATCAATTATATAAGGACTTTAGTAATATTTACACTGAACTATTTAATGATAATGGCCCTGAAATAATCAGCTGTCCGAAACGTAGAATTCCTTTGGCTGACACAGCTGATATTCAAGAAGTAATACAAAGTTATCACACCTCTAAAACTAATCATCGTGGTATTAATGAGACACTTAAAGAAATAGCTAATAAATATTATTTTTCACACATGAAAGAAAAAGTTACTGAGTTTATAAATAATTGTGAAATATGTAAAAGAGCAAAATATGACCGTAACCCACCTAATATACCTTTAATGCTTACAGAAACTCCAAGTAAACCTTTCCAAATTTTACATATAGATACATTTATAATTGAAAATCAAATATATTTAACTTTAATTGATTCATTTTCCAAATTAGGACAAGCAGTAGCTATTAGTAGTAAAAATCCGATAGAAACCTGTAATGCTTTAATTCAGTATTTTTCTTACTACGGAACACCCGAGCAAATAGTAAGTGACAATGGTTCAGAGCTATGCTCAGAAACTGTTAAACAATTATTTAATTTGCACAAGATAAAAGTTCATTTCACCACCCCCAGAAATCCAAATTATAACGGTCTCATAGAACGCTTGCATTCAACTTTATTAGAACACATACGCATATTACGTCAAATTTATCCAAAAGACCCGATAACAAAAATTATGTGTTATGCGATTATGGCATACAATCATTCCATTCATTCAGCCACAAATTTTACCCCTTTTGATATTGTCTTAGGTCATACTTCTAGTAAAGATGTGTATGATATAAACGATCAACAAAAACTCTTGCAAGAGTACCTATTACAACATAAAAATAAACTAAATTTAATGTACGAAAAAATTAAACAGAATTTAGAAAAAAATAAATTAAGAGTTGTGTCCGGCAGAAATTCCAAAGATGATACCGCTTTATTTAATAAGGAAACACATGTCTATACTAAAGTAGATAAACGAAATAAAAATAATCCAAAATTCGAAGGTCCATTTGAATTGATAAAAGTTACAGATAAAAATGTTGCATTAATTAGAAAAAATAAACAAATAGCTAAACGACATCTACGAAATCTAAAACGACCTAATGTTTCAGGTCAATCCTCTTCCTCACCCATGTCCTTGGACAGGTAGAGTTTAACAGACTGAATGACAACCCTGGACTGCTACCCCTAAAAATAGGAACTATGCAAAACGCAATCGATAAATGGACATTGATTAGAACGATTGAACTACAACCACTTTTACAAGACTTTAACTTTTTACAAAACACATCCTATCACCTGAACATCTCTATACAAAACTCCCCTTATAATGAATCCTATTATGAAGAACTACGAAACTCTCAAAATGTGTTATTCCATGAAATAAGTGAAACTAACAAAATTTTCAAACAAATTATACCATCAAGTTTAAATCGAAAAAAGAGAGGTTTGATAAACGGACTCGGAACAGTAATTAAGTCAATCACAGGAAATTTAGATGATAATGATGCTAAACGTTATGACTCAACAATGTTAGAGCTAACTAGTAACCAAAATAAATTAGAAATAAATCAAATGTCACTAACAGAAACCGCTATTACCAAATTTAATCAAACAGTTTACATTTTGACTAACAATCAAAAAAAGATAGCAGACCGTATTGAATTTCTAACGAAAAATTTTGAAGCTGAAGACTTAAGACAGGATTACATGGACATAGTAATCATAGCTCAAATGCTCTTTGTTCAGTTAATTACCGAAATAACGGGAATTAAAAATATTTTGGAGACTTTAGTTAATGCAATAACGTTTGCTAAATTAAAGACAATGCATCCCTCTATTTTAGAAACAGATGATTTATTGATAGAGCTTAATAAAATTCAAAGACATAAAGTAAATTTGCCATATAAGGTAAATATAGATAATATGGCCCTTTATGAAGAAATAATTACTATTAAAAGCTATTACAAAACCACTCAGTTAACATTCATTTTAGATGTACCTTTGGTTGAGTCAGCATATTACGATTACTATCATTTATATGCCTTTCCCATCCGTAATAGTTTGAACCACACATTCCTAACATTAATTCCCCATTCAAAATACCTTTCCTTGAATGATGAAAATTACAAACTCCATGATGGACCATGTCGAGAGGTCCGACCAACTGAATTTCTGTGTCAAGCTCAAACAATGAATCACATCAGTCCAAACAGCCCTTGTGAAATACAATTAATAAAGTTCTCCACCCAGTATAACAATTGTGAGCATCACCAAATGTTAATAGAAGATATGAAGATTCAGAAGATCAGCGAAAGTAAATGGATTATCATCTCTCCAGTAGAAAATATAGTCAACTACAGATGCAGCGATGACCGTAAAATCATGGCCATAGATGGTAGTTATCTGGTAAAAATAGAATAAGGCTGTGAGGTAAAAATCAAAGGACAAACAGTAAGTTCTCATCAATCTGAAATTAAAAAACTTTTCTATGTGCCGTTACCCGAACTCAAATTTAGTGAACTGTCCATGAACTCAAAACTTAACATTGTGCCTTTACAGCTAGAATCTATAAATTTAGATGAATTGAATTTAGTGAAATCCCAACTACAGCATCAGAAGGAGTTACTACAAACAATAAGTGTTCCTGTAATTCATACTTCGATTAGTGTTTTTACTTTAACTGTTTGTGTTCTTTTATTAACAGTAGCATGTTTCTGTTTTTGGAAATTTAAAGACAGAATAACCAGTTCCGCCGTCGAGTCCAAAATCGTCAACGAACTTAAGAAGACCCACGAAGTTCCCCTGGAGGACATCAATTTCAAGATTTAGGTACCCTAAATCTCATCTGGCAAGGGAGGAGTTACAGCACCCTGTATAATGCTATACTGATATCTCGTGTCAGTAGAGTAATAGGATCGAAGCAGTCGTTCAACGCGGAAATACTGAAACCGCTGAATAATCATAGTCATCATAATTATTTAGTTTAAGTTGTTTTATTTTATAATGTTAGCTAAGCATATTTGACTTTATATATACAAGTAAGAGACAATATTATGTTAGAATTTATTACGAGTGTTTCAACATTAAACATCGTGTATTTCTCCTTTGTTTTAAAATTATAATTAAACTTGTAATTTCGAAATAAAGTTTTTTGTTTTGAAGTGCCAGAAGGGCACTATCCAAACTCGCGACGAAGCAGCGAATTAACATTTTCAATTTATGTTTAAATTGTTATCTCATTTCATTTTTTTTCCAAAAATCATTTTGAGGTTGCCTTGTTTGTCAGTCTTACATAGTAAGCTGCAATATTTTATCACTTTCAAAAAGTATGGATACAGCAACCGTAAATAAGTGTTGGAAAGGGTCTGGGTGCAACAAATATGATATGATAGAAAATTTTCGTAAAAATATGTTGTATCCCATAGCTCCATAAATTTCCCATTAAGATAGAATCTTCAATCTTGAACCATAGTAACACCTATGTAAACACACCGTGGGTACTAAATTAAAGAAAAATAACATAATGGGCTTCACGGATAACTACAAATTTGTTTAAAAAAACCTTTTTTTTGTTTTGTTTATTGTTTGCAAAAACTAGATGGGTTGACTAAAACTAAACCATCCAAGCAATTGATAAGGAAAAATACCTGCCATATTTAAAATTTGACAGATACATTCTCTTTGTAAATAATTAATTTTTTCCCGAATAGCTTTTGTAACTTT
Organism: Tillus elongatus; assembly: GCA_964006375.1. NCBI lineage: Eukaryota > Metazoa > Arthropoda > Insecta > Coleoptera > Cleridae > Tillus > Tillus elongatus. The sequence continues at coordinate 100,380,236 of OZ023267.1, forward strand.
AATGAAATTTGTAACACAATGTTTTAAAGACACTTATTGCAGTACTTACATATTATATATAATACCAAATTTTAATTTTTTAGCTACATATGAAACATAAATTTTTTCAAATAATCGCTAACTGGGACTTTAAAACCGATCTGCAAAGTCCATTTAAATTTAAATAATTAGTTTTATTAATATATCTTACTAATAGTTTACAATTCTTATCAAAATTGACTACTATAATGCACTTGCTGCGTCCCGAACTTTTAGTGAATTTTCTTAAAAAATGTATTAATCCCGATTTTTGAATTTTGAAAAAATTTCTTCAAAGAGCGATAATTAGGCTCCCTAGGACACATATCCGGGGTCAGTTTAAATTTTATATGTTTATATATATATATATATATATATATATATATATATATATATATATATATATATATATATATATATATATATATATATATATATATATATATATATGTATGTATGTATGTATGTATGTATGTATCATACCGATAACAAATGATCGGCCGATTTTGATTAAATTTGGTAAATACCTTCCATTTGCAAGTGGCTTGGATAAGTTCGTTAGTCAGAAAAATCGGCCCAGGTTTTCCCTGTGTGTGGTTTCTTTCGAAAAAAATTCTGATCTCCGGAAATAACAAAATAAGGGCAACCAAATTTAGTACACGTAAATTACCTACCAAAATTTAGCTCTCTAAGTTAAAAGGTAAAAAGTTATGGGCATTTAAAGAAAAATCAATTAGGATTTTCCTCAAAACGTCAAAGTCGCGATTTAAAACGTCAAAATTGGCAACATTTAGGAAACCAACCTGAAACTAATAGGAGCTATAGGAAAATGTCTCAAGAAGAATGTTTTACAAAGCCTGAAGTCTTAGATTCAACCGTCATTGTCCTTCATTTTACTAAAATATTTCCAGAAAATTCATTTCAAATAGACCCTTTTTCTGATGCTTTGGCAGTAGCCTTAGCTATAGAGTTTATCGTTTAATGGTATATAATTTTTGTCAAATTTTCGTAAAAAATCAATAAAGTACAATATATCCGTTACAATATACGAAAAAAAATTGTATTCATTAATTATAGGGCGTCTTGAGCTACATCTTAAAGAAAAATTCTACAATCACAGGTGGCCCATAAGTCGTTGGTGATACAAATTCTTTTTTTTTTAATCGAACACGCCTTATTGGATTTTTGCATTTTCCATCGAAATGTAATGCATCTTTGTAAGAAAAGAAATCCGGACGCAGCAAGTGCGTTATGGTAGCGAATTTTCATTAAATGCTTCAAATTTGAATAGCTCAATTTGCTATTAACCTATAAGGTTGACCAAGAACCCAGTTTTTTCGGGAACACTATAAGTTTACTTTCGGAAATTTTTGTACATTTTCACACAATAAAGTTATTTTGATGAGACATGGCACATTGTTTCTACTATATAGGTTTTACTGGTAACCAAATTTGATGCCTGCTTTCTTAAAAAAACACAGATATTTGCTATTAAAAACATTTTAATGAAAATTCACTACCATAACGCACTTGCTGCGTCCAGACTTTTTAAATTTTATAACTGAATACAAAAATATAGCTAAAAACGATATGTAATTTAAAAATTCAATTCTTTCGGTTTATTTAATAATTGCGCGGGCAAATTAAAGAAACAAAAATAATAATTAGGTCGACAAAATTTGCAATTTTATAAGTAATTGAGGGGGGGGGGGGGTTAAACCTGTACGGATGTATTACGGATTGCTAAGAAAATAAAAATATTTAAACTAGGTTCATCGGAACGAAACGGCATATATATATGTATATATATATATATATATATATATATATATATATATATATATATATATATATATATATATATATATATATATATATATATATAAATGTATCCAACCGCTAACTTAAAAAATAGTTAACCGATTTCGATGAAACTCGGTAAGTGCCTTTCGGACAAGGTTTTCCGGGAAAATTTTGAAATTCCTTTGGAAAAAAAAATGTTTTCTCTGAAAATCACTAATTTATTTGAATGAAATTTGTTGGATATATTTGCTTGATAATGACCTTACCACATACCAAAATTCAACTTTCTAAGTTTAAAGAAAATTAAGTTTTTCAAATTTTGAGTTTTCTTTCGAAAAAAATTTTTTTCTCCGAAAATTACAAAGTTATTTTAATGACGTTTGGCAAATATGTTGCCTTGAGAAAGGCCTTACCACATACCAAAATTCAACTTTCTAAGTTTATCGAAAAGTGAGTTATCCAAGTTTGAAGCATTTACTACAAATTCACTACCATAAAGCACTTGCTGCATTCCGAACTTTTATTGTTCAAACTTGTTGGTGAATTTTCATTAAGAAAAATCACCAATAAAGAATTTGTTTATGAAACACTTTTTTTTTGTTGCTAGAAAAACCGATTCGATTAGGATGACTAAAACAAAATCATTCACCACGTTAAAATTTGGCACATATATGTTATGAATATTAATTAAGTTTTCTTCTGGAAAGTTTTTGTATCGTTAACGAAATTTGTAATACACGTTTATTTTAAAGAGACTTACAGTACCTAGATATAACATATTTTAATTGTCTAGCTTTATAGAACATTTAGTTTCGAGATAGTTATCGATGGTAGCAGTTGCGAAAAAATTCTTCAATTGAGCGTGTATTAGGACCTCTAAAACCGACCTTCAAGTCTGTTTAAATTTAAAGTAATGATTTTAGTAATATGCCATACTAATAGTGTACATTTCTAATAAAAATTCACTACTATAACGAACTTGCTGCCCAGTGGTGAGAGCGTGTGCCTCTGGACCCAAGGGTACTGATTCGATTCCCAGTGTTCTCTTTTCACTTTTTCAATACATACTGTAAAATTAACCGCAATAGAGGTTGTGGCATTGTGTTTGAGCAAGTTGAATGTCTGCACGTTCCACCCTTCGGAGGGTGCGCCCGGTTCCGTTTCCCGTGCGATGTTGAGCACGTTAAATATCCCTACTCTCCTTACAGAAATACAGGGGTTCGGCAAAACTCACAGGATAGTGAGGTGAAACTGCTCCCTGGTGTCGGTGATTGGCCATAGTCGCGGAAAGAGTTCAATGTTAAAGAAAAGAAAAAAAACGCACTTGCTCCATCCCTAACTTTTTTTTATTATTGCAGGGAAGACAAGGCCTACCTCTGCCCCCTTTTTAGCGATACGCCTGTCGCCTTACTATCATTGCCGTTAACATATAAAAATATTTTTTTACGTTTAATTTTATAAATTGAGAGTAACAGATCGCATAGGCTGTTAAATAATACGAGAATGTATTCGAAAGGTAGGTTATCCGTGATTTTCCTGATTAAGTTTTTAGACATATATTTTTGTAGTGAAAATTGAAATTTTTGATGATATCATACAGTGAGAGCAAAAATTATTTCTTCGTTTTTAAAAGACAATATAAAAAATGTGTTTTGATCACAAAAATCTCTGGACGCAGCAAATGCGTTATGGTAGCGAATTTTCTTTAAAATATTTTTAATAGCAAATGTCTTTCTTTGATGAAAGCAGGCATCAAACTTGGTTGCCTATATAGTAGAAACAATGTACCATATTTCATTGAAATAAATTTATTGTTTGAAAATATATAAACATTTTTCACAAGTCTGGATGCAGCAAATGTGTTATGGAAGTGAATTTTCATAAAAAATGTTTTTAATAGCAAATGCGAGCAGGCATCAATCTTATTATCGGTATAGCCTATGTAGTAGAAACAATGTACTATATTTTATCAAAATTACTTATGGTTTGAAAATATACAAAAATTTTCCGAAAATAAACTTAAATGTTGGTTTCCTAACCAACAAAGCTTACGTTAATAGCAAATTGAGTTATTGAAATTTGAAGGATTTAATGAAAATTCGGTAAATTTGCAGATTAGCTCCCGAAAGCTTAAAAAAAAAATTGTTTTCAGAAATATTACTAGGACCCCACCTGGATGCACAAACCACAACAAAAATTTCTTGTGCACACCCCCCAAGGAAGTTACGTGATTGGGAGTGAATAGGGGTGCTGGGCGGGGTAGGTAGTAAAAAGGAAATATGAGCAGAAAAAGCAAAGAAAACTGCTTAAAAGCTGTCTATTTGAAGCCATATCCCCATTAAACACCGCCTACCTCGCACAGCACCCCTATTTGCCCCTAGGTCACGTAACTTTCTTGGGGGGTATGAACAAGAAGTTTTTCTTGTGGTTTATGCAACGAGGGTGGTTGTATGCACACGAGGGGGGAAGGAAAATGCCTACGATAAAGCAGACCCCTCCCCGCTTGACTTGTGGTAGGGTTGGGGGTGGCTGCTTCGTCGTGGGGATTTTCCTTTCCCCCTCGCGTGCATACAACCACCCTCGTTGCATAAACCACAAGAAAAATTTCTTGTTCATATCCGCCAAGGAAGTTGGCACATGGGGGAATAGAGGTGCTGTGCGGGGTAGGCAGGGTTTAAGGGGGATATGGCTTCAAGATGTGAAAAAGATAACATTCAAGCCCGTTTTACTCGCATTTTCTGCTCATATTTCCTTTTTACTACCTACCCCGCACAGCACCCCTATTCACTCGTGGTCCAGTAACTTCCTTGGGGGTGGGGGGCAAGGGGGCGTGTGTGTGAACAAGAAATTTTTCTTGGGGTTTGTGGATCCAGGGGGGCCCTAGGTAGGTCCCTGAAAACAGTTTTTTTAAAAGCGTTCGGGAGCTAATCTGCAAATTTATCGAAAATTCGCTACCACGCACTTACTGCGTCCAGTTTTTTTCTTATAAACGCATCATATTTCGATAAAAAATGCAAAAAATGCATTAACAAATTTGTTCTACGAAAATTAGCTAAAAAAATTATAGATTGTTAAACCATAAACTTCACTAAACCTACAAATAAATATCCAAAAAAGTATCAGCTTAACTAAACTGACAGCCAAAGCATCAGAGAAAGGGTTTATTTGAAATGAATATTCTGTAAATATTTTAGTAAAATGAAGGGCAATGACGGTTGAATCTGAAATTTGCAGACCACTCTTCTTGTACAATTTTCTTTTCACAATCGGTATTTCTTTCACATTATTTGCCTAAACATTGCGAATTTTGACGTTTTGAGGAAAACTCCAAAATTTGTTTCTTTAACTGCCCATAACTTCTTTGTCTTTAAAGCTAGGGACCTAAATTTTGGTAAAGAGTTCACTCTTTATAATACAAACACGCGTTGCCCTTACTTTGTTATTTACCGAGATATTTTTTTAGAAAGAAAACACAAAATTTTCCGGGAAAACCTGGTCCTATTTTCCTGGATAACAAACTTATCCAAGCCACTTGTAAAAGGAAGGTACCCACCAAATTTGATCAAGATCGGTCCATTATTTTTTGAGTTATCGGTCGGATATATATATATATATATATATATATATATATATATATATATATATATATATATATATATATATATATATATATATATATATATATATATATATATATATTTATATATATATATATATATATATATATATATATTTATATAAACGCAGATCTCCTCATTAGCGAATTAAAAAAAAATCGCTAAAATTAAATTGGAAGAGGAAATTTTCGAGATATTTTGACAGTTGCTTGGTAGTTGTTGGAATGGAGCGTTCAATTATGCAGCGAATCATATTTTGTGTTAAGAAAATTATTAAATTTAGTTCGATAATTGTAACTCAACGGTTATTTTGCCGCCAACTTAATGTCCGTTGTGTTCCGAGGCCAAGTGTAATTTCATATTGGTGCGTAAGTGGCAAAATAATGGGTCAGTTGGAAGAAGAAAATTAACAGGTAAAAGCGATCATAATGAAATCCTGAAAATGAAAAGTTGGTGAAACAATCAATTCTTCGAGACCAAGTCGATCAGTGAACCAACAGCAGCGCTAAATTTATCTGTCACGAGTACCCGAAAGATTCTGCACAAGAAGAAATTCCATTCGTACAGAACAGCAATAGTCCCGGAGTTAACCGGACATAATAAACAGTGCCGTAATCAGTTGTGTCTGAATTTTTTGGAGTTAAAGAATAATCAACCAGATATCGCAAAACGACTTTTCATAGGTGACTAAACTCACTTTACTGTACATGGCATCGTGTATAAACAAGAATTTTCCCCCTGCACCCCCCCCCCCCCCCTCGCCCCACCCTGCGATACGTCTATGTCGCTTTTACTATTAGTCCCGTTAACAAATGAATAACTTTTGTACGTTTTCCTTAATATATTTGAAGTGATAAAGTGTCTAAGCTGTTTATTAATTTGGGAATGTATGCAAATGGTCAGGTCAGGTCAATAACAAAAAATTTTAACGCAAATAATCTATCTAAATTATAATTAAAATCATAAATATTTCTTTACAGTAAATCTATAGTTTATTTATTTATGCAGCACATTTTTTTCTGGGTTCCAATTTAATTTTAAAACCATCGGCCCTTTTAAGAATGATATCACCTTGCAGTTGAAAATCTTTCTCTTTTACGTCGGAATAAACTCGATAATTTCTTAAAATTGTGGATAACAATATCTTCAGTTTTAGCATTGCATATTTACGACCTGAAAAATTAACAAACATGATTATGTACCAAAGACAAAAGAAAAAAATCACTAAAAATAAAGTTTCTATAGCTTTTAGTAGCTTATGAATATACAAGTCTTATGAAAAGTTCTATTGTCTAAAAACTAGAGCAAGACATAATATTAAACAAACGTGAGTATATAGGTGTTCTATTTTTTAATAAACCAGAGGCACTGGAATTGTAACCAGAGAAAATTTTGTTATTAAAAGTCAGCACTGCATATTTTCCGTTCTTACTCAGTTCATCATATCCTTGGATTTTGAAAGATGATTTCTTCGCGGTATGCGAGTAGATACGATAAGGGTATCGAATCTTGACATTTGAGTGAATTGATGATTTTTAAATGTTATTGTTATTATTCTGTATTGTGTTTTGTGTTATGATTTAAGTTTCATAAACATAAAACATACATTTTAGATATAAAATTCGATTCTATATTCCTCGTCTCACAAGAAACACATAAGTTCACTAAAAAGATGTTTCTTGTGGTGGTGAGTGTAGTAACTGTCGAAAAGCTAACTACTTAACCCTTGAAGTGCCTCAAGCCGTTATGCTTATAATTTTTAATAAATTTCACGTATAGTGAATCAATGTTTGAGCCATGTCATCACCATCAAGAAATTCAGAAGAGCTAATTGTTTCAGTTATATATTATAGTGTCTACCGACTTTATAATTATAACTTTAAAACGAAAACGATGATATTGATGAAAGTTTGTAAGCAAGTATAATATCGCATGATGCGTTTGAAGAGATATTTTTTGTTATAAATATACTCCCAGTTCAATCGAAAGTGCCGTCAACTTTATTTATTCAAATGGGACACCTGTATATTTTGTCAAATTATAATAAACCATGTTTTTCTGAATTCGCCCATATTGGGTTATAGTATAATATGAAAAACAGGGAAGATAAAGCGCTTCACATGTACTCTTTAGTTTTTACACATTAGAGTAAAAACTATGGAGATAGGAAACCTGTGCTATCCAGTCGGCAATTGTTGATAAGCTGTGAAGTTTATTGAATTAACGTCAATACTAATTGTACGGTTTAAAATGACGCATTTAGCTGAAAAATTGCGAATTAAAATTTTAATACATTAAGTGAAGATTGTAACCTGTGATGCGCACTGATAAGTACACTTGGAGAACCCAAATCACCACAACATATCTTTTTAAATACCTGACGATCGTTTAACTAACAAAGTTAGCGTCATCAGAGGATGAAAAATTCATAATTTTTTATTCTCTTATGACTCTAACTTAGTTAATGAAACGATCGTCAGGTCTTGAAAAATATGTGTTGTGGTGATTTGGGTTCTCCAAGTGTACTTAAAATGTTAATGATGATCGGTTTTGGCAATCGTATTCGAATTCATGTACCTATAGAAGTGCGTTATCTTTTCTATGATTTGCATCCTGAAATAACTATAACACGTTCAGCTGCTACTAGAGACCTACAACGTTTTAATTTTACTTAGATGGTCAGCAATTTTCCAAAAACAGGAAGACCGCAAATCGCTACGTATGAAGATATTAGAGAAAACATCGCCATTGAAATATAAAAATCACCTCAAACTTCAACGAAAACGTTGTCATTAAACCATCGTATAAGTCGTCGCTCTGTAGGAAAAACATTGAAAAACGAAAAACACCATCTGTGTAACGTACAATGGAACACATTAGTGTAATGATTTTTTCGAAGTGGGAATTTCAAACTGGGTTTATAACGCAAGAAACTTTAAAATCACGTACCATGCATTTATTATGAACGGACAAAATGGGTAATTTTCAGTCGCCTATTACAATGTTTGAATAGAATTTCTTGACTATGAGATCACGAATACGATACTCTTTGGAGATATTACTATCATTTGGGACGAAAATATCAGATTGAGCCAGCTTTTTCAATGAGAAAATGAAGAAATAATCGAACTCTGCATTTTTGCACTTCCACTGTCAATGTGACATGCAATTGAAAGGTCGTTGTTTGTAAAGCCGCAAGATCGGCAGCATTGCTAAATGTCAATAAATGATTTCAAGAAAATAATGATGCTTTTGATTAGGAACTTTAGTTTTTCACGATACAAGAGATCATTTCCAGCAATATGCTTAATCAAGCTTAAAAAAGCTCTTAAGTATCTTTTGAGGGCTCAGTGGGTTTAAGAGGAGTAGAAGGAATATCAATATAAAGTTAAATTATAAGGTTTTTCTAACATATATGTTATATATGTCGTGTATATCAATTTAAAAATTCTCAAGTAGATATTTAAAGTAAGCGCTTACCAACACAACTTCTTGGTCCAGCGCTGAATGGTATGAATGAATAATAATGTCTGTTGGCACTTCTTTCTGGTAGGAAGTTATCTGGATCGAATTTTTCTGGGTTTGGATAAGTTTTTTCATCCCTGTGAATTTTAAATGTTGCAATTGCTACTGTACATCCAGCAGGGAGCACATAATCGCCAGAAGCTGTAAAATCGAATTTAAATAACAATGTTAAAAGTTTTTATATCACAGCTTACCAAGTTTAAGATCCTGTTTGAGTTCTCGCGCTATGACTGGAACTGGTGGATACATGCGCAGAGTTTCCATTAGACATCTTTCAAGATATTTCATTTCAAGAGTGTCTGCAAAAGTAGCTGGCCTATCAGAGTCGCCAAAGATCTCGTCTAATTCCTCCACCACTTTATCTTGAATATTTTGGTGTACTCCCATCATACTCAAAAAGAAACTGCTACCAGCAGCTGTGGTGTCATGTCCTTCAAACATAATAGTATCAACTTGTTCCTTGATTTCTTCATCATTGATCACCACACCATTCTGAGATGCCTCAATCATAAGGTCGAGGAATGCCATTCTCTTCTTTTCACCAATGTCGTTATCATCTACATCAAGATCATCTTTTAGCCCTACAGACTGTCCATAAGACAATCCTTCAACAACAGTTTTGGATTCAACCTTTGAGTCATAGTTTTTAGTTTGTAGCTCTGGCGGTACCTCAGCTGTTGAACCACGAATACCTTTAGCAAAATCTTCTTTTTTCTTCTTAATTACTTTGCGCGTTAAACTATGTATAACACTGATCAAAGATTCTTGGTATTTTCCATAATTTGTTAAATTGAAAATAATGTCAGGTCGAAGCCAGAATTTTGTGTGACGTAAGTGGAGTATATCGCATAGCTTCATTACTGCCATTGCATAGTCATAACCACTCTGATCTTGTGTTTTCTTACTTACACCCATTGCAGTCTCTGAAAAATATTAGTAGAAAACAATACACAAAATTGAGCAACAGTCTTTTATAGTATGTACTTAAGAAGCACGATGACCTGTTTAAAAGGATATATTGACATATAATTTGTTGTACATGTGTTTTCAAATACGTGGAAAATCTTAAAAGCATGATTTTTATTTTCTTATAAAAAATATATTCCACTAAAGTGTAAAAAAGTTTTCTTAATTTATTAGACGAAGCGTGGTCTTGAAGTTGTTAGAAAACGACACATTAAAAACATAATATAAGATCTTCGTGTCGTGTTTAACAAAATATTTAAACAGGTAACAATAATACAGCAAGATAGATATATACGAGGGTCGATTATTATGCGTTGCTCCTGAGTTTTTGATTTTCAACATAAGCGCCGTTAACTTCAACGCGCTTTTCAAAAATATTTTTCAGCTTCGAAATAAAATGGTTTCCCGACTTCTTCAAATCACTCATTTACAGTCACTTCCAATTTAGTATATGTCAAAAAATCTCTTCCATTTCAAGAATTTTCCTTGAATTTTGAAAACAGACTGCATTTGCTTGATATCATATCTGGCGAATAAGGTTGATACACTAACAGTGTTGTTGATGGAAAACATTGAAATAACTGACTTGTGACTTGGTCCATTGTCTTGATGAAAGAGTATCCCTGGTCCAAACTTTCTCTCATGGCTTCATGCAACCTAGTGCTCTGGTGACAATTTATTGTACATAATTTTAAAAATAACTAGCTAGAGTGACGTCTTGAGCATCCCAGCAATCAGTGAGCGCAACCTTTCTTGCGGGTCACTGAACCCTAAACTTTAAAGGGAAACCGGGAGCCACCCTGTCTCTAGCCATACCCCGGAATTTCGTCTCGAGATTCTATCAATAATCCCAAGATTCATCTACAGTTACAAAACTGCCAATAAGCTTACCCTTGATTGTTATCTATCTGTCTAATAATCGAGAGACAACTCAAAACAAGGTTCTTATGTTCGTCGCTTGGTAATATTTGTAGAACCCATCTTTCATTTAGAACTGATAGTGTGCAATTACTTCACTTAAGCTTATTCAGATTGATTCATTGATTGTTGTTGCCCTTACTTGGTGAAACTAGTCCATACTGCATACAGACTTGGAGAATACTTCTCTGGCTTCACTGTTGGTTTTTAGTGGTGAAGGACGTAGCCAGCGCGTGAGCTAACTGGAGCAAGTGGCCCTTCGAATTCTGGAAGTTCTAGGATGTTCTTCAATGCTTCTGTGACTATAGTTTCGCTGCTTGACAGCATTTTCAGACAGATAAAAATTTTTTTAGTCACAGAAGCATTGAAGAACATCTTAGAACTTCCAGAATTCGAAGGGCCACTTGCTTCAGTTAGCCCACGCGCTGGCTACGTCCTTCACCACTAAAAACCAACAGTGAAGCCAGAGAAGTATTCTCCAAGTCTGTATGCATTATTCAGATTGATTGCTCTATGACCTACTTGTCATGATTTGATAGGAGTGTCACTACACACCTAGAACTGTTATTATTATTATAGGACGAGCGGAGCATAATGATCTGATACCATGTGCCGCTACAAAGTCTACTTTTTTAATGTTCATTGTTACACACAAGCTCATTAATTTTAATTTTTTTTGGTCTTACGTCACGCTAATTTAAAACACGCGATGTACTTTATATTTTGTTAAATTCAATGACCTTTTGTTTTTAGAAGATGACCCGTAAAATTTTGGAATTCTCTAATCGGTTTTTGTAAGCTCATATGAGGTCACGAAAATCAGCAGAAAAAATTAATACCAGGGCGCAACACACTTAAGATACATTTAACGTATTCCCAAATGGATAATTTCAATCATCGGCTGATACAAAGTAACATACCAAGATTTCTTTATTATAATTAAAGTATGAGCTTCATAATAACTATAATGTAGCCTTAACACACACACACACACATATATATATATATATATATATATATATATATATATATATATATATATATATATATATATATATATATATATATATATATATATTAATATTAAAGCCGAGTTTGTTAGCTTATGTATTATATTAAAACTACTCGTGAAACTTCGACAACCATAAAATTATTAAATAACTGCACGCGATACTAGCTCAGGCAGTTTTATATTTTTTATAACAATATCTGACAAACTTAATAATATTTATATAACATAAAAAGTGCCTTATTAAATTAATGTAAAAACTCACCCAAAAGTATTTCGACAGTTGCTTCAGACATATAGTCGTGAGCATCAAATTCTTTTTGTTGTTCTTTCTCCAGTTTCTTAACAACTTCTCGACTATTTTTATTAAATAAATCAATAAAGGATTTAAGTACATTTAAGTGAAATGTGGGTGCTATCAGTTTGCGATGTGCCCGCCATTTCTGACCAGTTGATATCAGAAGACCTTCTCCAAGCCATGGCTTGAAAAACCTATATTCACTAGATTTATCAATATGAACATGACTACTCAAAATCAATTCAACATCTCTGGGATCAGTTAAGAAAACCATAAGTTTTGGACCAATCCATAATTTTACAGCACCACTAAATTCAAACGACTTTTGATATAAATGACTGAATATCGCTGAAAAATAAAAACAAATAGTTAAAGATTATAATGAAACAAAAAGGTAAGAAAATTACCCTTGATCACATATTATGTAGTGAATGGTCATCAACCCACTTCAATTTATATAAATATGCCCAATATACTAGAAGAGACCGCATTAGCAGCAAAATTGTTCCCCTGCTTCTCTCTTTGAATACGTTTTACAACCAACACATAAACTTTAGAACAAACATGGTAAAGCACACAAATTTATTTATACTTTGCGTGATTCGCTTTATAGTGTTCATATTAAGTATACATTACAACACTTTTAAGATTAGACATCTGACCGCCCTTCACTATTTAAATTCTGAGGCCTCCCACCACCCAACTGCCCACACACTGCCGCCTTTATTACAATGTGTAAAACGCGAGCTATATCGCAGCATTCTATCCCTCTGACATCTATCTGTTTAAAACCAACTTATACTTGTCTTCCCCTTAATCTACCCCAAACTTAAGTAGACGCTTTGGTATCAAATATTATAATGTTATATTGTTCTTAATTTCACACTCTCATACTTACACGCAGCCACCCGCTACTGCCGGCTCTTGTACACGCTCCCAACAATCACATACCTAGCTATACTCACGCAAACACATACCACACACATAGTCACACGCTCAGGCTACGCAACACACGCACGCACACACGCAAATTCACGTATATGCCACTTTTCCATATCTATTCATTCGTATATATGAATGTGGCGCATTGAAAACGAAACAGACCGATTTGCGTCCAGGGGATTTTTTTTAAGAAACGCTGAAACACGTAAATTTTAATATTGAGGGGGACATGTTTTGACATAAAACTCAACTTTGTCACATCAACCCCTTAAGGGTGGTGATAACAACCCTTATATTTTAAATAGGGAACATGGGTCGAGTGTTACACCATTTGAAAGATCTTTCTTTTCTGAATTCAGCACACTATTTTTTTTGAAAGTTTTATCAACTTGTTTAAAAATTAATCACAGTTGAAGATGCAAAAACGCATTTCACTCATTCCGATAAGAAGTGTGCTGATAGTCAATGTTTTGTTGGTTTGTAAACAAAACATTGACTATCAGAACATTTCTTATCGGAATGAGAGAAATGCGGTTTATTATTTAAGTTTATCGGTCGGTTTGATTCTTGATAGTACTACCGAAAATTAATTTTACAATGGTGTATTCTGTAGAAGAAAGAGTTGAAATAATTAGTCTTTTCTTCAAAAACGATGACTGTGCCAACCGTACCGCAAATTTGTTTAATGATCGACATCCGAACAGACATGTTAACAGAAAATACATTTTGGAGTTAGTTGCAAAGTTTCGACAAAGTGGTTTAGTAGCCAACAAAAAGCGGGATCAGGAACGTGAATTTCCGGTTAGAAATGAGACTACTGATTGAAGTTTTAGGACAAATTGCTGCAGACCCAACTTTGAGCATGAGAAAATAGGTCACTGTTTTAAACATCAAAAGAAGAACTATTCAGCGAATACTGAAGCATAATAAATTTCACCCGTATAAAATTCATCTTGTACAACAACTGAATGAAGATGATTTTGATCGGCGGCTGGAGTTTTGTGAAGTTATGACTGCACGAATAGCTGATAACGGGAACTTTCTGTTCAATATCTAGTTTTCAGACGAGTGTACCTTTTTATTAAACTCTACAGTCAATCGTCATAATTTCGTTATTGGGCAGATAATAATCCATGAAATTTTCACGAAGTCCACACTCAAACTCCACAGAAATTGAATGTCTGGACTGGCATTTTTGGAGACCGTTTAATCGGACCAATTTTTCTTGATGGCAATTTGAGTGGCGAAACGTATTTGGAGTTACTAGAAGATATCGTTTACCCTCTGCTAATTGACATTAGAATTACGACGACGCATTGTTGAAAAATGCCGTCTAATAAGTCCACAAATGCTCCAGAATGTCAGAGCTCGTTTTGAACAAAATTTGTACTTTTGTATGGAAGTTGGTGGTCAACAATTTGAACACTTACTTAACTGAACAAATATTTTTGAACGTTTGGTTTTGTTTTTGAGTTTTTTTTTAACGAAAAATTGACTAATTAGTGCATTTCTTATCACAATGAATGAAATGCGTTCTTGCAACTCCAACGGTGAATACTTTTTAAACGAGTTAATAAAACTTCCAAAAAAAGTAGTGTGCTGAATTCAGAAAAGAAAGAGGTTTCAAATGATGTAACACTCGACCCATGTTCCCTATTTAAAATATAAGGGTTGTTATCACCACCCTTAAGGGGTTGATGTGACAAAGTTGAGTTTTATGTCAAAACATGTCCCCCTCAATATTAAAATTGACATGTTTCAGCGTTTCTTAAAAAAAATTCTCTGAACGCAAATCGGTCTGTTTCGTTTTCAATGCGCCACCCTGTATAAGCTGCCTTGATGTACAATTGTTTTCTCAAAAATTCTCTATTAGATTGCTAATCTTTAAAAATTTTGCAAAACATATTCTCTCACTTGTTTCCGAAATTTATAATTCTTTTCTTTAATCTTAAATTTGGCTGGTAGAAGACTATATGATCTTGTTCCAATAAAGTAAATTGTTTTCCGAGAAATATTTTTTTACACCTAGATTTTTATTGATATTTACATTTTTATTTGTCACCTGCCTTGTTACATATATACTGATGTTGTTTTTGTTTTTGTAATAAAACTTCGTCCTGGATATGCTGTACGAGCGCACGAATATACAACTCCTTAATATTCAGCACCCGTATTTGAGTTGTATAAAATTTGGTAGAATAATTAACAATTAACTGTTTTGTTTAATATAGTTCTTAGCATGAAATTCTGTGTTACGTAAAGCGGTTTTAATGTCGATTTATATGCCCACCCCCAATATGATATTCCGCATCTTAAGGTAGACTTTAGACTATCTACACTCTTGCTAGGTTCATTATGTTCAAAGATAACTAGATCACGCACTGTTTAAAGTCCAGCGGATGTTGGCGAGAATGCAATATATTTTGTTTTTTTAAGATGCAAAATATCATGGTTTAGCTTAAGGTTGAGCTCAGTAATCAATCATGGTGGCCTCCGAATTGTCACAGGCCAGTAATTCCCATCACATAGAAGAACTGTATCATCTGCGTATGAAATCTAGGATATATTATTGTCTTGAAAAGCTGTCAGAACATAGCTGATATATATTAGACAGAAAATTGGACCTAGAATTGTTCCTTGTGGCACTCCTCTTTTTATTGTCAACGGTTCGCTTTATGCTTATTTTTTAAATAGTTCTAAAAAAACCCAACGCAAGAGCAATACATTCCAACTTACTCAAAAGAGTGACATGAGACACTGTGTCAAAACCTTTCTGAAGCTCGAGAAAGACTCCGAAGACTTTTCTATTGTTTTAAAAATTGTCGAAAATAGTTTTAGTTTATGGGGGATATTTGCTGTGGATAAGTCTGCTCTAAAACCATACTGATTCTGGGAGCGAATATCAACTTTACCAAGAAAGTTAATCACCTTTTTTGAGGCACTTTTTGAAAATTCTTGCAAACGTATTTATAAAACTATTAAGCCTAAAGATTTCTGTTAGTAGTTGGTTCCCGATTTTACGTATTGGCAGAATAACACATTTTTAGTGAATTTTTATTCAGAAAATTAGCGAACTCTTCCAAGCCATTTGCAAAATAAGGGTAATTCCCAAATTTGGTCCATATAGTGGAGCATTTTTTGAGTTATCGGTTGGATATATATATATATATATATATATATATATATATATATATATATATATATATATATATATATATATATATATATATATATATATATATACAAAAATATTTTTCAAACCGCAATATCTCTCAAATTGTGTAAGTGATTGAAACGAATATTTACAACTTAAAAGAACATAGACAGACGTGGTTGTGTACCAATTTTCAAGTTGTTTGATCAAAGGAAAATAAAGTTATTCGAAATTAATAATAAAATAATTCTCGACATCATTTCAGATTCTGTAATGCAATATCTACAATGTTGGACAAAGACAAATGACGTTATCTGTATTGCTATACTATATAAATAAATCGTAGATAAAAATCTAAACAAGTTGTTGCAAAATGTCAGCCTGGAGAACGTTGTGAAAGATACGACAGGTGCAGGACCAGGTACTATGTCGTCACGATAGCTCTAGTTTACACAAAATTTTATAGATAGAGCTGTGTACAATCAACTAACAATAATTGTGTAAATTGTCAGCCTTGACCATTTCTTACATAATACCGGGACAAAGTTTGCTTCCAAAAGCACCAAATTTTAGCATGCGAATGTATACTATAAATAAAAAATTTCGGGACGCAGCAAGTGCATTATAGTAGTGAATTTTGATAAGAATTGTATACTATTAGTAAGACATATTATTTAAACTAACTCTTTAAATTTAAATGGAGCTTGAAGATCGGTTTTAGAGTCCCAGTTAGTGATTATTTGAAAAAATTTATATTTTATATGCAGCTAAAAAATTAAAATTTGGTCTTAGATATAATATATAAGTACTGCAATTGCCTTTAAAAAAATGTGTTACAAATTTAATCAGTTATAAAAGTTTTTCAGGAAAAAATTAATTATTTACAAAGGAATGAATAAAATTATAAATCTAGCACGTATTTTTCCTTATTAATTGCTTGGATGGTTTTATTTTAGTCAACCCATCCAGTTTTTGCAAACAATAAACAACAACAAAGGTTGTTTATGTTATGGTAGAACATTTTCGTAAAAATATTTTAAATCTGATAGCTCAATAAATTTCCCATTCAGCCAGAATCTTCAATTTTGAACCATAGTAACACCTATGTAAACGCAAGTGGGTACTGAATTAAAGAAAAATAACATAATGAGCTTCGCGGATAACTACAAATTTGTTTAAAAAAACCTTGTTTGTTGTTTATTGTTTGCAAAAACAGGATGGGTTGACTAAAACAAAACCATCCAAACAATTAATAAGCAAAAATACCCGCCATATTTATAAATTGACAGGTACATTCGCTTTGTAAATAATTAATTTTTTTCTGAAAAACTTTTGTAAGTTTAATGAAATTTGTAACACAATTTTTTAAAGACACTTGCCGTACTTACATATTATATCTAAGACCAAATTTTAATTTTTCAGCTCCGTATAAAACATAAATTTTTTCAAATAATCACTAACTTGGCCTCTAGAACCGATCTCCAAGGTCCATTTAAATGTGGAGAATTAGTTTTAATAATATATCTTACTAATAGTGTACAATTCTTATGAAAATTCAACACTATAACGCACTTACTGCGTCTCGAAATGTCTTAAATTGCAGTGGAATGTTTCCTGTCTCAAATATTTTATTTATTATGATTACCAAAGCTCCTACCACAAACTGGTGTGCTATTTTAACAGTTAGATGTTATGCCGTCCTCTCCAGGTGTAGATTTAGTTTTTAAGGAGTTGAAAACTTCTATGACTTCATTGTTTGTAATATTGGTTTAAATAAAAAGTGTTTGAAAAAACAATAATGTGTCAAATGATATAATAATTACCAAAATAAAATATCTAATTTAACGTTCAAAATGCGACCCATTTGCTTCCACACATTTACCACATTTTTTAACAACGATCTGGTAACTTGATCAATTGTGTTACAGTTAACATTGTTTATGTTATATCACACTCGTACCGTGCAACAGAAAATAACGTCACAAAAGCCACAACTTTTGAGAAGTACATCAACGAATTGAATTATTATTTCTCAGAACACCAATATGACACAAAAATCATTTAAATATTCGGAATAACCAAAAGTTCAGTAAATAATTTGATGAAATATATTTATCCGTGATACATTAATGCTCCAGTAGGCTTTGGATTTTAGACGAATGAAAATTTTTAAATCTGTCACGACTTCTATCAGAACTGTGAACGCTTGTCTTTATTTAAACGCGTTTTATGTCTTGATTTGGGACTAGTGTTCAGAATGGCAGAAAATTTCTCGAATGAAGAAAAGTTTGATATCTTAGTATCATATATTAGAAATGAAAAGAATGCGGATAAGGCTGTCAACAATTATTTGGAAAATTACACGGATAGACGACAACCCAACAAAAGGTATTTCTCTAAACTTGTAATGAATTTACTTGAATTCGGAGCTTTTGGGAAACCTCGGTCTAAGAATTATGAGAAGGATAGTGAAAATCGTGATAGAAGTATTCAAGAATATTTTCATGAGAATCCTATGTCCTCTACAAGGATTACTGGCAGGGAGCTACATATTGCTAAGTCAACAGTTGACGTTTTGAAAAAACAACATTATCGTCCGTATAAGCCTACCATCGTACAAGGACTTCGAGAAGGTGATTTTAACAGAAGAGTAACTTTTTGCAATTAGTACCAGAGAAAATGTCAAGATAATTTGAATTTTGAAAATAACATTGTATGGACGGACGAAACTTATGTTACAAATTGCGAAATATTCAACAAGCATAATCATCATTATTGGGCTACCGAAAACTCTCAGCTGCGGGAACAGCGTAGGTTGCAAGTTCGATTTGGCTTTAATGTTTGGTATGGAATGTATGGTGAGATATTTGTCGCTCTATTCTGAAAAATAATTATTCTTCTATCCTTTGAATTATTTTAATATTCCTATCGTAAAAAGAAATTAAACTATTTTATTTTAATAGGCAATCAACTAATCGGGCCATTTATTTATGATCAAACATTCACAGAACAAAGATACCTTGCAATGTTGCAAAATGAAATAGTACCAGCAATTATGAAAGCTCTCCCAGATAATGAGTTCTATAATGTATGGTTTCAACATGACGGCTGCCCCGCCTATAATTCCAGAGAAGTACAATTTTTTTTATCTGATACATTTGGTGAAAGAATAATATCTAACAGTGGCCCGGTGCGGTGGCCAGCGAGATCTCCCGACCTCACTCCATTAGACTTTTATTTGTGGGGACGTGTTAAAAACGAAATCTATGAATTTGATCCCCCAGAAAGCAGAGAAGTTCTCGAACGCGGGATGTTCTGTCCAATGTTGACCGTAACACAATTCATCGTGTTACCAAATCAGTAATAAAAAAATGTGCTAAAAGTATGGAAGCAAATGGCTCGCATTTTGAACGTTAAATTAGACATTTTATTTTGGTAATTATTATGTCATTTGACACATTATTGTTTTTCCTTTCTTTTTTGTGTTAAAATTTCAAAAAGGGTAATTTCTATGTTTTCAAAAGATTTTCACATAGGATAAATTATTACTTATAAGGATATGTTGTTATTAGTTGTAGTTAAGAGATTAAATGCAGTGGAATTACCTTAAGTGTGAGGTTTCATCGTGCGACGTTGCCAAATTCGTAACAAAATCATATTTTTTCGTTTTTTAACCTAAAACCTAACTTTTTTCACTAAGTGTGATACATATTTGTAAAGGAAAAAACAGGGGCTTTTCAAAACCGTGAAAATCCAATATGCCGCACATATGAAAAAAAGTTGATGATGGTTCCAAACTATTGAAACGTTGGAAACGAAATCTGACTACACAGGCGTTTCCTACGTAAAAAGTTTTGACAGATTTAAGAAATTTTCATAAATAAAGAAAATAGAGGGTATTTTCGAAAATGCGTCATTTTAGTTTTTTTCAAATATCGTAAAAACCAAAAGAGATAAAATCGTAAACTAAACGGCATTCAATTACAAACAGAATTGTCTAAAACTTTCCCCCCTTTAACCGCTTTCCTATTTCTAACAGTTTCGGAGATCGCAATACATGCATCACCAATTTCGGGCACACTATATATATATATATATATATATATATATATATATATATATATATATATATATATATATATATATATATATATATATATAATTTTATGTATTAATTCTATAGATAATTATTAACCGGGATATGAGGCTTTATTTTAATAAGGCACACAGAAATAGTGGTCTGAGAGCCACAATCACATTAATAATTTTTATATTTATTTTTATTATTATTATTTAATTAATTGATTGTTGTTGCCCTTACTTGGTGAAACTGGTCCATACTACATACAGACTTGGAGACTACTTCTCTGGCTTCACGGTTGGGATTCGTTTCTGTAGGTGAAGGGCGTAGCCAGCGCGTAAGCTAACTGGAGCAAGAGGCCATTATGAATTCTAGATATTTTCGGATGTTCTTCAACGTTTCTGTGACTAGTTTCGCTGGTTGACATCATCCCCAGACAGATAAAAATTGAACTAGTACGAAATAATGACAACTATAAATAAAGATCTGTTGCTATTTTATGACGTTTTGATCAAAAAATTCATCAAATTGAAAACAAAATATAACGCAGATGACGGATGAGGATTTCAAAATGTCTAGGTGATGCATGTCAATATTTAACATAAAAATAGAACTAGCCTATAATAACAGTTACAACAATAAAATAACTAAACAATAACAGTAATAAAGCAGATTCTATACAATGAAAGTATCCACATCATTTTATTATCTTATTACAACATTTTTGAAAGAATAGTTAAATTTATTTTCTTTGACTTATTTAATTAGGAAGAAGAGTATCCAAGAAAGGGGAATTCATTAAATCAGTTTGCTCATTTTAAACAAGGCAGCTATTGTCGTGTGTGTGCTTTTTGACTTTTAAAGCTTAAAAAAAGTCTAGTTTACGTTTGTCATTACAAAAATGTAGTGGTTGTATGCGGCTCTTTACTGTAGGTCTATGTTCGGTATCATTTATTACAGAATACAATTACACTCCAAAATATTCAGCGAAGAATTCTTATGAACTAACACAAAAATTAATTAACTTAATTATTCCTACAAATAGTAAATTTTTCTCGTTTGATCTTTCTAGCATATATTCTAAGACACCTCCTAGAGAATGTTTACCTCTATTGGAAAACTTTTTAATAGACAAGAACGTAAATGTCATAAAAAGACAAAAAACAATGAATCTTTTCAACGAATGTATAAAACAAAACTATTTTTTATTTAATGATAAAATTTATATGCAAATTGAAAGTCTACCTATGGGTAGTCCGTTGTCACCTTTATTAGCCAACATTTTTATGGAAAATTTAGAAAACCAAATTTCAACATCAGAACTTTCGCATAATATTGTCTTTTGGTTCAGATACGTAGATGCTATTTTAGCGTGTTTTCAAGGTAGCCATATAGAATTAAATAAATTTTTAAATTTTATTAATAACCTTCACAAATATTAAGTTTACTTTAGAAGAAAAAACTAACCGTTGTATAAATTTGTTAGACTTAACGATTAGAAAGTTAGAAAATAATTCATTTGACTTTTCAATATATAGGAAACCAACTTACACTGACACAACCATCCATACGATTCATGTCAGCGTTTTTCACAAAAGATGTCAGCCTATGATCTATGATACATCGTGCATTTTCAGTACCTATTTCACATAACAATTTTGAAAAAGAAATTTCAATAATTAAGCAAATAGCATGTAATAATGGCTACTCTGTAAAAATAATAGATAAAATAATCGAGCAAAAAGAATACAAATTAGCGATTAATTTAATTTATCCAAATATTACAGACAAAAAAGACAACAGGTATGTTACGATAACTTATTCTGGAACCATTCCAGAAAACATTTCAAAAATTTAAAATACCTGTACAAATACAAAAGTAGCTTTTAAATTTTACAACACGACGGGTGCTTTGTTATTTAACGCGAAAGAAAAATCTTGTTTCCTGACACAAGCTGGAGTTTATAAATTGGCTTGTACACATTGTAACGTAATCTACATAGGTCAAACTTCTAGAAATTTTAACACCCGATACAAAGAACATATTTCTGCATTTAGAAATAACCACGCTGACAAATCTACATTTGAAAAACATATTATTGATATCGAACATAGACCTACAGTAACTAACCGCATACAACTACTACATTTTTGTAATGATAAACGTAAACTAGACTTTTTTGAAGCTTTAAAAGTCAATAAGCACACACACGACAATAGCTGCCTTGTTTTAAATGAGAAAACTGATTTAATGAGTTCCCATTTCTTGGATATTCTTATTCCTAATTAAATAAGTCAAAGAAAATAAATTTAACTATTCTTTCAAAAATGTTGTAATAAGATAATAAATTGATGTCGATACTTTCATTGTATAGAGTTTGCTTTATTACTGTTATTGTTTAGTTATTTTATTGTTGTAACTGTTATTATAGTCATTATAGGCTAGTTCTATTTTTATGTTAAATATTGACTTACATCACGCAGACATTTTGAAAGCCTCATCCGTCATATGTGTTACGTTTTATTTTTAATTTGATTAATTTTTTGATCAAAACATCATAACATAGCAACAGATCTTTATTTGTAGTTGTGATTATTTCGTACTACTTCAATTTTTATCTGTCTGAGGATGCTGTCAAGCAGCGAAAGTAGTCACAGAAACGTTGAATAACACCCGAGAACATCTAGAATTCATAAGGGTCTCTTGCTCCAGTTAGCTTACGCGCTGGCTACGCCCTTCACCTACAGAAACGAAACCCAGAGAAGTAGTCTCCAAGTCTGTGTGTATTATTATTTAAATCAAGATATGCGAGCAATAAATTTTTTTCATGTTCCCGCTCTTTATTTTGGTTTATGGGTAAAATTACCTGGAGCACTGCCAAGGAAATCCAGAGCATTTCCAATAATTGGGTAGCCAGGTGGACCTGGAATTTTTTCGGCTAGTTCAACAAGGTGTTTTCTAGAAATTTTCCAATATACATAAAATAAAACCAAGGCAGGCACCATAAGATAATAGAAGACGTTAGTGGCTGAAGTTAATCCACCGGATTGTATTAAATCCGGAGATGCTGTTGTCGTCGACATCGTTCCTAAAATAAAAGTCATTAATTTAATAATATTTTTCTTCATTAGTATAATTACATTGAATGAATATATAGACATGTATAGCCAACAAGTTTTTTTTGTGAGAATTTAAAAATACATTTGTTACAATTATGTGCTACCTACATCAACATATTGGCTATTTGCTTTTTATTAAACCAAAAACAAATACACAATGGCGTCCATAGAAAAAAGTAACTTGGAATAAATTCACTTAATCAAATACAGCTTATCTTTTTTCAAAAATATTTAGACACATTGATTAGTATTTCAAGTTGCGGTCTTTTTAGTGAATTTTTTTAAAATAAAAATTCACTAATAGAGAGGTATGGATGGTGAGACTTTGCAAACATTTTTTCAAATGAGCGCGATTTAGGACCCCTAGAACCGATATCCGGGGTCAGTTTCAATTTATATATATATATATATATATATATATATATATATATATATATATATATATATATATATATATATATATATATATATATATATATATATATATATATATATATATATATATATATATATATATATATATATATATATATATATATATATATATATATATATATATATATATATATATATATATATATATATATATATATATATATATATATATATATATATATATATGTATGTATGTATCCAACCGATAACTCAAAAAATAATTAACCGATTTCGATGAAACTCGTCAAGTGCCGTTCTTTTATTATTGGCTTGGATGAGTTCGTTAGCCAGGAAAATCTGACCAGGTTTTCCGGGCAAATTTTGAGTTTTCTTTCAAAAAAAATTTTTTCTCCGAAAATTATAAAGCTATTTAAATGAAATTTGGTGGATATATTGCCTTGAGGGAGACCTTACTACACACCAAAATTAAACTTTCTAAGTTTATATAAAATTGAGTTTTTTAAATGTTCAATTTTCTTTTGTAATTTTTTTTTCCGAAAATTACAGTTATTTTAATGACCCTTGGTGAATATGTTGCCTTAGGAAGACCTTGCTACATACCAAAATCAAACTTTGTAAGTTCATAGAAAATTGAGTTATCTAAGTTTGAAACATTTAATAAAAAAACACTACCATAACGCACTTGCTGCGTCCCGAACTTTTTTTAATAATACACGTTGTGTTCCAAATTTGAGATATTGCATCATCGATAATTTTTTTTAAAGAACAAGCCTAGTTTTACGGTGACTATTTTTAAAGTGCTTGCTATACAAATAAACCACTAAAGTCCAAATTTTTATTCCTTGCTATTAAAAAAAAAACATATAATTACTTTAAAAACAAAAATAACAAATAAATTATATGAATTCTTTTTTAATAAAGGTTGTCTCTTTGCTACTTGACAGTATCCTAAACTCCCAATCGTAATTAAAGTAGTTTTGAACATTCCTAATTATTTCGGTGAAAATTGCCTACACTCATTTCTTATTTGTGCTTTCAACTCCTCAATAGTTGGGTTTGTCTTGAAAACTTTGCTTTTCAAGTAAGCAAAAAAATTGAAATTTGGTAGTTTTTTGTAATTTGTGACATTTTAAAAAAATAGTCGACAAAAAAACTATGATTGCTAATCTAGCAAATCTAAGCAAGGAAGCCTCTTTTCACCAGATTACTGAGTTTCCAAATGTATAACATAGGTTGGTTTTACCGGCGCCGCATCTCTTATAGTTTCAAGATCACAACATCTAATCGTTAAGTAATATTAAATTATTTTTTTTCCAAGGAGCATGTTTTGTTTGTTGAAAATTGAATAAAAATTGTCATTTGAGTTTAAGTATTGTTAAGTATTCTTATTTAGGTATGGCAAAAACAATGTTTTTTTTGAATTTTGTTCAATTATTTTTTTAGTCTGTATTCGCGACCATCTTCGATTACTACCCTACCAAATAGTTTTACTTTCCTTTTATTTAGTTTATGTAAAAGTTACTTCACTATTTCAATTATTAACGCCTATCACTACTACCGCTTTCTTATTAATAATTAAAAATTATGTATGGAACTTTTTTTACATCACCTCTTTTGATACATTTTTATTAAATGATTGCAACAAAAACTTACCTTGCGCTTTGTGGAAACAATAACATATAAAAAACAAGCATGCACAATGCACACCACAGACACTTTGTGAACCACTATAAAACCCCTATTCTACCCGACTTTATTTCCAACTTATATAATTTTTCAAAAGAAAATGACGTAAAAGGTATTTTTTATTGTAATTGTTTCGCATTTCATTAATAAAAACAATGAAAATGTTTCTGAATATAATACCTAATAAATAATGTAGCACGTTGGTGGAAACAGAAATGCAAACGTTTTATGTATACTGTCAACATTTTAGCATAGATTGTAGACAATCAGAAGCGATTTTTTAAAAGAAAATTCGCAAATTGGCAACAAAATCAGTTTCTGGATTAAATCAAACATTACCTATCTTCTGAATATTACATGATGCATTAACTAGCTTCTACTAGCATATAATTAAAAAAGTTTTTGTGCAGCAAATGCGTTACGGTAGCAAATTTTGGTAAGAAATTGGCATTTAATAAATAATCATGAAAAAAGCAAAAATATAGCCATCATTATTACAGTCAAAAGGCGATGACGCCTTGTCGTTGTAATCAGGACTCTGTCACCAGTAGCCCTTTTCCTTCATTGTAGCTTATGCAGTTCAATTAGGCCAGGTTTTACACATATTTTCCTATTGGTCTACCTGGAGGAAAGGAACCAAATTTGATATACTTTTCTAAAATTAAAAATAAAATATAATTTACACAATTTTCTGGATTTTGTTTAGATATAATTAAAAATTAGCTTTCTTACATAAACATGATATTATTAATCACAAAAGGATATTTATCACTTGATGAAAAATAAAATGTACACAAATGATTGCAAGAAATGTGTGAAAAAATTAAGTATCCTAATTTGAGATAGACAAGATACACCCTCAGTTTGAGTCACAGAAGGAGCAAATGACAGTTCCACTTTTGAGTTCCCCACATTATTCATGTGCCCATTTGGAGCACTGAACACATTTGACCCTTTCGTGCCATGTTTGTCTTTGGAATATCGGACCGAGCAGAACAAATATTCAGCATCACTTTCTCCAATTTTGTCTGAAGAAGAATCGGCCAACACAACATTGTCGTGGCTACTTTCTGAAGCTGAACTAGACCAACTTGCTTATTTATTCTCCAGTTTTTCACCTTTTAATTTAGACGGAATCTCTGAAGATACAAGCTCGCGTTTTCTCTTTACCTTTTGACCTTGTGATGTGAATGGCTGTTTTTGGGAATTCGTTTTCTGTTTATTTTTTCTAGCATATCTTGCAATTCTTCTTTGTATGGAGTCAGAGTAATAATACTTTCCGCCGTCTCTGTTCTAGAATTTTTCTAGCGAGAATAATTTTTTTTAAAAGACAAAGGACAAATATCTTTTGGAGAAACTAATACATTGAAAACAATTTTTATAGGGGTAGTTGTAGTAAAATCTTGACTTTCATCTGCAGAAATGGGGGGTAAATCAATTCAATAGACCCATTATTGTTGGAAGTTTCATTTATTAGCTGCCCCATTTTGTTGCCTTTGGTTCTGACTGCAAAACTTCTTGGTGGATCCCAAAATCATGTTCTCTGAAAATATGACGGTTGAGAGGTACTAAACCGGTTTTAAAACCATTGCAAAACGTCTACATTGTAGTAGATCTGTTATAAGCTATTATAAAGATGTCAGCTATTGCGTATGGAGAAACAGTACCCAATTCATTTGACCGGAGACAATTTTCTATTTCCTGACCGCATATATGTTTTCAGGGGAGACACAAAACTCACACCTAGAGGCTAAATTTTGTGAGTGGAATGCGGTGGCAGACAAATAATTATGTTGTTTTGTTTGGCTAAATCTATGAGCTCTATGTTCCTCGTGTGGGAATAGTGCCCGTCCGATAAAAGGAGAATGGGGTCAGAAGTAGTGGGCCATGTGAACTTGATAAAATTAGCAAATCATTTGGTGAAAATATCAGTTTGTACCCAGCCTGATGGATGACATGCTGCAGTTGCTCCAGCGGAGGCTCCAAGCATCAACGCCTACTTCATGTTCTCCACCGGGAAAATTATAATTGGTGGAACATACACACCTGAAGCATTCATGCATGCGATAACAGTAACTAATTTTTCCCTTTTGGTTGACGTGAGTGACGATATTTGCATTTTTCCTTATAGAGCGATTCTTTACTATGCTTGTGCTGCATCACAGTGATGCCGGTTTCATAGGCATTAAACACCACCTGGGGTAGATTATTGACTTTTAATTGTGACTCATATAAAAAAAAAGTTTAGACATTCTCGGGAGTGAAAGATTTAATCCGAGCAGTTGACATCCTTGAGAAGTTTTCATGGAAAGCTGTGATGCCTATCAAAAAATACTCGCAACCATTTCTTCCCTGGCGACCCTGTTATTAGGGTTGAACGGGTGGGTTATACCATTTCTAATTGCCAGCTACAATGCTTATCGTTTGATTTCTCTTTCTAGCACCTCAAAAAGAAACGCTCGTTCATTTAACTAGTTGTTTTTCAAGATTTGAATCAAGAACTGTCTTGCAATCAATTCCCAAATTGACAAGTTCTTGTGGACATTTGGGGGATTTCACACATCTTTCCAATGTGCCCTTCTAATACTGTCAATAGCACTTATGTTATTGGAGTTACAATTTTTACGTTTAGATGGCATCTAGAAACATACCAGAGAAAAAATTAAAAAACCAACAGGTGTCTCAAATTAGGAACGTTCATTTAAAAGTTAAGTTCTCGCTTTTCTTTAAGAAGTCACTGCATAACAACAAAGCTAGATTGGTCTCTCAAATTAGGGGACTGTCTTCAATTTGGTTTCTTTCCTCTATACCCTCTTTCCAAGTGTGTATCCTTCAAATAATGCTGTCAGAAAGTTATTATGTATCAGAATATGTCCAACAAGTTTTGCCTTTCTCCCCTAAATTTCTTTTAGAAAGCGTCTATATTGCCCAGTTTTACAAAGCTCGATTAAATATTTAACGGTCGGTTAGTTAATCAAGGCTTAATACAACCAATCACAGCTTCCAAATATTTGGTTGTCATGGCAACAACCCGAATAATAGTCTGTGATTGGTTGTATTAAGCTTTGATTAACTTATCGTCCGTTAAATATTTAATCAAGCTTTGTGAAACTGGGCATATCCGTTTCTTACTTTTTTAGCACGCTTTTATTTTCCTTTATATCGCTGTGGCCTCCCTTTGTAATTTTTTCTCCATGTCCACATTTTAAAAGAACTTACTTTCTTTAGATCTTGCTTTTCCAAAGTCGAGCTTTCCGCCACATGGAGTATAATACCCCATATGTATGACTTAATAAA
The DNA here is from genome assembly GCA_964006375.1 of Tillus elongatus. Taxonomy (NCBI): domain Eukaryota; kingdom Metazoa; phylum Arthropoda; class Insecta; order Coleoptera; family Cleridae; genus Tillus; species Tillus elongatus. The sequence goes on from OZ023267.1 coordinate 100,409,066, forward strand.
CGTCCTCCTCAGGTCCAGATTAAAACATTTATTAGTGAGAAGAGTATTTTGTTTATTTAGTGGTTGCTATAGCGAATGCCCTTGCTAGTTGCTACGTTTGCCATCATCCGTAATGTTACTACCAACGTACGTAAACATATACCCACTTGTTCAAGTTGTTGGCCGCCTAATTTTATATCTATTTTCGCAGACCTGATCTTTTTTTACAAAATAGTTCATAGAAGGGAAAGCCTATGTGTCTCTAAGACACCATGAACTTGGTTGTTGTGTCACAAGAAACGTGTTTGCTCACTCCTCGAATGGTTGGAGATTAAATGTCTTCGGAAATATGCCTGCTGGGTGGGCACTCCAAAGCCTAGATGCTTTATGTCACAACGAGGTTGTGTAACGAGTCGTTTGACAAATAATTTGACACTTAAAGCGTGTGTTTTTCGACTAAAACGGGTTTGTTGATTAAATGTCGCAAGCGAAGGTACTAACGAAGCAAATTCTATACATGCAAGTAGCGCTCCTTTAGAAAACTAGATATCCATAGGCATAGTTGAAAAGACAATCCGTATGATGCAAGTTTATTGGGCAGTGCCGCATTGCAGGCCGAATCGAATGATTTAGAAATATCCAATGAACTTGCCGGGCCTTCTGCAAATTTTTCGAGAGCAGAACTCCAAAGATGAGTGACGTATGTTGGAATGTCGCCAGTAGATCGGTTTTGACGAAAATCGTACTGCAATCACCTAGGATGCTTGATTTTTCAAGGTACTTTATAAGCTCTATATTGATAACTGTTTCCATAACTGTAGACAAAATTAGAATGGAAATGTTACGATAGTTAATCCATCATATTTGTCTCCCTTTTTAGGGAGAGACTGAGCTAGAGCTTGTTTTTTTTTTATTACTTCTGTCTCCGTCATATTAATATCAGAGCCTTGCTGTTGAGATGTGCTCGCACCACCTGCTTTACTCGTGTGTCAGATCGTTCTTTATTACGGAGTGGTCCATTTTTCGCTCTTGCTGTATTCCAGGTATTTATATATAAAAAAATCATTATCATTATTGTTATTATTATTTTATTCCTTTTTTAGTCTGTTGTGGTAGACTCGGTCCCTCGCGGATCAAAGTATTCGCATCATGTTCATTCTTATCTACCCGGAGAGCGGTAAACTTGATATTTTCTTGTCGTATTGTTATAAGGATAGGATTTTCCTAACGATGTAGGGTGTGCCAAGAGTCGCTGCTCATTATTTTTGTTGTTATTATTAAAATATTGCTCCCTTGCTGCGATGTGTTGAAACTTGTTTCCAGCAAGGCAAAATTTATGTTTGGGGATTAACTAATAGTCATTTGGAAATAAATCTAAACAATATGGTGGGTGGAGCATAATCCGAAATTGGAGTTAACTCAGGTTATCACAGACAACTCGATTGGTATGACTGGGAACATTGTTATGATGAAATATAACTTTCTTGTGAGCTAACAGTGTTTTTCAGAAATTGCTGTTTTCAGTTTGTCTAATGGTGTGACATAAATAGTGTGGCATAAGCCTATAAAAAGTATACCATTTGGATCCGACAGAATCGTTGCCATTACCTTTCCCGCTTTAGGATTTTTTGGACGAACGACTACCATAATCGTCTTACCACGTACACAGAAAACCTCTGCAGCCACCCAAAAGCCCTGGTTCTCTAAATCCTGTGACAAGGCCAGACTTGATAAGGCCAAAGCTCACAAAACGCTTCTACACAATCCCAGTCAAGAAAACGTCAAGAATTTAACGACGCAAGAAACCGCTATGTCCGCATTCTTTCTGAGGCAAAAAACGAGTTTAATAACCACATCAAAAACAAAGTCCTCTTAAGCTCCAGCGGCAGCAAACCCTTCTGGACTCTTACTAAATCTATTGGCAATAATTTCTGCAAGAGCACGTTCCACCCTCTTGTCCCAGGGGATGAAATTGTTTCTACCGCCCTGGGCAAGGCTGAACTTTTTGCCTCGTTGTTCGCCGGCAATTCTACTCTCAACCCACCTCCAAATGTTTAACCACCAACAGTCCCCAATGTCGCGAATAAAATTACGGATATCATTTTCAAAACTAAAAAGGTACGAAAGGTGCTCTCTTCTCTTAATACCAGGAAAGCCTCTGGCCTTGACGAGATCCCAGCAATTGTTCTCAAAAAATGCGCACCAGAACTTGCTCCTGTCCTCACTCGCCTGTTTCAGACATCTTACAATAGAGGCATATTTCCTAGTGACTGGAAAACTGCTCGAGTACATCCCGCCCCCAAGAAAGGATCCACAACGCTTCCTAGCAACTACAGGCCTATTTCTCTCCTTTCAGTCGTCTCTAAAGTGATGGAAAAGTATATAAACACCGAATTACTAAAATTTCTTGAAAAACACAGTGTAATCCACGACAGGTACTATGGACTCCGTCAGCGCAGATCAAATGCCGACCTCCTTTCCCTTGTCACCCATTCTTGGAACAAGTCTATGGAACTACACGGTGAATCCCAGATTGTCGCTCTAGACATATCCAAAGTATTCGACCAGGTCTGGCACGCAGCGCTGCTTAATAAACTACCGACCTATAGCCTACCACCAAAACTCTGTACGTGGACAGCAAATTTCTTCTCCAAGATGCTCGGGACCCCGAGCGAAATATATCGAGTTTTTTTTTTTTTTTAATTTCAACAACACACCACGAGGGCTTACAGCCTAAATACTATCGTACCGTTGGTGTTGACAAGGAGGAAAGAGGCAGCTTGTTAATTCTGGACTTGAAGGTTTGGAGGTTCGGAGGAGAAGGAAAAACATGTGCCGGCAAGGAATTCCACAACTTGGAAGTCCTCGGGACAAAAGAGCGGGCATAACAAGATGTTCTATGTCTGGTGACCTGGACAGTAAAAGGGTGCATTCGCTCTGTTCCTCTGGTAGATCTGTTGGGGGCAGTAGGGGGCGGAACTATGGAGGAAAGCTCCTCTGAGCAGTGCCCGTGTAGATATCTATAAAAGAGAGAGAGGTCACCAACAGCACGTCGGTGGGCAAGGGATGGCAGCCTTTGGGTGAGGGTAGGGTCAACGATGAGACCTATAGCTCTCTTTTGAATGGAGTCCAGGATAGCGAGTGTAGATGAGGATCGCAGAATCATGGAGGGTTCTATCTCCGTGGATCTCCAAAAAATATTAGACTGGGGAAGTATAAATCTTGTACAATTCAACCCCACCAAATCACAGTCTTGCTTTCTTTCTGATAAGGGATACACCAGCCCTAGACCCATCACAATAAACAACCAAGTTATTCAACGTAATGAGTCCTTTTCACTTGTTGGCATTTCCGTGGATCAAAATCTCAATTGGCACCAACATGTCACATCAATTGCAGAAGCAGCTGCTAAGAATTAGGTTTCCACTTTTCACCAGCTAATCTCTATACCTTATATACTTCACAAATAAGACCAAACCTCGAATACTGCTCCGACGTCTGGGGTGCTGCTGCGGCTTCTACACTCGCTATCCATTCAGAAGAGAGCTATGCGTCTCATCGGTGACCCTACCGTCACCCAAAGGCAGCCATCCCTTGCCCACCGACGTGCCGTTGGTGACCTCTCTCTCTCTCTTTTATAGATATCTGCACGGGCACTGCTCAGAGGTGCTTTCTTCCATAGTTCCTCCACCTGCTGCCCCCAACAGATCTACCAGGGGAACAGAGCGAATTCACCCTTTTACTGTCTAGGTCACCAGACACAGAACATCTTGTTATGCCCGCTCTTTTATCCCGAGGACTTCCAAGTTGTGGAATTCCTTGCCGGCACATGTTTTTCCTTCTCCCCGAACCGCCAAACCTTCAAGTCCAGAATTAACAAGTTGCCTATTTCCTCCTTGTCGACACCCACGGTACGATAGTATTTAGGCTGTTAGCCCCCGTGGTGTGTCGTTGAAAAAAAAAGATAAGAGTGTTTTTCAGAAATTGCTGTTTTCAGTTTGTCTAATAGTGTGACATAAATAGTGTGGCATAAGCCTATAAAAAGTATATCATTTGGATCCGACAGAATCGTTGCCATTACCTTTCCCGCTTTATGACTTTTTGGACGAATGACTACCATAATCTTGCTACAGTTGAAAGTGTATTTTTAATTTGAGGGTTCGTTGGTAAGATAGGTTTCGCCAAGGAAACAAATAGATGTAAAATATTAAACCAGTTTTTGTTTGAGAGTGTCAAACTATCATCGCCTGACATTCGCACCTATTCAGTTTTTGATCACATTTTAGAACTCGTGCCATTCACATCCCTGTCAACCCAGACATGCGAAATTTCACATATTTAATGTAATTTACGTGTTAAGGTAAAGCTACTTCTGGCTAAATATAAAGTTAAACATTGTGACAAAAATATAGACTGTTTAAAAAAAACCCGTAATTAGAAGGGTATTAATGGAATGGTAGAGATTTATAGTAACTAAAGGCAATCGTTTAAGTTAAAGCTTCCTGAATTTCACGTAGGAGCCTAAAGACAATTTGGCTGTAACCTGAGAGATGTGTAATAATAGAGCGCGAGTCTAACACTTCTTGTATTTACATCATGTGTGGCTTTTGCTAATTAACCATAATAACGATAAATATATCTACCCACAATCCCAGACAGCAGAGACACATTCTGAGAATATACCAGGAATGTTTGGAAATAATATCCAAACCTCCCCAGAACATTCTCACAACGTAAAATATATATTCATAGAACATTATATGAACATGAGAATTGGACAGATTCTGTCATACTAATAAGGTTCTTAGAATGTTATTTATAATATTCTTAGGAGCTCCCAGTATCTTCTGAAAATGTACCACGAACATTCAATGAATCTTCTCAAAATGTTCATATATATACTCATGGGAACATTGTGTTTAAAAAAAAAAGATATACAGGGCGTTTCGCATAAGAAACGACACAGAGCAGGGGTATGTAGGGGAACCTAAAATATGGTGATTTAATGCAACTTACTCCTATACTAAGGTGCATCCCTAAGAAGTTATAGGCCTTCAAAGTGGGGTTTTAAATTTCGAAAAAAAATCAATATCTCAGTAATACTTCAACTTAGAAAAACGAATTTTGGTACACATTTTAAGTGTACCAAGAGCATTATTCGTTGGTGAGTACAGTTCAATCGAAGCATTTCAAAGGGTTGAATAGTGGTGATGCACCCATAAAATGTGATAGAATTTCTTAACCTATTGGCGGATCTAAAAAATTATTATTTCATTTTATGGGGAAGTAAATTATAAAACTTTTTTACTCATGTTATTTTTCAAAAAACGTTTGTCGTTTTCAAGAAAAACCCGAATAACTAAAGACATATATATTATTAATGTTACTTAAAATCATCAAAAATTCAATAGATGTCTGCGAAATTATCATGTTGAAGCATTTCTATAACTTATTGATAGCAATTTTTTTTATTTCTGTTGTTTGAGTTGTCTGTTTTCTAATAAATTATACTTATTCACACTTTTTTACCGATTGTCAAATTTGACTTATACATAAGTTTATTGGCAAATACTTAATTTTCGATGATTTTTAGTAAGATTGATAAAATATGTTTCTTTACTTATTCGTGTTTTTCTTGAAAACAACAAAGTTTTTTGAAAATAACAGGAGTAACAAAGTTTTAGAGTTAAATTCCTCATAAAATGAAATATTTTCTCAAATCCACCAATCTGTTAAAAAATTGTGATATTTTAAGGGTGCATCACCCCTAATAAACCATTTCAAATGTCTTAATTGAACTCTACTTACCATCGATTAATGCTCTTGGTACACTTAAAACGGGTACTAAACTTGGTTTTTCTAAGTTAAAATATTACAGAGATATTGATTTTTTTCGAAATTTGAAACCCCACTGAAGGCTTATAACTTCTCAGAGGTGCAATTTAATATAGGGGTAAGTTGCGTTAAATCACCATATTTTACGTTTACCTACATGCCCATGCCCTGTGTCGGTTCTTATGCGAAACACCCTTTATACATTTTTTGAATGATACAGAAATTAAGAAAATGAAAAGATATGAAATATTGGATTTCTCTTCAAAATTTACCGATTTTCCACCATTTAACTGGCCTTTTTATATATTTTCGTATAAGTGTTTGTTTAGGTTACCATATTGTTTCAGTGGCTACACACACCTGTAAACTCAAGTTCAGATACATAATAAGTCAACAATTCGAGTATTCTACGTATATTCAGATTAAGTATGTACTTATAACAAATACAAAGAAATGCCTGAATAAAACATTAATAAAACAATTAAAATTCCAATAACATAAAAATCAAATAAATAACGATACAGTTCTTGGAGTTGCTAAAAAATGTAATAGACAAATACAAAGTTTTCGAGATGAATAATCACGGTTACCTCCACTGAAGTAACTTGAAATTTGGCTAGACTATTGATCCTACAGGTTTTCAGTGTGGCATTAAAAGAATTGCATTACACAATAGTACCTACACCTTTATAGAATACAAGTAAATTGGACAGAACATGCTACAAAACACACTAACTTGCACTTACACAAAACTACAACTGTCATCGATCAGACATTTTCACCCTTCTCTTGTATGATTGCTTTCTGCTCTGCTTCCGCAGACTTGATTTTGACTTCTAAAGGTATTTCAATATCCCAATGCCCAATGTTTGTCACCAACACAATTTTTAAATTATATATTATACAATGTAGGTGTACCTAATTAGTAAGATGATCCAGTCTCAAGCAAAATTGACGAACCCATCACGAGTGTGGACTACAGGAGATGCTTTAAAACTTGTTTCTTTACTAGTTGCGTCTTAGTTCTTGATAACCTCACACCATCTTTTAGTTGCTTCTGTGCTCTGGATCTATGTTGTTTGAAATTGCACAGTTCTCCGTCTGCACATTACATTATTATTTTTAAATAATTATGTTAGAATATAACCTTATACAACGTTGACTACATGCCATTCATTTTGACATTACTTTTTATTTACGTATAGTGGCCATCTTTTATCTTGCCATCTTCCTTCTCTGCGGCATGGACATGCGCTCTATGCCTAAAGAATGGATTGCCTAAATATACAATGTGTTTACCATAGACAGGTAACAGAATCAAACATGCAAAATAGTTACAATTATAATTCTTACCACTATACCGTAATCATCATCTATCTTTTTCATTGAATTTTAAAGTTATGTAATATTATAAGGACATCTCAAGCACATTCTGAGCGAATATTGGGTATAATAATCTATTCAAATATTCTCAGTATATTGATGAAGAATTTTCTTAGGATGTGATTGAATGAATGTACTCATAATATTCAAGATTGAAGTTTGTAATTCCATAAATGTTATTAGAACATTCCGAAACAAATATTCTGAAAAAAGAATGTTCTCACATTGTGAGAACATTCTGAGAATATCTTGTGCTGTATGGGATGCTATCTATATCCCTAATGTCAATTTCTCGGTCATTCAGAACCGCATCATAGACTTTGTTAAAGATTATTGGAGTTCTTGCATTGTTGATGGCCATGTACCTGCCTATATGCACATTATCTTCGAAGCTCATATCGCCATATTTAAACGCGCAACCAAGCGAAAACAATTGTTGCATAATAGCAACATTTGCGTGGGTATTTACTCATTTATGAAATAAATATTGATTTGCACCACGATGATTATTTAACAGTTTTAGGATTCTCCTTCCAAATAAATATTTTACACACAATTTCAAACCAGAAGCCTCAAACTAACCAAACATTACACGCAAAATTGTGTTTAAAAGCAATTCTTTAGCCACAATCTCTATAAAACTTCTAATAAAATTAAAAAAATTATGAGAGAAAATATAATAAATCAACGGCTGAGAAATCAGTCAATATTGTTTTAAATCAGATTTTTTGTTACTGTTTTTTATCACGTGTGTATAATACTATATTACTATTATTATAATAAAAGGTTGGTAAACAGCGCATACATCACTGTCAACACTTGAATATCTATAAAGAACTATTCAATCCACCCATGATATCGTTTACGTTGTTATTGAAGGAGTTTATTTCGATATTTATTTCCATAAAATACCTACTATCCCTAAAAACATGTTTAGTTCCACTGAAGAAGTTCTCAAATTAGTAAAAGATGAATGCTATGAAAATAAACAAGTGGATTATAGTAACCACACAGTTTTTTGCGAAGTGCTGTTTGATGGAATAATGTGTTGGCCCCGGACGCCAGGTGGGCACACAGCTAAACAGTTATGTAGCAACAGTTATATCAAGTCCACATTGCAGGTAAAGTAATTTGTTTAATTATAAACAATAAATCTACACATATGTATATTTTAAAATTCATGTATACTTTCTATACAACCACCAAAAATACACCTATACATTTATATTTTCTAATCTCATATTACAAGTTTTTAAAATCTAAAAAGAATTAGATAAAGGGGAAAGTACCTACATACAGGATATCCTTTATAAACCGTTGCACCAGGGTTTTCCCGAGAACTGGTGAGAATTTCGAAAAACTCTAAAACACGTAAATTTTTTTAATCCTAATAGAATTTGTAGCATCTAATCCCTGATCTGACCTGGCTTTCACCTTCTTAATTTTAATACGGAAGGTAGGTCGAGTGACACTTTTTTGGTAAGCTCTTTGATACTGTATTCAAAGCTGCAGTTTTAAAATCATTGTCTCGTAGAAAACGTTTGCTAATCAGGAGATCTATGTTTTAGTGAATTTTCGTAGAAAAAATTCACTATTGGGGAGATCCCGACTTTTGAATTTTCAAAAAATTTTTGCAAATGAGCGCGAACTAGGACCCCTAGAACCCATATCCGGGGTCAGTTTCAATTTTTATATGTTTATATATATATATATATATATATATATATATATATATATATATATATATATATTTATATATATATATATATATATATATATATATATATATATATATATATATATATATATATATATTTATATATATATATATATATATATATATATATATATATATATATATATATATTTATATATATATATATATATATATATATATATATATATATATATATATATATATATATATATATATATATATATATATATATATATATATATATATATATATATATATATGTATCACACCGATAACTCAAAAAATAATGGGCCGATTTGGATAAAATTTGGCATGTACCTTTCTTTTGTTAATAGCTTGGATAAGTTCGTTAGTCAGGAAAATCGGACGAGGTTTTCCGGGAAAATTTTGAGTTTTCATTCGAAAAAAATTCATATCTCAAAAAGTAATAAGCCGATTTCAATAAAATTTGGCACATACCTTCCTTTTGTAAATGGCTTTGACATGTTTGTTATTGAGGAAAATCGGACGAGGTTTTCCGGGAAAATTTTGAGTTTTCATTCGAAAAAAATTTATATCTCAAAAAGTAATAAGCCGATTTTAATAAAATTTGGCACGTACCTTACTTTTGTAAATGGCTTTGACATGTTTGTTAGTCAAGAAAATCGGACGAGGTTTTCCGGGAAAATTTTGAGTTTTCATTTGAAAAAAATTCATATCTCAAAAAGTAATAAGCCGATTTTAATAAAATTTGGCATGTACCTTCCTTTTGTAAATGGCTTTGACAAGTTCGTTATTTAGAAAAATTGGACGAGGTTTTCCGGGAAAATTTTGAGTTTTCATTTGAAAAAAATTTTTATCTTAAAAAATATAAAATCTATGATAACCAAATTTGGTAGGTAGGTTTACGATATAAAAAGGAAACTATACACCAAAATTTAGATTTCTATGTTACAAGAAAAAAAAGTTATAATAAAATATTTTGTGCCAGATCATTTCTATGAAAATTCACTACCATAACGCACTTGCTGCGTCCAGGCTTTTTATATGTATACACCTATATATATATATATATATATATATATATATATATATCTATATATATATATATATATATATATATATATATATATATATATATATATATATATATATATATATATATATATATATATATATATATATATATATATATATATATAGTGATTCACAACGCAATGGACATGGAACGTGTCCGTGCAGAAGACCCCAAAAAATGCTGATTTTTTGAAATAAAATTTTTCTCTGACGCCCATGGCTGGTGAGATATTGACCTCGGATTTTTTTAAATAATTACAAGAAACAGCTGTATTGCAGCAGTCCCCTAACATAGAACAACCAAATTTGGTAGATGGTTTTCTTTTATCAACATCGTTATTTGACAAATTTGAAGTAGGGGTATATTAGGGATGGGTCACCTTTTAATAATTTGATTTTTTTAAACCCTAACCTAATTGAAAGTTCAATTTAATTAATTTTATAGAAAATTGACAAACCACCCGTTTTTAAGAAAATCGAGATTTTTAGAGTTGAGATCAAATAGTTATTTATGTACCAAGGGTATAAATAGATGTTTATGCCTCGAGAGCGACCATTTTACAAATCCGAGGGCCTCTGGCTTTGTAGGTCGCTCGAGAACATACAACACTATTTATATCAGCGGTGCATACAAACTTTTATGTCATACTAGTCATACTCAAACAATGAAACATGAATCACCGTTTGCTGAAGGCAACCTAACTATCACCGGATCTTTTCGGAACTGCAAATGTTGTGTTAATTCGACTAAAAAATGTTAATTAAATATTAACATATTGCTTCTATTCAATTATTTGTAATTTAATTCATAAAGGTTATTAAATAAGTTAAACAAAAATAATTTGTCTTTATGTGCGCGCGGGCCATAAAATGTACGATATGTCCGCGCGGGCCATAAAGTACACTTTATGGCTCGTGGGCATAAAGTACACAATTATGTAGTTGGTAAATAAGCAATAAAAACACAATAATAAACAAAATTATGTCCCTTGAAAATTTTATTGAACATAGTCTCATAGGGGATGCCTTGGGCGCTCTGCAGGTTATTTGTTGCTAGGTTACAGTCATCAAATCAGACATTACTTAAATTTCTTAGGTTTTACAATAATTATTGTCTTGCGTTTCTTGTTTTCTTCTGTGATAATAATTTGTTGCTTAAAATGTCTGGAAAAATCTCGGTTAATTAACAAGTTCACATGTTTATGGTATTAGGATTTTGCGAGGGTAATTGGCGCAGAAATGTAAAGGTATATTGAAGAAGATTTTCCTAATCGTAATATACCCATCGTCAAACGTTTGCCAATGCTGAACGTAGAGCTCGGGAAAGGGGTTATTTTTTCATAAAAATGCTGGAGGACGCGTTCATGCAGTGAACGCACGCACTGACAAGTGTCTTCTAGACAGTATTGAAAGTGAGCCTTAAACTAGCACCAGACGACTATCCAGGCCGTTTCATCTAACACAGCCGACGGTCCATAGAATTATCCGACGCAATCTGCTGCATCCCTCTCACCTTCAACAAGTGTAAGAACTGCTACCGCAGGACTTAGAGGCGGGAATGTTTTTTTGTTGTTGTAATTTCATCTTACATCAGAACATGAATTTACCCAAGACCACTCTTTTCACGGAGAACGCTTGCTTTACAAAGAAAGCGATTATGTGCACAACTGCCACGAAATTTCGGATGTAAATCCACATGCTACAGTTACGTACTATTTCCAAAGAGAATTTAAAATAAATCTGTGCGCAGGTATTGTTGGGGGACATTTGGTTGGGCTGGTTATTTTACCAAACCGCTTAAACGGCGTAACATATTTGCTTTTCTTGCAAAAGTTCTTCCTGGGCTACTGGAGGAGTTGCCCTTACAACTGCGCAGCGAAATGTGGCTTATACATGATGGGGCACCATTATTAAAAGTGACATCTAATTACTTAACAGCGTCGACTTTAATTTTCGACGAAGGTGGAGCAGTTATATGTGAGAGAAAATGGAAGTCATTTTTAACAATACCTTTAGTGTTTTTAAGGTTTTTTATTAGTTTTTAATAGAGTTTGCTAAATTTCAGATATGTTAGTGTTTAATAAAGTCTTCAAGGGACATAATTTAGTTTTGATCTCAACTCTAAAAATCTCAATTTTCTCAAAAACGGGTGGTTTGTCGAAAAATTGACAAGAGGGAAAAAAGATATAAAATTTAATTTTCTATAAAACTGAAGGACTTTAACTTTTAATTAGGTTAGGGTTTAAAAAAGTAAAATCATTAATAAAAGTCTGGACGCAGCAATTGCGTTATGGTAGTGAATTTTCATAAAAATGTTTTTAATAGCAAATATGTTTTTTTAGAGAAAGCAGGCATCATATTTGGCAGTATAACCTATATAGTAGAAACAATGTGCCATGTTTCATCAAAATAACTTTATTCTTTGAAAATGTACACAAATTTCCGAAAGTGAACTTAAAGTGTTCCCGAAAAAACTGGTTCCTTGGTCAACTTTATAGGTTCATAGCAAATTAAAATGAAAATTCGCTACCATAACGCACTTGCTGCGTCCAGCATTTATTTTCTTACAAACAAGTATTACATTTTGATGAAAAATGCAAAAATGCAATAACATAAAGCGTGTTCGATTAAAAGAAAAAGAAAATTTGAAACACCAACGATTTATGGGCCATCCTGTAATTGTACAAATATTTTTTTAAGATGTAGCTCAAGACAACCTATAATTAATGTATAATTTTTTTTTGTATCTGGTATAATAACGGATATATTAAACTTTATTGTTTTTTACGAAAATTCCACAAAAATTATATACCATTAAACGATAAACTCTATAGCCAAGCTACTGCCAAAGCATCAGAGAAAGGGTCTATTTGAAATGAATTTTCTGTAAATATTTTAGTAAAGTGAAGGACAATGACGATTGAAACTAAAACTTCAGGCTTTGTAAAACATTCTTCTTGAGAAATGTTCTTTCCATGGCTCAAATTAGTTTCAGGTTCTTTGCCTAAATATTACCAAGTTTGACGTTTAAAATCGCGACTTTGACGTTTTGAGGAAAACCGAAATTTATTTTTCTTTTAAATGCCTATAACTTTTTTGTCTTTTAACTTACAGAGCTAAAGTTTGGTAGGTAACTTACCTCTAACGATATAAACCCGCGTATTAAATTTGGTTGCCCTTACTTGGTTAATTCCGGAGATATGATTTTTTTTTCGAAAGAAAACACAAAATTTTCCGCGAAAACCTTGCCGCATTTTCCTGGCTAACGAGTTTATCCAAGCCACTTGCCAAAGGAAGGTATTCACCAACTTTAATCAAAATCGGCTAATTAATTTTTGAGTTATCGGTGTGATATATATATATATATATATATATATATATATATATATATATATATATATATATATATATATATATATATATATATATATATATATATATATATATATACATATACATATATATATATATATATATATATATATATATATATATATATATATATATATATATATATATATATATATATATCACACCAATAACACAAAAAATAATGGTCCGATTTGATAAAATTTGGTATGTGCCTTCCTTTTGCAAGTGGCTTGGATAAGTTCGTTAGCCGGGAAGTTATATATATATATATATATATATATATATATATATATATATATATATATATATATATATATATATATATATAACATATAAAAATTGAAACTGACCCCGGATATGTGTTCTGGGGGACCTAATTAGCGCTCATTTGAAGAAATTTTTTCAAAATTCAAAAGTTGGAATCTCATTAGTTAATTTTTTTAAAGAAAATTCACTAAAAGGGTGACCCACCCCTAACTCACCCCTTTTTGAGTCTATATCTACTTCAAAGTTTTGTCAAATAACGATGTTCATAAAATAAAACCATCTACCAAATTTGGTTGTTCTATGTTTCTTGTAATTATTAAAGAATCTTCCGAAGTCAATGTCAATTTATGCTGAAGGTGGCTGTATGCATGCACAAGGCGAAGGAGAACCCCCCCCCCGTGTTTTGGGTAAGGGGCAGATACCTTCTTCATCCTGAAAGTTCTTCTTCCTCTTTTTCATGCATACAATCACCCAATGCATGAACCACAAGAATTTTTTTATGTTCATAGCTCTCTAGTGTATTTCTTGTTGAGTATATTTCCTGTTCATTAATTGCTTTGTTTGAGATTTGAATCCAAATTACTGTATAAATATTTATGTTAGAGATCATGTTTTTGCTTGCCTTTCTTTACCTTATTTTTTACTGTTCCTAATTAAATAAAGTAACTTTTTATAACTTTTAATTTAAGGCTAAATCAAATATATTATATATTATTCTTATCAAAATTCACTACCATAACGCACTTGCAGATTTTTAAAAAGAAATCAAGTTTTCCATACAAAAAATTGGTATTGCCAAAAATAGTGAAGCTATTGTACACATGTACAACCTTTATGGAGACTATTGTATGACAATAGTAATTTACGTTACAAGTCCGGAAAATACTGTTTTTTTGGACGAATTAAGTTGATACTTTTATATCCTACAATCGTAATACTTTGTTAAAATTGCCTTTTTCGGCAACCGTCCGGGAAGTACCCACTTCCCGAACGCTTTTTCTTTGAGAAAGTAGCAATTCTCCGGCCTAGTCCGGGAAGTACGTACTTCCCGGACTAGGCCATTCAAAAATTATTAGATGAAAACAATCAATATGAAACGGAAACTTTACCTTCTTGTTCTGACTACAAAAGGCATTTAAATATACCAAGCATTTCAAACAAATTAAATCCTTTCAATATTAGCAATTGCTCGAATTTTAATATAAATATTAATATAAATAAGAATTAGAATGTTTCTGTTAGTACCTATCTTCTGTTCGAATTTCAATATTTAATACAAATAAGAATTAAAATGTTCGAAATTTTGTTCTACAAAGAAATATAATAAAAAAATGTGTCTCATTGATTTGTTATTCTACACGGTTGCCGAACAAATAGTGTACGCAACACGCCCGAAAACAGTTTTTTTGGACTCGTAGACTTCCAGGACTCGCCTACGGCTCGTCCTAGAATTTTGTCGACTCGTCCAAAAAAAAAAAAAAACCGTATTTTCCGAGCTTCTAACGTAAATTACTATTAGCATTAGATATGTTTCATTATCTGCTTCTCTAATGAATTTGTTGATTTGCTCGCTGCTGAAGACTTCTGATTTCTTTGCTTTATAACCAACATTCTTCCTTTTAAGAAAGGCGATTACCTTTGGGTAAGTGGCTATGTTTACATTTTTCTTCACTAAAATGGTACTTTTCAACATAGAGTGCATGCTCCACAGGGTAGATGATTTGACAGTTTCAGATTTTTGCGCCAAGTAAGCTAAAATTACATGCTCTGTAGTGGTTTTACATTTCTTTATATCCATCCATCTCGTGAACAAATCATAAACGTTTTCATACCTGGACTTTGATTTTTCAGGCAATAATTGTGCTGTAGCAGCAGCTGCTGCATTGGAAATTTCGTAAGGCACATTTTCAAACTCACTATCGCTGTTGCTTTCCATAGTTTATTGAGACAATTGCGACCAAAAACCATGCAATCTTTTGAAAATTAAAATGTCAACTAATTTCATTTCAGATAGCTGTCAGTCGTTATTTCGTTGCTATGGTAATGTTCAAATGTATTTATCAAAATCATACCTACCAAGATTTTCATATTCACAATGACAACAACGATGTGATTCTTCCCGGCCTAGTCCGGGAAGTACGTACTTCCCGGACTAGGCCGGAGAAATGCTACTTTCTCAAAGAAAAAGCGTTCGGGAAGTGGGTACTTCCCGGACGGTTGCCGAAAAAATTAATTTTTCTAGATTAATGAAGAATTAGCTTATTAGGTTTTGAAATATTTTTCAGTAATTTGCCGTTGCAACGTATATTACATTTGTTTGATCCAGGATTTTTGAACAATTCGGTATATTTTTGAATAGCTATGTATACATTAACTATTGTCGTCCTTACTTGGTGAATCCGTTCTATACTAAATACAGACGCAGAGACTATTTCTCTGGCTACACAAATGTCCATTTTTTTCTTTCTGTAACCGGTTTCGCTGCTTGACAGCATCACCAGACAGGAGAACATTGCAATTTTCTCCTGTCTGCTAATGCTATTAAACAGCGAAACCGGTTACAGAAAAGAAAAGACATTTGTGAAGCCAGAGAAATAGCCTCTACGTGTGTATTTAGCTATGTATACTACAATTATATTTATTATCAGTTTTTGACTTTCAAGAGAATTTAATTAATTCAATGTAGTTTTATGTAGGCAATTTGTAATTAGGTTCTTTTTCCAGGGCTTTGTGACAAAGAAATGTTCTCAAAATGGTTTGTGGTACTTATCGCCAGATACTAATATGACCTGGACAAACTACACTGCATGTGGTACATTGTTTATTAAAAATCCATTAGATGTGACTGATACAGAACTAATTCCACACATTTATAACACATGGATTCCAATAATTAAAAAAATTACTCACGTGGGTTATGTTACATCTCTTATAACACTGCTTATAGCTAGCGCCATATTTATAATTATTAAGTAAGTAAATAACATACGTTTTTTGAAGTGTTACGTTGTTAGGCGAAGTCTATGGAAAGTATTGATAAATACTTTCTGGAAAAACTCACATAGTTCATTACAACATATTTTAAACCTGGCGGTCTTTTCCTTATTAGCAGATTCATTATTAAACTGTTTGATGCAGCACGATGAAGTCAACGTCGTGGTAAACTGGGTCTCTCGAGAGTGCATTTATCGTGATATTTACATATTACATTTGGTTTAACATTATAGAAAAAGTTGGCCTCGGTTGAGGAGACATTTATGGTTTCTTGCACTGCCCCCGTATAGTTTCCCAGTCACTTTACAAGGGTGTATTGAAAAGTTCGAAGCCTTCTTAGAGAACCAAACACTATTTCACAAATAATATTTTTATTTTAAACATAATCCACGGAAAACTAAGTGAGATGTAAGACACGCTTTTTACACGTGTCGCCATCTCGTTGCGGAACCATAGTATGTTGTCACGGCAGCTCTAAATAACACAGAATGTTAAAAAATCGAGACTGTATACAACCAACTAACAATTTAGTGAATTGTCAGCCCTGACCCATTTCTTCACAAATATAGGGACAAAGTATGTAAGGCTAGATGTATTCTCACCACAATTAGAATCGTAGACTGGTTTCGCTCTAATTAGAGCTCGTCAGTACGGCATACTAATTGCTGCGAAAATACATCTAGTGTTGCGAAGCTGGCTACCATAGCCGTATTACTTTATAGGTGTATTTTCGCTGCACTTAGTATGCCGTACTGACGAGCTTTAATTAAAGCGAAACCGGTGTACGAGTTTGGATAGTGCCCTTTTGGCACTTCAAAACAAAAAAACTTTATTTCGAAATTACAACAAGTTTAATTATAATTTTAAAACAAAGGAGAAATACACGATGTTTAATGTGGAAACACTCGTAATAAATTCTAACATAATATTGTATCTTACTTGTATATATAAAGTCAAATATGCTTAGCTAACATTATAAAATAAAACAACTTAAACTAAATAATTATGATGACTATGATTATTCAGCGGTTTTAGTATTTCCGCGTTGAACGACTGCTTCGATCCTATTACTCTACTAACACGAGATATCAGTATAGCATTATACAGGGTGCTGTAACTCCTCCCTTGCCAGATGAGATTTAGGGTACCTAAATCTTGAAATTGATGTCCTCCAGGGAAACTTCGTGGGTCTTCTTAAGTTCGTTGACGATTTTGGACTCGACTGCGGAACTGGTTATTCTGCCTTTAAATTTCCAAAAACAGAAACATGCTACTGTTAATAAAAGAACACAAACAGTTAAAGTAAAAACACTAATCGAAGTATGAATTACAGGAACACTTATTGTTTGTAGTAACTCCTTCTGATGCTGTAGTTGGGATTTCACTAAATTCAATTCATCTAAATTTATAGATTCTAGATGTAAAGGCACAATGTTAAGTTTTGAGTTCATGGACAGTTCACTAAATTTGAGTTCGGGTAACGGCACATAGAAAAGTTTTTTAATTTCAGATTGATGAGAACTTACTGTTTGTCCTTTGATTTTTACCTCACAGCCTTCTTCTATTTTTACCAGATAACTACCATTTATGGCCATGATTTTACGGTCATCGCTGCATCTGTAGTTGACTATATTTTCTACTGGAGAGATGATAATCCATTTACTTTCGCTGATCTTCTGAATCTTCACATCTTCTATTAACATTTGGTGATGCTCACAATTGTTATACTGGGTGGAGAACTTTATTAATTGTATTTCACAAGGGCTGTTTGGACTGATGTGATTCATTGTTTGAGCTTGACACAGGAATTCAGTTGGTCGGACCTCTCGACATGGTCCATCATGGAGTTTGTAATTTTCATCATTCAAGGAAAGGTATTTTGAATGGGGAATTAATGTTAGGAATGTGTGGGTCAAACTATTACGAATGAGAAAGGCATATAAATGATAGTAATCGTAATATGCTGACTCAACCAAAGGTACATCTAAAATGAATGTTAACTGAGTGGTTTTGTAATAGCTTTTAATAGTAATTATTTCTTCATAAAGGGCCATATTATCTATATTTACCTTATATGGCAAATTTACTTTATGTCTTTGAATTTTATTAAGCTCTATCAATAAATCATCTGTTTCTAAAATAGAGGGATGCATTGTCTTTAATTTAGCAAACGTTATTGCATTAACGAAAGTCTCCAAAATATTTTTAATTCCCGCTATTTCGGTAATTAACTGAACAAAGAGCATTTGAGCTATGATTACTATGTCCATGTAATCCTGTCTTAAGTCTTCAGATTCAAAATTTTTCGTTATATATTCAATACGGTCTGCTATCTTTTTTTGATTGTTAGTCAAAATGTAAACTGTTTGATTAAATTTGGTAATAGCGGTTTCTGTTAGTGACATTTGATTTTTTTGAATTATTTCTAATTTATTTTGGTTACTAGTTAGCTCTAAAATTGTTGAGTCATAACGTTTAGCATCATTATCATCTAAATTTCCTGTGATTGACTTAATTACTGTTCCGAGTCCGTTTATCAAACCTCTCTTTTTTCGATTTAAACTTGATGGTATAAATTGTTTGAAAATTTTGTTAGTTTCACTTATTTCATGGAATAACACATTTTGAGAGTTTCGTAGTTCTTCATAATAGGATTCATTATAAGGGGAGTTTTGTATAGAGATGTTCAGGTGATAGGATGTGTTTTGTAAAAAGTTAAAGTCTTGTAAAAGTGGTTGTAGTTCAATCGTTCTAATCAATGTCCATTTATCGATTGCGTTTTGCATAGGTCCTATTTTTAGGGGTAGCAGTGCAGGGTTGTCATTCAGTCTGTTAAACTCTACCTGTCCAAGGACATGGGTGAGGAAGAGGATTGACCTGAAACATTTGGTCGTTTTAGATTTCGTAGATGTCGTTTAGCTATTTGTTTATTTTTTCTAATTAATGCAACATTTTTATCTGTAACTTTTATCAATTCAAATGGACCTTCGAATTTTGGATTATTTTTATTTCGTTTATCTACTTTAGTATAGACATGTGTTTCCTCATTAAATAAAGCGGTATCATCTTTGGAATTTCTGCCGGACACAACTCTTAATTTATTTTTTTCTAAATTCTCTTTAATTTTTTCGTACATTAAATTTAGTTTATTTTTATGTTGTAATAGGTACTCTTGCAAAAGTTTTTGTTGATCGTTTATATCATACACATCTTTACTAAAAGTATGACCTAAGACAATATCAAAAGGGGTAAAATTTGTGGCTGAATGAATGGAATGATTGTATGCCATTATCGCATAACACATAATTTTTGTTATCGGGTCTTTTGGATAAATTTGACGTAATATACGTATGTGTTCTAATAAAGTTGAATGCAAGCGTTCTATGAGACCGTTAGAATTTGGATTTCTGAGGGTGGTGAAATGAACTTTTATCTTGTGCAAATTAAATAATTGTTTAACAGTTTCTGAGCATAGCTCTGAACCATTGTCACTTACTATTTGCTCGGGTGTTCCGTAGTAAGAAAAATACTGAATTAAAGCATTACAGGTTTCGATTGGATTTTTACTACTAATAGCTACTGCTTGCCCTAATTTGGAAAATGAATCAATTAAAGTTAAATAAATTTGATTTTCAATTATAAATGTATCTATATGTAAAATTTGGAAAGGTCTACTTGGAGTTTCTGTAAGCATTAAAGGTATATTAGGTGGGTTACGGTCATATTTTGCTCTTTTACATATTTCACAATTATTTATAAATTCAGTAACTTTTTCTTTCATGTGTAAAAAATAATATTTATTAGCTATTTCTTTAAGTGTCTCATTAATACCACGATGATTAGTTTTAGAGGTGTGATAACTTTGTATTACTTCTTGAATATCAGCTGTGTCAGCCAAAGGAATTCTACGTTTCGGACAGCTTATTATTTCAGGGCCATTATCATTAAATAGTTCAGTGTAAATATTACTAAAGTCCTTATATAATTGATCGGTTTCAAAATTAAAATAATAACGTTTATTTGAAACGGTATAATCTTGTAAAAATTTACCAATATGGTCTCTATTATTTTGTCGAGGAATTTGCACTAAGTATTTAGTTTGATTATAAATTTTTACCTGTTTTACTGGTCTGGGATTATAATTTACTGGGGAAATATAATATTGATTCGGTTGTTTTTCTATGGGATTTTCAGATATTTGTATACTTTTTTCGGTTCAACATTTACTTGAGAATGATCACTTTCGTCAGAGTTTTCAGTTGGTTTTTTTTCCAGTAAATTACGTCTTAGTTCACTTAAAGGGATATCTTCTGAATTTGGACTATTAGGAATTTCGATTGGGATAAAAGGCATTTCCGGTGGAGTCATAGGTGGTATATATTCATTTGTCGGCTGTGGTAATATCATACTTAAAGGAGGTGTATTTAGTTCACGGTCAAAGTCCTGTAAACGTCTCTCATTACTGTCTACATTATTAAACGTAGATGAAATCTCATCATCTAGAGCATTTACCTGTATGCGAGATAATGCGTCAGCGTTTGTATTATATTTTCCTTTTTTATATATAATTTCATAGTCGTACTCTTCCAATTTTAGTCTCCACCTAGTTAATTTTGAATTTGGTTCTTTTAATTTCATTAACCAAAGTAATGGTCTATGATCGGTGTAAATGTAAAATTTACGTCCGTATAAATATGGCCTAAAATATTTAGTCGCCCAAACTATAGCTAAAAGCTCTTTTTCTATAGTCGAATATTTTTGTTCACTATTATTTAGGGTGCGAGATGCATAGCTTATTGGTTTATCACTACCTAAAGGTCCTTGCGATAACACTGCCCCTAAAGCTACATTTGAAGCGTCTGTCGTTAAAATAAAAGGTTTTGTAAAGTCGGGATATTGTAAAATAGGGTCATTCATCAAAATGTTTTTACAAGTTTCAAAAGACTCAAGGAAATCTTTGTCATGACTTATATTGGCATTTTTCTTAAGGCATTTAGTTAGTGGTTTAGTCAATTTTCCAAAATCGCGTATAAATTTTCGATAATACCCTACAAGACCTAAAAAGCCTTTGATTTCTTTACGGGTCTTGGGAAGTGGATACTGTTTTATGGCCTTAATCTTATCTGGATTAGGTTTCACCCCCCGATCTGTGATTATATGCCCAAGATACATTACTTCCTTCTTTAGAAATTCGCTTTTATCGAGCTGAATTTTTAGGTTGGCCTGTTTTAATCTTTCAAATGCGTCTTTTAGTCTTTCAATATGTTCCTGAAGGGAAGTTGAAAATACTATGATATCATCTAAGTAGGAAAATATTTTTCGTTTTGTATACCCCTCAGAATATTTTGCATTAGGCGCTCAAAACAGGGTGGCCCATTGATTACCCCAAAAGGTAGGCGCATATACTCAAAATGGCCGACCTGCGTGGAGAAGGCCGTTTTTTCAATATCTTCTGGTGCCATTTCAATTTGATGGTAACCAGAAGCTAAGTCAAGAGTGGTGTAATATTGGCTTCGTCCAAGTTTGTCTAAGATGTCGGAAATATTAGGAAGAGGATATTTGTCCGGGATAGTTTTGGCATTTAATTTACGATAATCTATTACCATACGAAATTTTTGTTTACCACTGATGTCCTTTTTTTTTTGGAATCACTAATACATGGCTGGACCATGGGGAACAGGATGGTCGAATTATACCTTGTTTTAGTAAGTCGTCTACTTGTCGTTTAACTTCTTGTTGTTGAACATGGGGTAAACGATATGGTCTTACATAAACTGGGTCCGGGTCAGATAATTTAATATGGTGTTTTATTTGATGTGAAAATGTGAGAGGGACTCCTTCACAATAAAATATATCTTTATATTCCCTACATAAAGCTTCAATTGCTGTTTTTTTCTTCAATATTTAAATGATCAAGTCTAAGTTTTTCTAAATTTTGATTTTGAAGATATTCTAATTCTATCCCTGAGAAATCTACGTCCATGTGTTCGTCAATGTGATCAGTGAAATTTAATTCTGTTTCCTTAATTGGGTCAAGTTTCAATGGCGAGTTTAATATTACTTGTACATGTTTATCTGTACTATTCAAGACACTCACATATGAAAAACCCCGATCTACGTTAACTAATGACTGGTATTTCTACACCAGGTCGCAGTGTTAATTTCGATAAAACGCCAGTATTTGTGGAACAAGAAACTGGAATTTTAATCATTTTCTCTGTTCTTGCTTCTATTTCAATTTTAAAATTTTGATACGTTCTTTTATAAGTATTATGTTGTTCAGACGGCAAATAAAGTGGAATTACTGCTTTATCTGTAATTAATTTTCTATTTTTAAAGTCTATTCTGGCTCCTAACCTTTGTAATAAGTCAGAGCCAATCAGACCATGATATTGGTTACTAATATTAAAAATGTAAAATTTATATTTTGCTTTTTCTGTGTTGAACATTAATGGTAAGGGAATTTTTGCAATCTCGTTATGTGTACTTGTCTGATGGACGGATTTGATTTGAAAATATTCATTTTCTATAAAATTTTTGTAATAAGTATAAGCTAAAGATGGACACAATAAAGATTTCGTACTACCACTATCCAACATGAATTTTAAATTTATACCAGGCACGATTACGTAGGGTAGTTTTGGGCAATTATCTAAATTAACCTGTATTATCTGTTCTGATCTAAATTCAGGCTCGAATGAAAATTTTCTTCATGTTCGGTATAATCATTAAAATTATCTCTAGGTTCATAATAATTTTCAGGGTAAGGTTCTGAAAAGTTATCAGGTTCATAATATTCAGAATTTGTTTAATTATATTCATAATTTCCTTGACTAAAATTTGTGTCGTTGTAGTCATTGTTTTGTATAGGTCTGTCAGATTGTACTTCGTGATGATAAAGTTCCTCACTCGTATATCGTCTGTTTTGTGTATTAGGTATGGTATTTGACGGTCTATGATTTCTGGTCGACGTTTCCATAGGGGTAGGCTTGTAAGTCGGAACAAAATTAGGGTTGGGTCGGAAAACATTTCTATTAGAATTTCTTGCGAAATTTTCTGAAGCAGGTTGATAATGAGGTCTCTGTTGTTGAATGTTTTGTTTTCTCTCAAAAGGATTTAGTTGTGGAAAATTATTTCTCGAAAATTGTGAATTAGATGGTCTTCGATTAAATGGTTGATTACTAGAAAATGGTTTATGAAAATTACCTAGATTTTGAGAAGTAAAACTATTTTGGAATGGTTTATTTTGGAAATTGTTACTATTACTGTTTTTATTAGGTGTGTTAGTATGCATTTGTTTTTCGCCATATTGGAAATTTTCTTCCTCTACGACTAATGCCATAGCTTGCTCCAAATGTATCGGTTTTTGTAATCTAATTGCAAGTCCTAATTGTCCGTGCAGTCTGTGTAAAAAGGTCTGCAAGGCCATTTTGTCATAAATTTCATTTTTTACTAAACGAATATTGTTATCATCTATAGTTAATCTTAATTTACTTTGTAGCAAACTTCTAGCATCTTGTATTCGCATACCAAATTGATATGGCTGTTGAGGTTGGCGATAATGTCCTTCCTCGTTGACGATGTTTGTCACTTTAAATTTTGTAGGTTACAGGTTTTTAACGATAAAAATCGACGTGTACCTTTGCGATTTTTGTCAAAAATACACTTAAACCTATACTAACGACTGCGCCAGTTTGGATAGTGCCCTTTTGGCACTTCAAAACAAAAAACTTTATTTCGAAATTACAACAAGTTTAATTATAATTTTAAAACAAAGGAGAAATACACGATGTTTAATGTGGAAACACTCGTAATAAATTCTAACATAATATTGTATCTTACTTGTATATATAAAGTAAAATATGCTTAGCTAACATTATAAAATAAAACAACTTAAACTAAATAATTATGATGACTATGATTATTCAGCGGTTTTAGTATTTCCGCGTTGAACGACTGCTTCGATCCTATTACTCTACTAACACGAGATATCAGTATAGCATTATACAGGGTGCTGTAACTTACGGCTCTGATTGTGGTGAGGATACATCTAGCCTTACATAATCCACGGAGCTAATGCATTTTTTTAGCTTTATACCATTAGAAAATAAGGCCTACATCTCCCTGTCGCCGCAATTATGATTGTCTGTCTCCTGCAGCTCCCTTCATTTCATTATAACTTCCACATTTCTTCAGTTGTGCCAGAGGTGTTCCAGAAGTTTTCGCCTTGGTCTACCTCTTTCGTTTTTTCAGGTATGTGTCCTTAGATTAAAAATCTGGACGCAGCAAGTGCGTTATGATAGTAAATTTTCATAAACATGTTTTTAATATGTCTTTTTTTTAATGAACCTGTATAACCTATATAGTAGAAACAATGTACCCATATTTCGCCAAATAAGCTTTTCGAGAAAACTCCCACAAAGTTTTTTTTTCATAAAAATTTACATTTTTTTTTTTCAATTGTTATATAAGTACTTAGCCAATCTTTGTAAAAAAAATGGCGAATTTTTATGAAACAAATTTATTGCAATTTTCCATGTAAAATTTTTCACACGTATAGTTTTTGTATAAATTGCTTAGATCGGTTCGTTGGCCTGGAAAGTCCGATCAGTTTTTTCGGGAAAATTGTAAGTTTACGTTCGGGAGATTTTTGTACTTTCTCAAACACATAAGTTATTTTGTTGGTGTATGGTACATGGTTTCTACTATAAAGGGTATACTTTTTACTAAACTTGGTAACTTTCATTAAAAAAAAAACCATATTTAACACTAA
Organism: Tillus elongatus; assembly: GCA_964006375.1. NCBI lineage: Eukaryota > Metazoa > Arthropoda > Insecta > Coleoptera > Cleridae > Tillus > Tillus elongatus. The sequence goes on from OZ023267.1 coordinate 100,434,442, forward strand.
AAACATTTTAATGAAAATTCGATACTATAACGTACTTGCAGCGTCCAGACTTTTTTCATTTTCCTAAAAAAAATACAAGCTAAGGTGTAAGACATCGTGCCAAATGCAATAGGGTTATTAGCAGCAACGAATGTTTTCCTGTAGGCAGTAGGCCAACCCACTTGTATAAGTACCTTACTTAGGCGGAGCGCTGTAAGACTGAACTATTTTTCCATTCCTACCTTGTGGGACAAAAATTCTAACATGTAGAACGAAAAAAATAAATAAAATCATGAGCCCTAAAAAGTGGACGTGCGGCCAGGTGGATGTACTAACAGAACTCCCAGGTAACTACGTAGGTGCGATTAGGGACGAAGAAAGTGCCGTGACAACATACTACTTGGTTCTGCAACGAGCTGGCGGCACGTGCTTCGTGTCTTACATCTCACTTAGTGTTGGAAGGCTGGCTACCATCATAGCCGTATTACTTTATAGGTGTATTTTCGCAGCAAATTTTAGGCAAAGAACTTGAAACTAATACGGGCTATGTAAAGAAAATGTCTCAAGAAGAATGTTTTACAAACCCTGAAGTCTTAGATTCAACCGTCATTGTCCTTCATTTTACTAAAATATTTCCAGAAAATTCATTTCAAATAAACCCTTTCTCTGATGCTTTGGCAGTAGCCTTAGCTATAGAGTTTATCGTTTAATGGTATATAATTTTTGTCGAATTTTCGTAAGAAATCAATAAGGTTCAATATATCCGTTACAAGATACAAAAAAAAATTGTATACATTAATTATGGGGTGTCGAGCTACATCTTAAAGAAAAATTCTGCAAGCATGGTATAGGAAATCCCGTCTAGCCATAAACCCCGATAAATGTTCAGCAGTCCTATTTTCCAAGAGGAGACACACACCTCACGAACACGTATCCTTAGACAACCATCTAATTCCCTGGCAAGATTCCGCCAAATACCTCGGGGTTTTCCTCGACAAACATTTAACATGGCGCCCCCATGTCCAACACGCCCGACGAAAAGCCTCGATGTTCATCTCGAAGCTGTTCCCACTTCTAAATAGAAATTCCAAATTGTCCATGAACAATACGTTGCTCATGTACAAAGTCATCATCCGGCCAGCCTTGACCTATGCATCACCTGCATGGGCCACCGCGACCGCAACACACATCAATACCCTTGAAATCATCCAGAATAAAATTCTGAGAAGGGTTACCGGGGCGCCATGGTTTGTCAGAAACAATCAGATTCACTCTGACCTGGAAATGCCTTCGATACTTGAGTTTATAACTCAACTATCCACATCCCAGTTCCCAAAAGCCGCTTCTCACCCAAATGCCCTTCTCCGTAGTGCCACAGACTACGATGAGCAACTTCTACATAAGCATAAGCGTCCAAAGCTTATACTTACCCGCTAACGCCCCCGCGGCATAACAGAATGGAAACTTTCAAACCCAAAAAGTCATTGTGTGAAATCTTTCCGACTGAGGTATGGACTAAGGTCCGGTACTCCTAGGGAGGGGGTTTTAGTGAGTACAGTCTCACAGTACCTCGATATCCCGCGGCACTACGGTGTCGTGAATGGGGTCTGCATGATAATTTCCCCCTCCTGCATCCAAAAAAGGTGTATTTTCGCTGCAATTGGTATGCTGTGATGACGAGCTCTAATTAGAGCGAAACCGGTCTACGGTTATAATTGTAGTGAGAATGCATCTAGCCTTACTATCAAAATGTGTTCCGCCTTCGATAGTAAGAGGACTTATGTCTCACTTCTTAAGAAATGGCGTACCTATTTAATATCTACCCACTGTTTAAATGTAAAACACGCTGCTCAAAAGAGCTATGAATAACCTGTATCGTTATCGCTGCACTTGTTAGTACAAGATACCTATAATAAACTGTTAAGGCTTAATAAGGCTAAAACAAACTCCCATTGTTCGTGTCGCGGTGTGTTGCAATTCAGATTATAGGAGAACTTGTCTTGCCGTGAGATGGCGCATTTACAACCATCCTACTTTTTTTTATTAATTTATTAATTAATTTAAGAGCATTGTCCTGGTTAAAACCCGAATGAAGCTATTGTTACGTTTTCTCCGGGTTCTAGATAAGTGAGACTTTTAATTTTAACAAAACAACTTTATTTACACTCTAAATATGGATACAATAAAGTTTCTAGAATGTCTCTCTCACAAAACACTTCATTTACTGGCCTTACAATTACTACTCTCAACAAAAGTCACTAATCTGGTACTACAGTCACTACTCTCTTAACACTTTACACTGCTTCAAGTCACTACCACATTATCTTACTGAACTGAACTAACTCGGGCTGGCTTGCTTTCGCTTTTATATACTCGCCGTACCTTCCCCTCCTTTCTAGAGCATTCCATTCCAGAACGTTCCAGGACCTTCTTTTACTAGAAGGTTCTGTGAATACAGATCGGTCCCGTGTGTATACAGGGGGATGTATATACAGGATGATCCAAATGTGGTCACCACTCCTATGTTACACAAGAGGTGTTTCTCGAACTATAAGATCTCTCTGCGTATACAGGGTGTAAGGGTTATCTGCTTATACAGGGTGTATATACAGGGTGTTCGGAATGTGCAGACCTTAGTTATCCATTCCGACGGGGTACAAGTTGGTAACTTCGTTATTTCTGGTCCTAGAGGGTTGAGACTTCGCCTGAGGGGGGTCACCCCAGGCACCCCCAGGGGGGTGGGGAGGCGGTGTTGCCAGATTGTGCAAAAATTCCCAGATGTTGGGGAAATTCTGGAGATGTGGCAACACCGCACCTACGTCTATTGAAGTGCTTTGTAACACTGCCCCCCTCCTTAAGACTGTTCGTCCCGAACAGTATTTACCGGCCGCCAACTTGGGGGTTCGTTGCCCCGATAGGGACTCAACCTCTCTATGTGAACAACTTTGGGTTTAGTTCTTGGAGACAGCTGGATTCTGTAGACTAGGTCGTTAATTTTCTTAGTCACCAAGTATGGCCCTTCCCATGGTTTCTGAAGTTTGGGACTGAGGCCCTTTCTCCTTGTTGGTTGGTACAGCCACACTGCATCACCTTCCTTGAATGTATGGGGTGTTGCTCTGCGATCCAAGCGCATCTTCATCCGGTCACTGCTTAAGAGGAGCCTATCTCTGACACATCTGTGTATAGTGCGCAGTTTTCCTTCTAGGTCGGCGACATACTCAGGTAACGTAGCTAGGTCCGCTATGTCCTCGTTCGGTGGTGGTCTCGTCATGTCGATTGGTAGCCGCATCTCTCTGCCGGTCAACATCATGGATGGAGTGTAGCCGGTAGATTCATGCTGAGAGCTTCTGTAAGCTAGGAGGAACAGAGGTATCAGCTTGTCCCAGGTTCTCTGATTCTCGTCAACAAACATAGCAAGATACTGATTGATGGTCCTGTTATGCCGTTCTACCATGCCGTCTGATTGAGGGTGGAGTGGCGTTGTTCTCGTTTTCTTTATGCCTAGCAAGTCCATTAGGCTCTTCCAGACCTCTGATTCGAAATTCCGGCCCTGGTCGGTGTGAATCTCCAAGGGTACGCCATGCCGTGATATGACATTTTCCATCAGGGCTTCTGCCACGGTCGTTGCCTCTTGGTTGGGGATCGGCGCAACTTCAGGCCATTTCGAGAAGTAGTCCATCGCCACCATTATGTATCTGTTCCCAGACTCTGTGATGGGAAAAGGTCCTGCGATGTCTACGGCAACTCTCTCCCACGGTGTACCTGAGATGTACTGCATCATTTTTCCTCTGGATCGGGTCTTTGGTCCTTTCTTTGAAGCACATTGGTCACACCTTTTGCACCATTCTTCCACGCTTCTTCGGCAGTTTATCCAATAGAAGCGGTCTCACTCTGGCAAGAGTCCTGTTGACCCCAAAGTGGCCTCTCCATGCACGGCTATTCTATCTCCTTTTGCCGTCTCCAACACAGGCTGTTTGTTGGTAGTGAGTGCTGACTTGTTTGGCAACATGTCTGGACGTACAACCGATCTAGTGGCACCAGTATCGATGGTGAAACTGCATTGTCTTCCGTCTATGCTGCCAGGTATAACGAGGCTCTCGTGGTAGCGTCGGATAGTGGAGACCTTTACTTTGGGGCCTTGGGACTCGCACGCCAGCTGCCGCCCCCTTACACTGGCGTCAGGTCGTTTCCCTGACGCCGCTCACTGTTGGTGTATTCTTGTCTTCTGCGAGCCACCTGTTGGGTTTGTGAGCACTGTCTACTTATGTGCCCTTTCCTACCACACTTGTAACATTCTATGTCTGACCAATCTGCTTTCGTCCTACGTGCTCCAACCGTTGCAGTGAGCTTGCTTATGGCTTCCTTCATCAACTTGATTTCTCGCCTTAGTTCCTCTGTCGTGTCTGCATGGTCCTCTATCTCCTTCACTTCGCGCAGCCTGTTGCGGCGAGGTTGAGATGCATTCTTGGCTGCTTCAAATTCCAAACCATAAATGACGCAGTCTGTAAGTGTTTTTAACCTTCCGAGCCTTAAAGCTTGTTGCATTTCATCGTCAAGTACCCCATCGATGAAGGTCTGGACGCTAATCTGGTTGACAAATTCTTCTGGGGCTTGGGGATATGCCAGTCGCACAATTTTCTCCACTTCGGCACTAAATTCTTGCAGCGTCTCATTTGGCTTTTGGACCCTTGACTTTAGTTTTGTCTGGTAGACCTGGCTCATGTACTTGTTACCATATCTCAAATCTAGGGCCTGTATCACTGTTAAGTAGTTTTGCTGTTTCGACTCCGGGATGTTCTGGAGGATTTCTAGGGCTTTACCTCGAAGCGAGAGAATTAGAGCAGTTGCTGCCTGTTGTTCGCTCCACCCATTGCTGAGAGCTGCCGCCTCAAACTGCCTCCTGTACATGGGCCACGATGTTTCTCCGTCAAAAGTCGGCGGCTTCAAGGTTCCATGAGGCTGCTGCACGATTGGTATACCTTCCTCCGGACGATTTTGAACTGGGGACATTCCAGTAACTCCTCTTGGCTGAGTTCTGTCAGTCTGGCCCATCACCTGCTCTGTCAGTTCTCTATGTCTGACTTCTGTGCCTTTCATCATCATCTTCATTTGTTCTTTCAACCCCTCCACTTCTTCCCATCGTTTGTTCAAATCCTCTGTTACATTTTCTACTTTCCTGTTTACCACTCCTATTGTATTTTCCACATCTACTACTTTCTTGTCCACATTTTCTACTTTCTTGTCCACATTTTCTATTTGTTCGTTAACCTGTTCAATTTCTTCTTTTACATCGACTCTCATATCATGGAACATACTTCGGATGTCTTCTTTGTCTTCAAGACGCCTCTGTTCCTCCTCTTGTCGTCTTATCTCTTCTTCTTCGCGCCGCCTTCTTTCATCTTCTTGTCGCCGTTGTTCGTCTTCTTCTCGTTGCTTCTTGAGTTCTTCTTTATCTTCAAGACGCCTCTGTTCCTCCTCTTGTCGTCTTCTCTCGTCTTCTTCGCGTTGCTTCTTGAGGTCTTCTTTGTCTTCTTCGCATTGTCTCTTCAGTAAGTCCATCAACTCTTTGATTTCAGCCATCTCGTCGTGGTCAGTCGATCTGGTGTTTACCATTTACAGCTAGCTTACTTCACTTCTTCACTCACTTATCCCACTTCTGACACCAAATTGTTACGTTTTCTCCGGGTTCTAGATAAGTGAGACTTTTAATTTTAACAAAACAACTTTATTTACACTCTAAATATGGATACAATAAAGTTTCTAGAATGTCTCTCTCACAAAACACTTCATTTACTGGCCTTACAATTACTACTCTCAACAAAAGTCACTAATCTGGTACTACAGTCACTACTCTCTTAACACTTTACACTGCTTCTTCAAGTCACTACCACATTATCTTACTGAACTGAACTAACTCGGGCTGGCTTGCTTTCGCTTTTATATACTCGCCGTACCTTCCCCTCCTTTCTAGAGCATTCCATTCCAGAACGTTCCAGGACCTTCTTTTACTAGAAGGTTCTGTGAATACAGATCGGTCCCGTGTGTATACAGGGGGATGTATATACAGGATGATCCAAATGTGGTCACCACTCCTATGTTACACAAGAGGTGTTTCTCGAACTATAAGATCTCTCTGCGTATACAGGGTGTAAGGGTTCTCTGCTTATACAGGGTGTATATACAGGGTGTTCGGAATGTGCAGACCTTAGTTATCCATTCCGACGGGGTACAAGTTGGTAACTTCGTTATTTCTGGTCCTAGAGGGTTGAGACTTCGCCTGAGGGGGGTCACCCCAGGCACCCCCAGGGGGGTGGGGAGGCGGTGTTGCCAGATTGTGCAAAAATTCCCAGATGTTGGGGAAATTCTGGAGATGTGGCAACACCGCACCTACGTCTATTGAAGTGCTTTGTAACACTATTATAATAGATACATGTGTAGAATTTTTTAATGAAATTGTAGCAAGTGCATTATAGTAGTCAATTTTTATAAGAATTGTACACTATAAGGTATATTATTAAAACTAATTCTTTAAATTTAAATGGACCTTGGCAATAGGTTTTAGAGGTCCCAGTTAACGATTACTTGAAGAAATTTATATTTTCTATCGAGCTAGAAAATTATAATTTGGTAGAGATATATGTAAGTATGCAAATCTCTTTAAAAAAAATTGTGTTACAAATTTCATTAAAGTTACAAAAGTTTTCCAGAAAAAAATTAATTACTTACAAAGGGAATGTTCTTGCCAAAATATAAATACAGCATGTATTTTTCCTTATTTGGTTTGGATGGTTTTGTTTTAGTCGACCCAATCGAACCAGTTTTTGCAAACAAAACAACAAATAAGTTTTTTTTAAACCAAATTGTAGTGGTCCGCGAAGCTCATCATGTTATTTTTCTTTAATTTAGTACCCACACCGCGTCTACATAGCTTTTACTATAGTTCAAGATTAAATAATCTAGCTCAATGGGAAATTGAGTTATCGGATTTGAAATATTTTTACGAAAATTCTTTACCATAGCGTACTTGCTGCACCCACACCCTTTTCAACACTTATTTACTGTTGCTGTATCCATACTTTTTGAAAATGATAAAGTATTGTAGCTCTCTATGTGAGACTGAGAAACAAGGCAACCTCAAATTCATTTTTTGAAAAATATTTTAAACAAATGAAATGGGGTAACAATTTAAACATAAATTGAAAATCGTGGTTCGCTGCTTTGCCGAAGGGGTTCTGCTTCCCATTTTGCTAGCCTATAACCTCCATGAATGCATAAACAAGAAGAACACCAACAAGAAAAATTCCTTGGGAACAGCCCCCAAGAAAGTTACGGGTTCTGGGCGGGGTAAACACAATTTTAGGAGGTATAGCTGCAAAATGGTATAAAGACAGCTTAGAGAGGTTCAACTAAGCTGGTCTTTTCGCACTTTCCGCTCGCATTTCGTTTTTATGATCTTCCCCCGCCCAGCACCCCTGGTCCTGTAACTTTCTTATGGGCTGTATGCAAGAAATTTTTCTTGTGGTTTGAGAATCCAAAACGGGTTTTAAGTATGTTTCTAAAAAATTTTTTCTAAAAAGCCCCCGTGTGCTAATCTGAAAATTTACGAAAAATTTAATTTTTATTTACAAAAGGAATGTACCTGCGAAATTATAAACGTGGCAGGTATTTTTCCTTATTATTCGCTTGAATGATCCGTTTAAGTCAACTCAATAGAACCAGTTTCTGCAAACAAAATAACAAAAAAAGTTTTTTTAAAACCAATTTGTGGTTATCTGTGAAGCTCATTGTCTTATTTTTTAAACTTAGTACCCACGCTGCTTTTATAAATGTTTTACTATGCATCAAAACTGCAGAAGTTTAATGAGAAATAGAGTAATCACCATTTGAAATATTTTTACGAAAATTCACGACCATAACGATCTTAAACTTGTTTAAATGCTTATTTACTATTTCTGTATCCATACTTTTTGAAAATGAAATAAATATAATACAAAATTTTTAAATTAAATTTTCCATACACTACATGAAAAGTAAAAACTAAAAGCAAACAATACGTAACTAACTATTATAAGTACTTACCGTATTAGTTTGAAGTAGGTATATTTCTTCACTAAGTGAAGATTTGAACTTGTGATGAGCACTGTTAAGCACACTTGGAGAACCAAAATCACCACAACATGTTTTAAATAACCTGACGATCGTTCTGGAATTCAGAATTATTTATTATCTGATGACGCTAACTTGGTTAATGAAACGAAAGTCAGGTTTTCTAAAGTGTGTTGTGGTGATTTGGATTCTCCAAGTGTGTTTATCAGTTATATTTCGTCTTGAAATAGTTTTGTTTCGCTTTGGTAATAGTCATGCATTGATTAAGAATCTGCATCTGATGCAAACAGTTTCATTTAACGATTACTTTCTTATTTGTTTCATTGGCTGTTAGAATCCTAATATACTACAGTCGCGGTCGACAGCCGAGGCCCTCGGTTAAAGTTAGGTTAGAATTAAAAGTTAGATTATTATTTACCTACTATTTGTATTAATATTAACCTTAGAATATATGTAGTTGTTTTACATTCTACGTTATTAACAAATCGGCGGAGTCGATGTTGAGGTTATGCGGAGGAGTGCAGACGATTCTCACATGACTGCTGTCAGTTAGCGGAATAAGAAACAATGAAAAATGTATATTGAGCACCAATTCAGAGGTAATTTTAGGTCATATCGTAAATTATTTATTTTTTATTCAGGTATAACTTAAGATTTACTGATCCAAAATTTGATAGATACGACCAATTATATGATATTTATGTGCGCCTAAGGTTTTAGTTTTATACTTCTAGTAATTTATGATATATTACGTTTTCAAAAAGTTTTTCGTATTTTTTTCTAAAAGTATTAGTTTTATACTTCTAGTAATTTAAGAGATATTACGTTTTCAAAAAGTTTTTCGCATTTTTTCTAAAAGTATTAGAGTGAAAACTGTCTAACGAACTCATCCAAGCTATTAACAAAGTGAAGGGAATTACCAAATTTGGTTTCGATTGGTGAAGTACTTAATTAATTCGGTGCAGTCTATAGAAGCAGGATTCATTAAAAAACTATGCTAGATAGGTATAGGGAAACCTAATACAGTTCAATAGACATTTTATTTTACCATAAAATAATGTTATAAAATACAGAGTGTTCCATTTGAGAATGTGAGATTTTCAAGATTGTCTAATAGATGCCAAAGTCAAGGTAAATTTATGAAGACCATGTATATATCTTTGGAAAACTTTCATATATATATATATATATATATATATATATATATATATATATATATATATATATATATATATAAATATATATATATATATATATATATATATATATATATATATATATATATATATACATATCGTATAATGCAAACATTCATTGAAGCTGCCTGCATAACACTGAACTTTGTTACTAAAAAATAACTCAAACATTATTATAAATTATAACAGAGCACATTTGTTTGTATTTTATTGTCATATTAAGCCCGTTTAAAGCTGTACTTCCAAATATCACACGATTTTTTTAAATACACAATGACATGAAAACAGGGATGATATTTATCGGATACTACTTGTAGGATTTTCACTTTAATGCCTTCAAGGTTCGACAAAACTAAATGCAATAACATATTTTTTGTATCTACCTATTTTTTATCTCTCAAATTTTGTAAGTGATTGAAACAAAAATTTACAACTTAAAAGGACATAGACAGACGTGGTTGTGTACCAATTTTCAAGTCGTTTGACCAAAGTAAAATAAAGTTACTCAAAATTAATAATAAAATAATCCTCGACATCACTTCAGATTCTTTAATCCAATATCCACAATGTTAGACAAAGACAGATGACTTTATCTCTACTGCTATGCTATTTAAATAAATCGTAGATAAAAATCTAAACAATGTAAGTTATTGCAAAAGCTCAGACATTGTGAGATACATCAGGGGCGCCGTCTCGGTGCAGGATGTTGTCACTACGACTGTAGTTTACACAACATTTTATAGATAGAGCTAGTTTGCGTCCAAAAGCGCTAAATATTAGCCTGCAAATTTATACTAATAAAAAAAATAATAATGACAGTGATTCAATTTGTTTAAAAGCAATCTAGAACGACGTTTCATTATATATAAATATTAAGCTTCCCATTCTTCACGTTCACGGTATTTAAAATTAAAAGCCTCCCCCCCCTCTCTCTCTCTCTATCTCTCTCTCTCTCTCCTAGTTTAATCTGACCACACGTAGCTATTTGTCACAGAGAAGTGTGTATGATCGCGCTTTGCGCATCGTATAACCTGAAAACCGACTTCGCTGGTGGTAATTGGCAATACTAGCGTTGTAAATATTCGGATGATACGGATTCATATAAAATAATGTTCCGAATGATCATCCGATTACGTTTTCACATTAAGAAGGGTATATTATATTTATATTTAGCGTGGTATGCGATGGAATCGTAGATCCTGTATGGTAATAAGTAATAATAATAACGTACACGTGGTAAATATCATTTTTTTATTATTATTGTCCAGGGAATACCAAGGTATTTTTACAAACATATAGGATAAGTTCGTGTTAAGTTTTTGTAATTAATAAAATATAATGGTGACCAATAACTAAACAAAAAAGATTCTGTGGTGTTCATTATTTCACTTTTATTAATAAAAATTTATTTTCTAACTGCATCAGCAGAAAACATTTGTTTTAAATTCGACTTCTCGTTTCAACAAATCCCTGTGTAATCTAATTGACACAATTAAAAATAGATAAGCAGGATATATAGAATACATCCCCCTCTAGGAATATAAGAAAAAGTTCGATTGCCGTTATACAATATTGCGGGTACGGGGTACGTAGAGGTTAAGCAGGTTTAGCTTAATATTTGTTATTACAAATTAGGAATACGAATACGAACACTAGCTAATACCTTATTAGGATCTTATGATATAAACAGTTTAAGTGCGTTATAGTTGCGAATTTTCATACAAATATTTTAAATGGTGATAACCCAATTTCCCATTACGTAAACTAGAATCTTCAGTTATGATACATAGTAAACCCTATATAAAAGCAGCGTGGATACTAAATTTAAAAAAAAGAGCTTCTCAGATAATTACAAATTTGTTTTAAAAAACATTTTTTGTTATTTTGTTTGCAGAAACTGGTTCGATTGAGTTAATTAAAACCGATCATTCAAACGATTAATATGGAAAAATACTTACCTGCCACCTATAATTTCATAGATGATTTCATGAAAGATTGTAAATAAAAATTAAATTTTCGGTAAATTTGCAGATTAGCACATGGGGGATGTTTAGAAAAATGTTTCCAGAAATATGCTTAGAACCCCATCTGGATGCTCAAACCACAAGAAGAATTTCTTGCAAACAGCCCACAAGAAAGTGACGGGACCAAGAGTGAATAGGGGTGCTGGGCGGAGAAGAATATACTAAGGAAATGTGAGCGGAAAGTGCGAAAGAAACAGCTTAGTTGGACCTCTTTAAGCTGCCTTTATCCCATTTTGCAACTATACCTTCTTAAAATCCTGTTTACCGCACGCAGAACCTCTGTATTCACCGCAGGTGCCATAACTTTCTTAGTGATTGCTCCAGAGGAATTTTTAGTGAATTTTCTTTAAAAAAATTCATATATATATATATATATATATATATATATATATATATATATATATATATATATATATATATATATATATATACATATATATATATATATATATATATATATATATATATATATATATATATATATATATATATATATATATATATATATATATATATATATATATATATATATATATATATATATGTGTGTGTGTGTGTGTGTGTGTGTGTGTGTGTGTGTGTATCACACCGATAACTCAAAAAATAATAAGCCGATTTTGATTAAATTTGGTGAATACCTTCCTTTTGCAGATAGCTAGGACAAGTTCGTTAGTCAGGAAAATGGGCCCAGGTTTTCCCGAAAAATTTTGTGTTTTCCTTAAAAAAAATATTATATTTTCGGAATTAACAAAGTAAGGGCAACCAAATTTGGTACGCTGATTTATGTCATTATAGGTGAGCTGCCTACCAAAATTTAGCCCTGTAGGTCAAAAGACAAAAAAGTTATGGGCATTTAAAGAAAAATAAATTGGGGTTTTCCTCAAAACGTCAAAGTGACAATTTAAAACGTCAAAATTCGCAACATTTAGGCAAAGAAGTTGAATCTATGTAAACGCACCGAGGGTACTAAACTAAATAATAACATAATGAGCTTCGCGGATAACTACAAATTTGTTTTAAAAAACATTTTTGTTGTCTTTTGTTTGCAAAAACTGGATGGGTTGACTAAAACAAACCATCCAAGCAATTAATAAGGAAAAATACCTGCCATATTTATAATTTGACAGGTACATTCCCTTTGTAAATATTTTTTTCTGTGAAAAACTTTTGTAACTTTAATGAAATTTGTTACACAATTTTTTAAGGGCTCTTGCAGTACCTACATATTATATCTAAGACCAAATTCTAATTTTTTAGCTCCATATAAAATAATTTTGTTTTCAAATAATCGCTAACTGGGACTCTAGAACCGATCTCCAAGGTCCATTTAAATTTAAAGAATTAGTTTTAATAATGTATCTTACTAATAGTGTACAATTCTTATGAAAATTCACTACTATAACGCACTTGCTGCGTCCCAAACCTTTTTGTTGTATTGTGTGGCTGCGGTCCTATTTGTGTTATCAAATTAAATGTTGTTATTATCCAGTATTAACATAGTTATTATTAAATGACATTCAGTAATCATAATATACCTAAGATAATATAAATTTCACGTCCCTCCTTTGTGTTTATCAATAGACTTCCCAAGTGCAAATATGTAAATGTCTAAACAAGAATGTTTTATGTAAAATTCAACTAATCTTACATCCAAACTCATCGAAATTGTTCATCTTCAGCAGATTTACCATGAATTTAAAATACCTTAGGCTTTAGGCAGTGTATGTGTCAATGAAATGATCTTAACCAGTCGATTTTCACATTACCATGATCTATTAAAAATACAAGTCGCATACATAGGTTTACAATAAGACTTCTCACCTGTCAGTGTCGTCTTTTTTTGGTTAATATAGTGGATGTTTTTAAATACAGATTGAAATTCGACATAAAATGTTTGTACTATATTATTATTTTGTCTTCAAACTTGTATCTTCTAGGAGGTTACACTGCTCAAGGAACAGTTTACACCTTCACTTATTTGGATCCTTCATAATGCGAGCAGCAGTAACTCTTTTGAAAGATGGTTTGTTTATAAATGGAGTTGCCCTTACAAATGATGCGCAATATGTGAATGGAGAACCGATTTTTACAAAACATACATATGTAAGTTATTCACTTAATCATGGTATTAATGTAAAATTATTTCTTAGCCATGCAAATCGATTTCATATGGTTATGTCATACATATATGAAAATATTGAAATTACCATTTTATATTTGCCTTGGCATTTTTCTTATATAAAAAAAATATTAAACGTTCTAACGTAGTAAATATGCCATGGTCGCAAATTTTTATAACAATTTGACTTACTCAAGGAAATTTAAGTTTGAGTTAAGGTTAATCACGGTAAATACAAGTCTTTATGTAGGTTTATGAAGTAACTTCATTTTTCTGCAATGTAGGAACTCGAAGTCAATACGCACAGGTTAGATGCACATTAAATCCACTCCTTGTATCCCCTATTTCCAGAACTACAAACCTTAACATTTTTCTGTACCTATTTAATATCAGCTGTAAAATTTTTCAAACACTTTACCCAATACTATGTGAAGACTGGAACATGTGATGAGCACTGATACGTACACTTGGAGAACTCTAAAATCACCACAACACATTTTTAAGACCTAACGATGGTTTCTCCAGCAGATGATAGCATCATCAGAAGATGAAAATTCTAACCAAATTATTACTAAACCTATACTTATCTAACTATCAGGTAGATGACGAAAACGAATGTAAAAATTGCAGTCGGAGGACTATTACACAATAGATAAAGGATACTCCTCCAACTGCAATTTTTACTTTCGTTTTCGTCGTCTACCTGATAGTTATATAAGTATAGGTATAGTAATAATTTGGTTAGAATTTTCATTCTCTGATGATGCCAGCAAACGATCGTTAGGTCTTAAAAAATGTGTTGTGGTGATTTTGGGGTTCTCATAAATTTAATTTGGCATTAAAAAGTTTGGAAAATGTTATGTACGACAAAAATTTGATGAAGTTTTATGTAATCTGAAAAATAAGGAGTGCAAGAGTGTCCATTTTATGCCAAACACGGTGTGAAAAGCTTCGAGAAGAAAATTAAAATTATTGGGCAGAAACTGATGCTGGCCACCGAGATCATTGAAGTTATGTATAAAAGAAATGTATTAGTCAAGTGTCATCAAAAGGGGTTAATTATTTTGGGAATAAAGTTTTATTTTCCCTTGAATGTGGGTTCAATGAGCTCTAATTGCCAATCGTTTAATAAAACATTTTTATACTTGTAAAATCGTATTTATCGTCACTGGCCAATATTTTTTCGAAGGTTAATGAATACACTATTATTTCAAATTCATACCTATCCTCATTTAATAATATAATAAAATTTAAACTATTAGATCCATTATATTTACACTGCTCCAAGTTAGACGTAAATAAATTTTCTAGCAGTAATAACAATAGTGTCTTTTCAAATATAACATATGGAGCCTCAGGGCCGAGTTGTAAGAACGTATGCATCTGACGCCACGGGCCTTGGGTTCGATTCAAAGTAGAAGCGAGGTTGAGGCATTGGGTCGTAAAGCCGTCGTTTTCGTATACCATGTGATGTTGGTTACGTTGAATATCCCTATCCCCCTTGCATAAAAAGCCAAACGTCCAGGATTGTCTGGTGAAACTGCTCCGGAAACTATAACGGAAATAGACCGATGTAAAAAGAAATAAAATACACTACAAAACAAAAAATATGTTGCACTGAAATATAAAAAAAAAGGTTTTAAAGTAATTATCGTATTTATACATAATTTATAAGTATTCAGTTCTGATTTTAATATACATACTTATTTTTTAAATTATTTTTCAGTCTTGGATTTGCAAAGCGATTGTCGGCATTAAACAATATTTTGTAATGTCTAATTTTATGTTTTTGCTAATGGAGGGAACATATTTACACAACCTAATGTTTCTGAGTTTATACTCCGATAAAAAGGCGGTAACATTATACTACACTTTGGGATGGGGTGCGTATTTATACATCTGTACCTCAGAGGCAAACTATGCCAAGTCCAAAAACCTAAATTTTCAGGAGAGGCAATTTAAAATGTCTAATATTCATTTTTTTGGTCTTAAATCTTTGTAAGTGAGTAATAGAATGCGTAATCTAGGAATTTAAGTTTTTATAGGCGGATTTTTAAGTTAAAGCAAAATCTACTTTTAAGAAAAATATATTTTTGTATATAAGTGACTGCATATTTTGATTTTAAGGAAAAAAATGTTTAAGGACTTAGCATCATTGCAAGTCCACGATACTATTATTACAAGTTGACTTGGCATAATTTTTTAGGATAGCTCAGTCAGTAAAAAAATAAACAAATCTAACACCTGATTTTCTTTATTTGAGAAAATACTGTATTTATACAAATCATTAACTTATTAAATATCTTCTATAGATTTATTTGGTAAAAACATCATTAAAAACGCAACGAAAGTTCATTCAGTTTCCACATTGCCATGTGAAATATTTTTGTAAATGTCATGAAACCTACTTGGTACCCATTGTAGAAGTTTTTGCAGGTGTTCATACTTTTTGGTCGATATTGGTTTAGTCTTGTCTATAATTTGAGGTATAATATTGGGCATAGAAACTGAGCGACTAGTCTTTCTGTATAAATCAACAACATGGAATTCATCGTCAAATTTCTCTTTATAAAAGAGGAAACCGGGGTTTTATCGTCTTGTTTGCAAATGAACTGCATTAGAAATATAAAAATCAGCCCCCTCCTCTGACTTTTTTCTAGAAAGAAAAGGTGCAATCGTTTCTTCATAAAGTTGCTTACAATCCTTAAAATCGTGGACCTCCATGTTTATCACATTTAGTTTCCTTTTCGATCCACAGAGACGTACCATTTGTTGCCAATCCCAAGGTTTCATGAGTTGAAATTGGGCTATTTTTTTTCTTTCGCGTTCAATTAATGCGTAATCAGAGTCTGCCTCAAGGTGAGTGTGACTTCTAGCAAGAAATTTATGGTTTATAACCTGGATCTCAGGTTTGATTTTCATTATCAAAAAATAGCACATAACTATCATCATGTTCCAATTGTGGTTGGGGCAATTGTCTGACCAAAAAGTAAGTTCTTGGATACCTGATACTTGCGACTCTACTCACTTCCCTCTCGACCACTTACGGTTTCATCCCACATCATGCAAAATGATGTTTGTGAAGTTGAGTCATTAATTGTCAAATTGTACGTCCGCGGCTTTAGACTGTAAAAACTTTGTGAATTGTAAATGTCGGGCGTGGGAAGACGCTTTTGGAGATCCATCATAACAACCTTCTCCAAGTTAGGATTAAGTCTAGACTTGTTCTTATCTTCGGACTTTAATTTATATCTGTTGTTAGCATCTCTTAAATGTTCCTTATAGGTTGCTTGGAGAATCAGCATAATTTCTTGTATCGCTTCTTGTAGCTGCAACTTGAAATTTTCACATTTGTCGCATGTATGAGTGTCAGGACTTTTGAATGCGTAGTTATATTTATAATTAAAAATTTCGGCGTATAGCCATTCTTTTGTCATATTTTCTTTTGCCATATTTTCTTTTGCTATTCTGTTTATTTGGCAATCTTCTAAATACAAGTTATACATGCGAGATATATTTAAGTGAGAACCCAAATATTTTCGTGTTGTTTTTTCTCGGTTGTAGTGAGATTCATAAGCTGGAAACTTGGAAATGTGGAATCTTACATTATTCCTAACTTCTTCGCATATTTTGTTTGCCGGTTCATGTCTCCTTCTTTTATCGGGCGTTAGTATCCCACCTTCCTTTTCCTTTTGTATTGATGTGTCGACAGTTTGATGTGATATGCTTAAAGTGTTAAAAAAACTTCTTGCATACTCTCTGTCTGATCCTATCTACTTCAAAATGATGTTTGTTCATTTGCTTCCTCTGTCCATGTCTCTCACTTGTCTTTTCTCGTAATCTGTTAATTGGTATTTGTTCCACATGAGACGCAATAAATTGCCGTCTAGTTTCTACGGATTTTTTGCAGTTCCAAAATTCTTTATGTATAATACTTCTCTTTTCTTCCGAAACTCTTTCCCTGCATTTAAGTTTGAATGTACCAGCACTTGGAGATTTAACAGCTTTGACTTTAATAGTTTTGTTTGCAGTTGTCTTATACTCCATTCCCGAGTGCCTCTTGTGTTTGGTAACATTTCTTTTCCATGCTTTAGCGGTTTTCTTTCGTTTTTTTCCTTTACTATTATCTTTATTTTCGTTTTCTGCATCAGCTTCGGTCGATTCTCCACTATTATTATCATCGCTACTAACGTATGTAGGATCGGCTATATCATCATCGCTGTCAAAATCCAAATACTGTTGCTTTTCTGGAGTTCTCTGCAGTGGCTTGTGAGAAGCATAATCTGATTCTGAGGTAACATGGAACCGTTCTTTAATGTTTTGGTGGTCACTAAGCATAGCACATAAGGTAGATGATTTTTCGTCTATTTGCATTATATTTGGTAGGTTTACTGCTGCTTCTCCTTGTACGGCAATTGCTACTTCAGCTTCAGCTTTCTGTAACTTTTCACCTGAATTGAACAACATAATGGGCAATAATATAGAAAACTATTACGAAATTTCATGATTCAGTTACCTAAATTTTTTGCAGGTGTTTATCTTTTTCAGGTAGTATATTTTGCTGGGGAATCTGAGAACTCTCTAGACTGAAGCTTGCGCCTAAAACATTATTCTGCCTGAAATCATCTGAAATAACAATAAAATTAAAAATAGATTACATCTGTTAGGGTAATAACACCAAACACATTTTTTTGTTTCTTGATATGAAATATAATTAAATTACTCGCATGTTTCTGTAGCTGCTCGTCTATTTCAGGCAGTGCATTTTCCTCAGGAATTTGGCAGTAAATCTCGGAAATAGAGCTTGTAGTAGCGATATTATTTGTTTCACCTAAAATGTGTAAATAAATAGCTATCTTTATTTTTAGTAATTCTAAGGATATTAAAAGAAAAACCTTTGTTTAATTCAAAATTAGAAACATTTTGTTTTATTTTACTAACTGTAAATATGTTAAGTCCCTAACTTTGGTAGTGTCAAAATATGCTAAGTCCATTTTTGTCGTTAAAAAACGATTTAAATAATTAAAGCTTGCAATTTAATTTTTTTTTTACTAAAATAGCTACTTTTTTGGAACTTACCAGTTTCTTTCCTTGCTGTTTGATTACACTGTTGTTTATTTGAGACGGCATCATCATCATCATCACTACAATAATTATTGTCTTTTGTTTTGGTTTTAAGCAAACTAAGTAGTTTTTCTGACCTGGTGGATATCGAAATTATATTTGAAATCACAAATTAGTAATACTAGCTCATATATTAGTTTTATATGTTAAATATAGCACATTTAAGCCCCGACTTGTAAATACTGACTGCTTACACTTGCTTGGACACAGCGTTACTGGACTTGGAATATACAAACACAACGCGCCACCTGGAGGCAAAATAGGCCAGTTGGACTTGCCTTTGTTTCGGTCTATCGCAACAAAGGACTTAGCCATAGTTCATACACCGCTATCTTTTGAAGTACTATTTAAAATAATGAGCAATAACGTGCAATTCATTCTTAACAAAAATTTAAGGACTTGGCATGTTTTGTTAAAATTGGACTTGGCATAGTTTGCCTCTGGGGTACAGACATATATTATATAGAAGTGTGCGTAACATTAGAAAATTATTTATAAATTTATTATAAATTCTAGGTATTCCTGTTTTCTTTGTTATAAGTTGGGCAATTTTAAGAGCACTTTTTGATGATGATATTTGCTGGACAAGGATAAATAATAAGTATATACACTTGTTAATTGAATTGCCCATAGCTGCATCTGTACTTGTAAGTATCTGTAAGTAAATCACGAATTGCGTAACAGACATAGGTCAATAAAATCCATTCTAATACCTCCTTAACTACAATTCATGTAGCCGGATTAATTAGGTAGGTACTGCTTTTAAATGAAAAACCTAACCAGTGGAATAACGAAATTTGAAACTTCTATAATTATTACCACTGAAATCGTTTGTTGTTGTAACCTCCTGCGAGGGCTCTACAAGATTTTTTCTGCAAGCTTTACTAAGTAGCTCGTCACTGCTCTCATTATATGTATGCAAACTTATTTTTATGTGGCCATAGGAGCGTAGACATAAATAATTTCATTTAGAGCGAAAGTCAATTTTAGTGAACTTTCGTTGTAAAAATTCAATAATGACGAGATCGCGACTTTTTAATTTTGAAAAATGTCTTCACATGAGCGCGAAATCTTGGATTGCTAGAACCCATAGGCAAGGTTAGTTTCAATATTGTTGAACGAAGAATGTTGATAACTTTTTATATATTCTTTTTAATTGACACGCACCGCCCAAAAAGGACACAGAAATTGTTTTTGCTTGCTTTGTCATTATGGATAATGAAACGCGATTAGTTAATTTTTTGTGTGTGCTGTCAATCAGATGAATTTCTTTTTTTTTGTGTAAATTTTTCAATAAATTTTAAAATCATAACGTTTGTGTACAGAGAATGAAGAGATATTTCAAATGAGGTATCACAAGCCTCTACTTCACATTTAAAACTTTGGGGGTTGCAGCTATCACTTGAACTGGGTTGAATGTATGGGTGAAGTTTTCAGGATGTTATTTTTCAATCTAAAATTGACTGGTTTGGGGAGTTTTTATAAATATGCACAATAATGGATATATTGAATTTATTCCATTTGGCTGTTACACACACTGTCATGATAAAGTTTAGAACATAATTCATAAATGCGTTATTTAATTCAAAAAAAAAGTCTGGACGCAGCAAGTGCGTTATGGTAGTGAGTTTTCATAGAAATGATCTGGCTCCAAATATTTTTTATAACTTTTTTTTCTTGTAACATAGAAATCTAAATTTTGGTGTATAGCTTACTCTTTATATCCAAGTAGTAGTATTACCAGTGGTGGGGAGGCTAACGCCAAGCAAGTAGGCCACAATGGGCCCTTTTTGCCAACCACAGCAACCCAGCAACCATGCTCTACACTTCCTCGGTTCCGTCGCCAAACCGCCTCGACCTCGAACTAAAGGCCGTGACGGTCTTCCATTGGACGGTACTTATTTGATTCCTCTGCAGAGTCCTTGAACCGAACAATTATGCTCGAAGACTCCCAAAGGCCTCGCATTCACACAGGTAGGGGTAAGACGTTTCTTCATCCTCGCCGCATTCCTAGCAAATGGGATCCCTCTCTACGCCTATCAATGTGAGGTGTCTTCTAAGGACGCAGTGGCCTGTCAGCACCCCAAGGATGCGGCGAATCATAGGTCAACTCCTACCGAGTACCCAGACAGTTTTATCTCTGTCTGGCCCCTCCACGAAGTCCCTCGCCTTCTTACAGCCACCAACCGACCCCCAGTGCCTCTCCTTCTCCAGCCGCGATCCATCTGTAAAACAGACCAGACTTGCGGGCTAGAATGCAACCTCATTTTCTCTCCACTGATCTCTACTGGGGATCCTAAGGGTATATGGCCTAGTCAACCTAATATCGTCTTCTGCATTCCGTACCTTGATGGCGGAAATCGGAATTTCCTTTTCCACCCCCTTGGCGACTCTTGCATGCCCCATTACTGCTCCCTCTCCGCACCAGTTTCCAGAGTCTCGCATTCTAAGATGCGACGCCATAGCCTCCCTTCTGATATATATGGGAAGCGGTGGCAGCATCAGCAAGAACTTTAGCGCGGCTGAAGGTGTCGTCCTTATAATAGCGCCTGTGATATCCAGGATTGCCAGCCTTTGGAGTTTGGCCAGCTTCCTGGTAGTAGCTTGGTTCACACCACACCACCAGACCAACGCCCTATAGAGGATCCTCGGCCTGACGATCGCAGTATAAATCCAATGAAGGATCCGAGGCTTAAGTCCCCAGGTCCTCTCTATAACTCGACGCAGCTGCCAGAGAGTCGCTATTCCCTTCCTTACTACTCGTTCTATTTGCGACCCCCATATTAGTTTTGAGTCCAGGACCACCCCCCAGATATTTGACCTCCCGCAGTAAAGCTGAATGTTTTCCAAACATCACGGGCGCCCTGAACCCCTCCATATTCATCTTCTTGGTGAATAGGATCATCTTCGTCTTCGCCGGGTTTACGGAGAGTCCCAGCTCACCGCACCAACTTTCAATTATGCTACAGGCAGTTTGCATGCACTCATAGACGACGCCAAGGGACCTGCCGGTGACTAAGACCAGCCCAACATCAGCGTACGCCTGGGCGTAGAAGCCATTATCGAAGAGCCGCTTCAAGAGGCCGCCCATGACCAGACACTATCGATGAGGCGAAAGGCAGCTGCCCCGAGGACAGCCGCCCGTCACTCCAACGTCCAGTCCCCGGCCCCTCAAGATCAGTGAGTCTCTCCTCTCCTCCAGCATGCTCGCTATCCAGCTTATTAGGAACCTTGGCGATCCCCTATCCTGTAGGGCGATACAGACCGTATCCGTCCTTGCCCTATTAAAGGCCCCCTCCACATCGAAGACCACAGCTAATGTGCTCTCCCCGTAGTGTAGGGCCCTTTCCACATTTCGCGTCACAGCGTGGAGCGCCGTCTCCGTCGATTTCCTCCGCTGGTACGCGTGCTGACTTTTATGGAAGGGGTGATCCCTGAGGATCCCTTCCAACATAAACCTATCTACTATCTTTTCAAATGTCTTAAGCAGGAAGGATGTAAGGCTGATTAGCCTGTACACCTTGGCCAGCGTGTAGTCCTCTCTTCTCGGTTTGGGAATGAATACTCACCTAACCGACGCCAGGCCTTTGGGACATAGCCCCACGCGAGGCTGGTCCCGGAAAACCTCCCTTATGTTGGGAAGCAGTATATCCAGACCCCTCTGGTGCAGTGCCGGAATGATCACATCACAGCCTGCGGGCTTGAATTGAGCAAACTCGTTCACCGTCCAGGTTATAGAAGCATCCGTGACCACCCCCTCCGCCAGCTGCCAGTCCTTATATCTTAAAACTTCCAACCAAATTTGGGTATCATAGGTTTTTCATTTTTTGAGATAAAAATTTGTTCCAAAAGAAAACTCAAACATTTTCTGGAAAACCCGGTCCGATTTTTCTGGATAACGAACTTATTCAATACACTTACAAAAGAAAGGTACACGCCACATTTGATTAAAATCGTCGTATTATTTTTTGAGTTATCGGTGTGAAGAGTGTTGAATATTATGGGTTAAATAAGAAATATTATGAGAATTGAAACAACAATGCTTGGTTTTTACTTGTATTGTTTTGGTTGACTAGTAAAGATCATTATTATATAAAGAACACAGAACAATCCTTTGCTTTCATTTATAGTGTTTTGCTATAAGAAAATAATTTTTATTTGGTCCTAGTGAATAAGTAAATTTAAGGTAATTTTTTTGTTGTCAATAAATTCTAAAAAGACACACAGTGTTAGCAGTGAAACGCCGGGACGTTTAAAAAAATTTAAGTGTAACTAATAAGAAGTTAGACAATGGCAAGATGCAGGGCTGATGAACTTTGTATCACACAGCCTGTATTCAAAGGGGGAATTTTTTTGAGGGAAGGCTAGATATTTAAACAAAACAGGCAGTGAGGAGAGGGGCACTCGATGGTCAACTGCGGCAATGGGGGATTGGTAATTCGATGACAGACTGCGGTAATGTGAGTTAAGAAAAATTCGATTATAAACTGCGGTGAGGCAAAATATGTTAAGTGTGAAACTGCGTAAGTGAAACCGATGTGTAATTAGCACTCGATTTTAAACTGCCTTAATATAAGCTGGCAGGTAATCAGCAATAACAGTCAAGGTAGAAGAAAATTTTCCACACAAAAGCCTATCCAAAATAAGCCCGATATCAATTAATTGCCCCAATGAAATGGTGGCAGTAATAAAATCAAAATAGGTGATCCAATGGCGAATAAGACAAATATCAAGGAAGAACCAATTAGAAATTAAGAAAATCTTCATCGCAGCGTAACATTATAATTGTTTAGAAAATTGTAAAGAGCGGTCTAAATCATCATCGTGTAACTTAAGTGTATCAATTGCACTTGGTACGGATTAATCTTCTTTCAATAATTTTACTACTAAAGATTAGTCCAGGTTGTTATCTAGGGCTAGTTGCCTTGTAGAATGGTAAGAATTCTCTTCAAATTCAAGCAATATATTCAATCTGACCTCTCCACTTACTGGAGGTCGACCTTGTCGAGGCAAATCTTTTACGGATAACGTTTCTGTGAAGTTGGCAACCCATTTACTTACTGCAGATCTTAATTGGCGGTCTATCAGGATGTTGTTGGTTAAATAACTCGCATGCTTCCTGATGACTTCTAAGCCTGTCACCATATCCAATCATCATTAATACCTCTATCCCACTGAGCAAGGTAATATTGCATTAACATTGCAGAATCTTTGCCAAAGCAAGTGTAAGTTTGATAGATAACTTACAGAAAGCCTCCTGCAAGTTTGTTGCGAATGGCAAATCTTCCCCCCAGTGACTTTACATATGTAAGTGTTTCTTTTGTAACTTTACTGCAGTGAGCTGTTACAAACTTTCTTTATACTTACACATGTTACCGTACAGCAAGCTTCAATTTTAAAAGGACCTAGCAAAGTTGTAAAATTTAAACTTACATTTGCAACTTATCTACAATTGTATATGTTGGGATAATTCCAATTAATCTACTTCAGCTTTTTTTCAAACATTCTCGGAGTCAGATAATATTCTCAGTTACAATCTTTTCAAAAATATATTAAACAATTTGTGTCAAATGTCATTGATAATTTTTGTAAATGACAACCTTAGCTTTTTGTTGACTATTTTTAAAGTACACACCAAGCAATACAAAACCACCAAATTTCAAATTTTTATTATAAATCTTGAGTTGAAGGCACGAAAAAAATTGTGTAATCAATGAATAAAAATTTTAAATCTGCTGGTTTTCTACAACTTCACATGTAAGAACTTTAAAAATAGTCAACAAAAACGTAGGGTTGATTTAAAGAAATTATCGATGAAGTCATTTTTCAAATATGGTACATACTGTGTAGCTTTTTTAAAAGACTGCAACTTGAAATACTAACCAATGCGTCCAAGCATTCTTGAAAAAAAGAAACTCTATTTGATAAACTGAATTTATTTCAAGTTACAAACTAATACTGAATATAGGTATAGGTGTATTTATACATAATATACATATATATTTCTTATAAAACTGTAAAAAATGACTTAAGACAATGTTAATTAGAATAAAATCTTTATTACATAAAAAAATTAAAGACTTACAACACATTTCATTTCTGCTGATAGATAGATATATAGATTTTGTTGACCATTAAATGTACATGTTAAGTCACTGTCTTTATAAGTACCGACTATAGTTACTAGATAGAGATAGTTAAGACATATAGCGCGTGTCCATGTTTGGCCTAAAATGCAGTTCTAGTCAACACTCAGCGACAAAATAGATAACTTAAACTCGTTATTAATTGAACGATTTCAAAAATTCTTTTTTCTAAATGAATACCAATTGTTTTTGATATTGTTTTACTAAATAACTCTGTCGTCTAGGAAAATGTGTGAAACACCAATAACAAAAACGACGTAGCATTACTTATTTTGAGAGGCGAGAATTTTTTAGCTCCTAAAATATGTGGTAACATATGTGACATAAAATAAAGTCAACATCAAATACCATTGTGAAAAAAGAAATATCTAAAATGGTGCATTCATTTCGATTTAAGAGAAAGTTAAATTAAGCAAACGTAAGAATATGCAATGGATAAATCAAGCGCATGGAAATGAATACAACTTCAATGTGAAAATAGCTTAAATATGGTGACACTCTCAGAAAGTGTTAACGCATATGACTTAACTATCCCTATCGAGTAAGTATAGTACTGTGTACATTCAGAAACATTGAATTAAAGTAAAACAAAATTATGACTACAATGAATTATGTATATATAAAAAAAGTCTGTAGCTAGTGTAACTTACCTTCCAAAGCTTTTGCCTAACGCACTCACACACACACTACACATTAGTTTAGACCACCGGCGATCCTTAAGTAGACGGGTCCCGTCCATGCACCGAGAGAGTGGCATTGCCGGACGGTGCTTATTGCTCTAGGGGGCTGCCTGAACTGACCTTCTTAACCTACACTGTAGGTCAGGAAGCTCAGTTCAGGCAGCCCCCTAGAGCAGTAAGCACTGTCCGGCAATGCCGCTCTCGCAATGCATGAAATGATAAGAACATTATGTAAAAAGCTGAGGAATTTGATTCCCAAGTAATCAAACATCTGCTTTGTTTTCTCGTTTTGTGCCACTGTATTTTTAATTCATGCCTGAACCTGGTATTGATGTTGCGAGCTTTATCATTCCTGTCCTTATTGCTCTTTTTTGCATGATAAACACATGTTCCGCTGCTGACGAGTTAACCCATATGAATGTTCCATACGATAGGATACTGCGACAATGTACAAAATAAGCAATCCTGGCAAGTTGATGGGTAGTGTACTGTTCCTTATGATGTCGATTGCCCTGGATAAGCCTCATTCTTCCATAGGTCAATCATATTTAACGTTTTAAAATGAATTGGTCTGACCAGGTAAGACATCTCCAGGCTGCTTCTAAGGACGTAACAAAATTCGTATTTTGCAATTAGGTTTTCTTTTTCGTTAAGTATATTTTATAAAAAGAAACAAAAATATAAATGCAGCCATTTTAAAATAATTCTGTTTTAGGTATTCTTACCTGACATGTTGCCCGATATACTCCATGTTTCGTTATCTACACTCCAGACAACGAATTACTTAATTACCCAAAATTCAAACAATTCAGGCTACAATAAGATTGTTCAATCTTTAAAACTTCCAGAAAAATAAATATACATAGATCAAATAACAGCTTATGATATCATAAATATAATATAAACAACAATCCGCCATTAATCATTAATACCGGGCGAATTGTCAGTCAGTTCGCTGTTGGCGTTAGTGTGGACGACGATGACATACGATCAAACATACCTGAATACGAAAATGGAGGGAATTCAAATAAATGTTTACTAATTAAAACAAACTTTCAGAAACATTACAATTCTAACTTTACGTGAGCTTAAAAATGGAGAAAAACAAGCCCACAAAGGAGATATTACATTTGAAAGTTATGTTAAAGTTTCATTTGTAAGTTTGCATTGTTTTTTTTTGACTGCAAACATTTAGAAATGTTGCAAACTTAACTTGCTTAATGATAAATTATCTAACGTTGCGGTAAGCATTTGTAAGTTACCATGCTTAGTGGGATTCTTATCCTTTCGGTTGAACGTCACATTTTTATTAAATTCGAATTCCAATTGATTACTTTTAGCCCTTTTACACTTTCACCACTAAGACTATTAATTAATTTAAACAGCAGGTAATAATTGAAATTAATTCACGATTTCACATTATTGTCTTTATTCACTGAACTTCAAATCCATACTGCGATAAAAGTCCGATCACTAAATACTGATAACAGCAAATAACCAATACATTATCACAACGAGTGTTCTTCAAAATTGATTGTGACTTTGCTTTTTGTTCTCCCTTTAAAATAGTTACAAGACAATGTATAAAAAATCACAAAATTAAGTGTACTTTACTTTAGAAAAGAGAAGGAAAACCTTATTATTCTAAAGAAAACTCGTCCTAAACAAAAACGGCGAGAAATATTTCTAATTTCTTTACATTTTTTATAGGTAAATAATGCAATTTTCTCAAAAAAATTGTTGTGTCAGGTACCAACTTCTTTTCATATGCGTTTAAGTAGTAAGCAGGTCTATGGAAAAACAGCAAAAAATATGGTTGTCATTAAAAAAAGTATGATGACGTCATCATTCAGAAATATGTCACGTCATAAATGTAATTTTTACGTCAGAAGTTGGCAATTGAAAAGATATAATTGACCTGTCCTAGCGTTTTTTTTAAACAATTAAAAAACGCATTTTTGAATTATGCTACAAACTTTATCATCGCACTGTATGTACAAGGTGGGTTATTAGTGCGCGAAAGTTTAATATCTGCCTTGTAAAAAATATTTGGAAATTATTTTTATGTGGAAGTGGTGTTGTGTTAGGATACGCACAATTAAAAAATATTTTAGCAAATACAGGCTGTTCCATAAGTGAATGGTATCACAAACTTGTATTTTTTTAAATGGAACACCTATATATAAATCAAGTTTAATATTCTCCTCGCTTCGTTTATCCTCCCAATACAACATTTTATTACATTATAGGTACAGGGTGTTTCCGAAGATATTGCAATTTCTTGGCCTTATTCGTATTGTATCATATATATATATATATATATATATATATATATATATATATATATATATATATATATATATATATATATATATATATATATATATATATATATATATATATATATATATATATATATATATATGACAAATAAAATTCAACTTTAAGTCTTACTGAAATACTTTCTACTAGTAGTCTATTCTCTTCCAAGGTGGTTTCTTTATTCTAATATTGGAAGCCATATACAGGCTGGCTTCAAACTCGAACCGAAATGTTTCTGTCTTTTTTTAATGGGATACCCTATATATCTGATAGCTTGTTTTCTATCGAGTTCAGTCAGTATTTCTTATAACTAACAATATACTAGTTTTTGAGTTATTTGCGTTGTTTTCAGAAAATGTCTTGACACTAATTTGTATTCTCCTCAATCTGATTGGCTTTAACAGTTGGGATATAGAATCATTTGAAACGCAATATATTAAAGTATTTTTAGAAAACAACTTATCAACGCAAATATAATAAAACTGTATTAACTTAACAAACAATAACGTAACAAACACAAATTTTAAATAAATTATCGGAACAAATGAGATGTAATCAGAAAAATACAATAATATAACAATAATTAAAGATGCTGCGCCCAGACTTGTAGAAAATATTTTTCAATTCAGCAGCAGTGAGAGGATCATGACTTTTGAATAAATTTATTCATATGAGCGCGAACTAGGACCCCTTGAACACATATCCGGGGTCACTTTCAATTTTTATATGCAGAATGTGTGCGTGTAGAGGACCTGAAAACATGCCGATTTTTTATATATAATTTTTCTCTGACGCCCATGCTTGGTGAGATATTGACCTCGGAAGATTCTTTAATAATTACCAGAAAAAGCTGTTTGCAGCAGTGCCCTAACATAGAACCAAATTTGGTAGATGGCTTTCTTTTATCTACATCGTTATTTGACAAAAATTGAAACTCAAAAAGGGGTGAATTAGGGGTGGGGTCACCTGTTTAATGATTTGATTTTTTAAACCCTAACCTAATTAAAAGTTAAACTTCATCAATTTTATAGCAAATTAAATTTTATATCTTTTCTCTTGTCAATTTTTCGACAAACCCCCGTTTTTGAGAAAATTGAGAGTTTTAGAGTTGAGGTCAAAACAAAATTAGGTCCCTTGAGACTTTATTAAACATTAACAAATCTGAATTTTAACAAACGCTATTAAAAACTAATAAATGAAAAAAACCTAAAAAACACTAAAGATATTCTTCAAAATGACTTCCATTCTCTCTCGCATATAACTGCACCGTCGTTGAAAATTAAAGTCGACTCTGTTCAGTAATCAGATGTCACTTTTAATAATGGTCCACTTATTATTGATGCGACTCCACAAATCTGCCGCAGTTTGAACTGGTGTCAAATAAACAGATTCTTTTAAAGGACCCCTCTGGAAATTTGCAGATTAGCTCCCGAACGCTTTTCAAAAAAATGTTTGCAGAAACATTACTAGGACCCCACCTGGATGCACAAACCACAAGAAAATTTCTTGTTCACACTCCCCAAGGAAGTTACGGGACTGAGAGTGAATAGGGGTGCTGGGCGGGGTAGGTGGTAAAAAGGAAATATGAGCAGAAAATGTGAAGAAAATGGCTTGAAAAGTGTCTATTTGAAGCCATATCCACATTAAACCCTGCCTACCCCGCACAGCACCCCTATTTGCCCCAGGTCAGGTAACTTCCTTGGAGGGTATGAACAAGAAGTTTTCTTGTGGTTTCTGCATCCAGGTGGGGTCCTAGTAATGTTTCTGCAAACAATTTTTTGAAAAGCGTTCGGGAGCTAATCTGCAAATTTACCGAATTTTCATTAAATCCTTCAAATTTCAATAACTCAATTTGCTATTAACGTAAGCTTTGTTGGTGTGGACTAGGCAGGTTTCTGAAAATAGTTTTTTGAAAAGCGTTCGGGAGCTAAACTGCAAATTTACCGAAAATGCATCATATTTCGTTAAAAAATGCAAAAGTGCATTAGCGAATTTGTTCTACGAAAATTAGCTTAAAAAAATTATAGACCGTTAAACCATAAACTTCACACTTCAGCGAAAGCATCAACTTAACTAAACCGACAGCCAAAGCATCAGAGAAAGGGTCTTTTTGAAATGAATTTTCTGTAAACATTTTAGTAAAGTGAAGGGCAATGACCGTTGAATGTGAAACTTAAGGGTTCGCAGAACACTCTTCTTGCAACATTTTCTTTGCCTAAACATTGCCAATTTTTACGTTTAAAATTGCGAGTTTGACGTTTTGAGGAAAACTCCAAAATTTGTTTGTGTAACTGCCCATTACTTCTTTGTCTTTAAAGCTAGAAACCTAAATTTTGGTACAGAGTAATAATACAAACAAGCGTATCAAATTTGATCGCCCTTACGTTGTTATTTCCGGAGATATGAATTTTCTTAGAAAGAAAACACAACATTTTCCGGGAAAACCTGGTCCGATTTTCCTGGCTACCGAACTTATCCAACCCACTTGCAAAAGGAAGGTACTCACCAAATTTGATCAAGATTAGTCCATTATTTTTTTGAGTAATCGGTCGGATATATATATATATATATATATATATATATATATATATATATATATATATATATATATATATATATATATATATATATATATATATATATATATATATATATATATATATATATATATATATATATATATATATATATATATATATATATATACTTTTAAGGGCAATTATGACCAAAAAACGAGGGCTATATTTTAAAGAAAGTCACTCTGTACTAAAACTAAACACCGAATTACTAAAATTTCTTGAAAAACACAGTCTAATCCACGACAGGCAGTATGGATTCCGTCAGCGCAGATCGACTGCCGATCTCCTTTCCTTTGTCACCCATTCTTGGAACAAGTCCATGGAACAACACGGTGAATCCCAGATTGTTGCTCTAGACATATCCAAAGCATTCGACCAGATCTGGCACGCAGCGCTGCTTAATAAACTTTCAGCTTATGGCCTACCACCAAAACTCTGTATGTGGACAGCAAATTTTCTCTCCAACAGGAGCATATCTGTTGTTGTGGATGGCCATTCCTCTAAACTGTATCCAATTAATGCAGGAGTTCCTCAAGGTTCAGCTTTAGCCCCTACTTTGTTTCTACTCCACATCAATGACCTCCTCTCTAGCACATACAACCCAGTTCACAGCTACGCGGACGACAGCACCCTCCATTCAAATATACAATATTCTAAGCCTGTCTCTTTAGCCCAATTAGATGAGGATCGCAGACTCATGGAGGGTTCTGTCTCCGTGGATCTACAAAAAATATTAGACTGGAGAAGTAGAAATCTTGTACAATTCAACCCCACCAAAACTAAGTCTTGCTTTCTTTCTCACAAGAGATACACCAGCCCTAGACCCATCACAATGAACAACCAAGTTATTCGAAGCAATGAGTCCTTTTCTCTTGTGGGCATTTCTGTGGATCGAAATCTTAATTGGCACCAACATGTCACATCAATTGCAGAAGCGGCTGCTACGAAATTAGGTTTCCTCTTCCGAGCTCGCAAATACTTTTCACCAGCTAATCTCTATACCTTATATACTTCACAAATAAGGCCAAACCTCGAATACTGCTCCCACATCTGGGGTGCCGCTGCCGCTTCTACACTCGCTATCCTGGACTCCATTAAAAAGAGAGCTATACGTCTCATCGGTGACCCTACCCTCACCCAAAGGCTGCCATCCCTTGCCCACCGACGTGCCGTTGGTGACCTCTTTCTCTTTTATAGATATCTGCACGGGCACTGCTCAGAGGAGCTTTCCTCCATAGTTCCGCCACCTGCTGCCCCCAACAGATCTACCAGGGGAACAGAGCGAATGCACCCTTTTACTGTCCAGGTCACCAGACATAGAACATCTTGTTATGCCCGCTCTTTTGTCCCGAGGACTTCCAAGTTGTGGAATTCCTTGCCAGAACATGTTTTTCCTTCTCCTCCGAACCTCCAAACCTTCAAGTCCAGAATTAACAAGCTGCCTCTTTCCTCCTTGTCAACACCCACGGTACGATAGTATTTAGGCTGTGAGCCCTCGTGGTGTGTTGTTGAAATTAAAAAAAAACAAAAAAAAAACGATATATTTCGCTCGGGGTCCCGAGCATCTTCAGGAGTAAGCACTGTAACTAATTACAAAAGCAAGGGCAGAGCATCAAGATCAGGAAAAATCTGCCACAAAGATATGCAAAAAACAACAATGCAAAAAAGATATTTACATTACATGTAACTTCACGCGAACATTTTCACTTTCAAAACATTCAAAGCTAGTCATGAAAAAGTATAAAAAAGTGCCATTAAGGTTAAAAAACTAAAAAAGCTTTGAAAAATTCGCGTGTAATAAAATGGACATCTAACCAGTGTTGCCACTAGGTGGACACAAAATTACTGGCGAAACTTGATTGCATTACTGGCATTTGCTGGCAAAATTTAAATATTTTATTACTTGCAAGTTCTGGCAATTTAATAGTTTAGTGTATTATTTTGGTGATCATTATCTTTGTCCTAATGGGTACGTAAGTTTGCATCTGTAAACAGGCTCTAAGCGATTTAAGAACATTGTTAAAAGCGACCTCTATCGGTAGTGAGATAAAATTCCGTATTAGACTTTGTCTGTGTGTGCTGCTGAACACATCTATTTAAAAATGTTGTCAAAAGTCGACCGGGCGCTTATCGACATATTCATCATTTCAAATTTTACTTTCCTACCTGCGATGAAGTTTGATTAGAGCGTGCGTCAGATTTTCCTACTTTTATTAACCACTTATCTATTTCAATTTTATAGCACTATGTCACTATAGATAAATGGTCTATATAAACAAACAGACCGTAAAGTTTCAAATGCAAATGAATAAAGCGAAAATCACAAAATAAGCGGTATTTAATCATAAATAATAATGGTATTTGCGAAACTGCTGAGCGGTGATTCGCACCTACGAAACGAATAAAGGAACGCGGATTACGGACAACCGAAGAATTAAAAGTTTGTTTTCCTTTTTTACCAAATATACCTTCCAATACTCGCCTTTGTTTTGTCTGTAACAACACCGTGGTATAGCTATCACTATCATCAAATACTATATAATGACAATACGGGAGACTCCTATGCTTTAACATTGGTGATATTTGTGACAAGTACACTAGCGCCACCTCGCGTGAAGTACTGACAACTGAGCGTGTAATTTGAATTGTATATTTACCTGCATATTCTTAATTTAGACAATTGGTTTATTATAGATGAATATAAAAACTTGTACATGACAAAACAGTGAACATTTTCTGATTATTAGTTATAAATATAATTTGTATCAACAATCAGCTTGAAACCTAAATGAATTCAACCTGAATAATTCTGCAAATTTCTCTTACCCATAATGTTATTTCATCATAACTTAAAGTACCACCTTAAAACCTTCGTTAAACTACTATTTCAAGGGTAGGTATAGGAATATAATGAAAGCTGTTTCTGAGGATATTAAGATTAAGTTACAATCTGTACTTACCTATAAATAATTGTTCTGGACATAAATGGTAGCACAGTACTCAATGTGCTATATCTCTACATGAAAACTGTCTTATTATTCTAATATTTTAAAATATGTAACTGATATACTTTTTACATAATTAAGAAATTGTGCAGATGAAAGGTGAGAACTCTTACTTCCGTGAATAAATCTATTATAGGGCTGAATCTGCTATTTCTACTTGTCTCTTTAAAAACTTGTCTTGGGAAGATAATTCAAGCCTTTACCAAGTAAAATAATTTTAAATGTGAAAAAATGTGACAATTTATACCATACTTAAATAAAAAAGGACACAGAAGAATATAGAAAAACAGTTTTCTTATATCATTTATATTATATTAATGCAAAACTTTTTTTGCCTTCATATTTTTTTTATACACTGGAAGACAAGTTATGATTGAATCATTTCAACCATTCAACAAACTAACAATTTAGAAAATTGTCAGCCCTGGCCCATTTATATCCCAATATAGGGACAAAGTATGTAAAACTAGATGCATTCTCGCAATTGTGCATTTTTGCTACAATTAGTATGCCGTACTGAAGAGCTCTAATGAGAGCGAAACCGGTCTACGGTTCTAATTGTTGCGAGAATGCATCTAGTTTTACATACTTTGTCCCTATATTGGGGTAGAAATGGGCCAGGGCTGACAATTTTCTAAATTGTTAGTTTGTTGTATACAGTCTCTATTTTTTTAACACTTTGTGTTATTTGGAGCTGGCGTGACAACATACTACTTGGTTACGCAACTAGGTGGCGGCACGTCCACCACTTACTTAGTATTTTAAGGCCGGCTATACTATAGCCGTATTACTTTTGGTGCATTTTTGCTACAATTAGTATGCCGTACTGAAGAGCTCTAATGAGAGCGAAACCGGTCTACGGTTCTAATTGTTGCGAGAATGCATCTAGTTTTACATACTTTGTCCCTATATTGGGGTAGAAATGGACCAGGGCTGACAATTTTCTAAATTGTTAGTTTGTTGTATACAGTCTCTATTTTTTTAACACTTTGTGTTATTTGGAGCTGGCGTGACAACATACTACTTGGTTCCGCAACTAGGTGGCGGTACGTCCACCACTCACTTAGTATTTTAAGGCTGGCTATACTATAACTGTATTACTTTTGGTGCATTTTTGCTACAATTAGTATGCCGTACTGAAGAGCTCTAATGAGAGCGAAACCGGTCTACGGTTCTAATTGTTGCGAGAATGCATCTAGTAACAAAATGTCAGTTTTGCAAAACCCAGATCAAATATTTGGGGTATAAATTAGACCAAAAGGGTGTAAAATGGATGAGGAAAGAGTCAAGTCAATTCAGGGGCGTGCGGTGACATTTGAAATAAGGGAAGCAATTCCAAGAAACTTACCTATTTATAGTGTAACTCAATTCTTCTGTTGTTTTTGGAAAATTCGTTAATAATGTCGTCATGTAAGTGTGGGTTCTGGAACATTTCCTGGACGAGTTTATTTTCAACTGACAAAATTGAAATTTGGGAAAGTTTTTCCTGTCCTGTTGAATTTCTAACAAAACTCTTGATACGTTTCAATGTAGAAAAATTTCGTTCTACAGACGTACTAGTAGCAGGACTCGTTAATACTAATTCACATAATTTGAACACTTCAGAATATGCATTTTCTAATTTTGATTGTTTTAAGAAAGTTAAAAGTTCACTAGCGTAAGTTTTTGTGTCAATAACATCGGGTTCATAAATGACTGTAAGTTCTGATCGTAATAAGGCTTTGTCAAAATAATGTCCATAGTGGTTAAATAATGATTTAAATGATTCTTCTGGGAAAGGTATCACTTTAAATCCTCCAAAATTACACAATTCAAGGAATTTCAGGTCACGGAGATGATCAAATCTGCAGTTAATTTGCTGTTGAATTTGATCTATAATTTCGTAGAAAAAGCGGCGGTAAGCAGTTTGAAGGTCTGCCACATTATCATTGCGCAGACGCTTTCTTCGTGGCTCCACTTCTCCTAATTCAATTGTTTTTTCCCAGAACTTATCAAATTCATTCCTTTTTGAATTAAAATGGATTTAAATTCACAAATTTTTTTCAGGCAAAAACCAATGTCATTTATTTTACATTGCAATATGTTAAATACATTATCTGAAAACGGAAATCTTTCCGAAAATATAAGTAAAAAATTAAAATTAAAGTCTCCTTTTAAACCATCCAAAAATCCACTTTTATTCCACAACCCCTTTTCAGTCACAAATAGACTACAAGGCCAACAAAACAGTTTATTCCTGTTTTCACAACCCGTTAACCATTCATATTGCTTATGAGTTTTTTCCGCGTTGAAATGTCGAATAGGTACATGTTTTAATTCTTGTATTTAAGTTTTTTATAGTAGGTTTCGGCCTACCTATATTAATAATAGCAAGTTTTTCAGCAAACAGTAAAGCTGCAAATCCTTTAGTTATCAAAAAACATACAATACAATCACACTTATTATTACCACTTGTTTGTAAAGTTTGCAAATCCCCACCCCCACCGTCACCGCTGTTAAAAGCTGATCTACTTGCAGCCGTATTAATAATCATAAAATGCCAATGTATTTAATTTAGTCAACTGCTTATATATACGAAATAATCAGGCACATTCGCTTTGAACGCGCACCCGGTCTTCGTAGTACAACATGTTCTAAAAACATGCGTACATCGCGCCGAGCCGAGATTTCTTCTATAAAGTTGCCTGCTGACTACGTGTATTTAACTGAAAACATTGCATGCATCCACTAGTAGTATCAGATCAGGTTCATGCTGTCCGCAATCGGTCGCATTCACCTTACTAGGAGCGTATATACAAATACAGTATGCTGCATAATAAATCATTGTGTGTGAGCTTGCGAAATAAAAATTTTAATAAGTAAATTAGTTTCAGAATTTGAAATTTAATATTTAAAATACAAAAGGGATTTTAAATAATGAGGTTTAGGTATATAGTCGTTATTTTAAGGGAAGCAATGCTTCCATGGACCGCACGCCACTAAGTCAATTTTAAATTATAGCCGTCCTAAAAATTTAAAAACGTTAAGGAGATTTCTGGGAATTTTAAATTATTTCAAAAGGCTTATCCCAGACTTAGCAAATAAAATACTACCATTGGTAGATTTATTAAAAAAGAATGTAAAGTGGAACTGGGGTAAGGAACAGGAGGATGCTTTCATAAATATAAAACAAAATTTTACTAAAAATTTAGAAATATTCCACCCGGATTATGATAATACTTTTATACTACGTACGGATGCATCGAGAAACCGATTTGCTGGAGTTCTATTGCAAAATATACAAGGTATGGAGGTACCTATATGCTTCATATCTAGAGTAACCAAAAAGCATGAGAAAAATTACAGCGTTACGGAATTGGAACTCGCTAGTATTATTTTCTGTGTGATAAAATTAAAATTTTATTTGCTAGGTAATGAATTTATTATTGAGACTGACCATGCATCATTAATCAATATAATGAACAATAGACTTATGAACAACAGAGTTTATAGATGGGCTTTGCTATTACAGGAATACAATTTCAAAATTAAGTATATTAAGGGGAAATTAAATATAATTGCAGATGCTTTAACGAGAGAAGGTGGAGATAAACTCGATGAAATCAGGAAGATTCAAATAGGGGTAAACATTTTTAAACAGGAAAGAGGTTTGTATTCCCGAGAAAAAGTAATAATCGATCGGGTAAATTTAAATGAACAGGAAAAAAGAGGGGCAAAATTAATTGAAAGTGTTTATATAAAAGAAACAGGGAATTATGACCAATTTTGTGTCACAAATGGGTTGGCCAAAGAAATTTTAGAGCATTTACATATAGAAAATGGTCACGTGGGAACGAGAAAGACTTGGTTATTGTTTAGCGAAAACTATATATCCATAAACGATTATAAAATTACTAAACAGATAACAAGAAATTGTAAAATATGTCAATTAGGGAAGTGGAAAAGCCACAGAAATCAAAATTATCCAAAATCAATTATACAACTAGACCATTAGAAATAGGAGCCATGGATTTTCTTACATACCTTGTACCTAGTTGGCAAGGAAATAAACACA
Organism: Tillus elongatus; assembly: GCA_964006375.1. NCBI lineage: Eukaryota > Metazoa > Arthropoda > Insecta > Coleoptera > Cleridae > Tillus > Tillus elongatus. The sequence goes on from OZ023267.1 coordinate 100,471,776, forward strand.
TATTAATAATTGTTGACCATTTTTCGAAATTTATCCAGATATACCCATGTAAACGAACAAATTTTAAAAATATTCAAAGATGCATGAGAAAATATTTTAAAGATCATGGAGTTTCAGAAACAATAATAGTAGATAATGCAACATATTTCCAAGGGGACAAATTTAGGTCATGGTGTCACAAAAATAATATAAATATAAATTTTACTAGTACCCGTCATCCTCAGTCCAACATTTCCGAACGATATATACAAGAAATTTTAAAATATTTGAGAATGATGGTGCATAATGATCATAGGGAATGGCAAAATAATCTCGGTACAATAGACAAAATTATTAATAACAGTCCGCATACCATAACGGGAGAAGCACCTATATTCCTTTTTAAGAAAATCAGTCCGGAGAGAAATTGGGTAGTTTAAAACAAATTATCATATGAACAAATTGTGGATAAGGTAAATAAAATAAATATAAGAAGAGCCGAAAAATATATTAAAAGGGGTGTATTTAAGCGCAGACTAAAACAAGACTTAAGAAAAGGAGATTTGGTTATTATCAGGGCTTTAAGAGTATCCGATGCTCAGGAAAATATAAGTGCTAAACTATTAATGCCATTTGAAGGTCCATATGAGATAGTCACAGAAAACCCAACAAACAGCTGTGAACTTAAAAATCCACAAACTGGAAAGATACGGGGAATTTTCAATATAAAAGATATATTTAAATTTAGGATTTAAAATAACAGAGAGATGATTATTGGTGATGCGAAAGATTATATAAAAAAATCTTTATTTGGGGGAAAATAATTTACAAAAGCCAATTTTAAAATGAAATAACTAGATATACTTGATTCTAAGTGCTAGATTAAAGTAATCTTTATTTGGGAGAGTTGTATTGATATTTGGAAATATCAAACTAAATATATATCAGCTACTTACAAAATACTTAAGGTGCAGGTGTTTTCATATATCCAAGGAAGCCAAACTGTAGTACGGTTTTGCATCATTTGTCAAACAGGCATGTCCGAATAAGGATCTGCATTATAAATAGCATGTTAATCTAAAATTACAAAATTCTAAAATAAATAAATGAAATAAGATATGAATTCAAAAACATAATCCTCAAGTAAGAAACAGAGGAAATGATTCTTAGATTAACCATAAAGACAGATAAAATGTAATTAATTGATCTCTTCAATTGGGATCATCGTAGGACGAGGATGTTAGAACAGTTCAGCAAAGAAATTAAATGAAAATAAGTATTTTCATTGGCAAAGTAGCGTTATGTGTGAAAAGTTCAAAGTAATAATTAGTGTACCTTTTAAGTAGAAAGGTAGTTTAAAAATTAGTGCTACAAGAAGAATATAGATATCCAAATAATTGTTGTCGCAGAGGACGCAAAATTCTCAAATCCGAAGCGTGCAAGATGGCTGCCATAGTAACGAGACGACAATCAGCGGTTGTCAAGGAAATCATCTAGAAGTTTTAAGGTATCGAATTCTACATTACATAGACAGGCCTCAAATGTCATTGCATTTCAAATGTTTGAAAGAATAAATTGAAATAATAATATTCAAACACAGACTATGTGAATGATAATTGATACCAAATAAATGTACATTAACCTTTAATTTAGATAATAATATAAATAAGAAATTCATTCATATTTTTAAATTGAGCAGTTTTCAAAAGCGCAAACAAATTTTCCTTTGATAAAAAAAAAATAATTTTAAAATATAAATAAAAGAACTCTAGCAACTTGTATAATTTAATAAATAAATAGGGGTGTTATATTTTGTCACATGTTTTGTTAAACTTTTATACATACATACTGTTTAAGAATTAAGTCAACAAAAGTAGAATCAAAAGCAGTGTTGTTATTTGAGGAAGTTTAAAATTTTTTTTTATATAGATACATATATTTGGTTAAATCATATAAAAGAAAATGAATTCACTACATACCCTAGAAGTACGGAGTCAATAGCTGGGCAAATTTAAAAACAATCAAAAGGTTATCAATATAATTAGCACCCAACAAAAGAATACAAAGAAAATATATACCAAATTAAGAAGTAAGTAGAAATCAATTAATTAATACTAAATTTAACAATTTATTAATATACTTAACAACAAATTAATATAAAGCATAATCACTTAATTAGCACCAAATAAAACCCATGATAATCAACGCAAATCAACCATATTTAAAACGAAATAATTGTTGCCCAACAGTGTGGCATTAAATTAATATATATATATATATATATATATATATATATATATATATATATATATATATATATATATATATATATATATATATATATATCTCCTCACTAGCGAATTTTTTTTTAATTCCTAAAAAAGAATAAAATTGTGTGTGGTTTATTTCTCCACTTTATTTAACTGAAATATGTTTCTTATTGACTTTTATATTGTCTCTGATGACCCTAAAGTTTTTTGAATAGCAAATTGCCTCTAAAAACTTGTATGTTCTGATTGACCCTACTCGCAGGTGAATAGACACAGCCGAAAAATAAAAAGTACTAATTGCATTTTTTTGACTAGCTTGAAACTCCAACAGCAAGTAGTCCAAGGACATATAACAATTTTGGATCCACCTAATAAACTTAAGAATAAATGCCACTTTCAACAGACGTGAATGGATATAACGCAACGTGTCTCTATTGACCCCATTCTACGGTACTTGTGTGTATAGAGATGATGTCTTTTGACAGAACCCATTTCTCTACACTAGTGTAATCACACAACTCACAATTAAAACTTCCCTGTTCAATACTTCTGTGTTTGGAGATGTGTGTTGACAAATTACCTTTCAGTACACTAGTGTATTCACACAACTAACATTTAACAGGTCTCTCTTCAATACTTGTGTTTGGAGATGATGTGCTTTGACAAATTGCTATTGATTACACTAGTGTAATCACATGCATCACATTTGAAATTTCTCTCTTCAACACTTCTGTGTTTGGAGATGATATGTCTTGAGAAATGGCTTTTAGTTAGGCTAGTGAAATCACACAACTTACATTTAAAAGGTCTCTCTTCAATACTTCTGTGTTTGGAGATGATGTGTGTTAACAAATTGCTTTTATTTACACTAGTGTAATCACACAAATCACATTTAAAAGGTCTCTCTTTCACACTTCTGTGTTTCGAGATGATGTGTGTTGACAAATTGCCTTTCAGTACACTAGTGTAATCACACAAATCACATTTAAAAGGTCTCTCTTCAAGACTTCTATGTTTGGAGATGATGTGTGTTGACAAATTGCCTTTATTTACACTAGTGTAATCACACAACTCACATTTAAAAGGTCTGTTTTTAACACTTCTGTGTTTGGAGATGATGTGTATTGACAAATGGCTTTTAGTTACGCTAGTGAAATCACACAACTCACATTTAAAAGGTCTCTCTTGAATACTTCTGTGTTTGGAGATGATGTGTGTTGACAAATTGCCTTTCAGTACACTAGTGTAATCACACAACTCACATTTAAAAGGTCTCTCTTCAATACTTCTGTGTTTGGAGATGATGTGTACTGACAAATTGCTTTTATTTACACTAGTGTAATCACACAAGTCACATTTAAAACGTCTGTCTTCAACACTTCTGTGTTTGGAGATGATGTGTATTGACAAATGGCTTTTAGTTATGCTAGTGAAATCACACAACTCACATTTAAAAGGTATCTCTTGAATACTTCTGTGTTTGGAGATGATGTGTCTTGACAAATTGCCTTTCAGTACACTAGTGTAATCACACAACTCACATTTAAAAGGTCTCTCTTCAATACTTCTGTGTTTGGAGATAATGTGTACTGACAAATTGCTTTTCTTTACACTAGTGTAATCACACAAGTCACACTCAAAACGTCTGTCTTTAACACTTCTGTGTTTGGAGACAAATGGCTTTTAGTTATGCTAGTGAAATCACACAACTCACATTTAAACGGTCTCTCTTCAATACGTCTGTGTTTGGAGATGATGTGTTTCAACCAATTGCTTTTAGTTACACTAGTGTAACTACACGAATCACATTGAAAATTTCTCTTTTCAACACTTCTGTGTTTGGAGATGATATGTCTTGACAAATGGATTTTTCGAGTTGTAGTATGATCACATTGAATGCTTCTCTCTTCAGTACTTCTGTGTTTGGGGATAATACATAGGGACAGGTTCCTTTTTGCAGCTGTAGTGTAATCACAGTTGTCACTTTGTTTGAAAACAGCATTAACTGAGAAGTCTACTGTATCCTGTAAATTACAGTGATCACTTACATAATCACACTTACCGTCTAGCTGTTCGGAAACATGAGTATTTACACTGGTTTTGTAACCATTATTTTCAGAATTATCGCTATCACTATAATATTCTTTTTTAAAATCCACATGTGCAGTCAAATCAGATTCTGTTATTTCTATTTTGAAACCTTCATCTGTTTTTACTTCTTCCTTGCACTCGAATTTTAATTCCAAATGGCCACCGGCCTGGCATCCATGTTTATTGTGTTCCATTACAAATGTTTTACTTTTCAGACTTCCAGCAAATATTGTTGTTCTTCTTAATGACTAAATGTACTAATTAAGTAGTTGTCTTTAGAATAAAACGACCAAATGAATTTCACAACTATTATATGTTAGACACTAAATAACTGATAGTCACTTAAGGCTATGGTATGATGGTACAAATAACTAGAGATATGATAATCAGCGTTTGGATTTGGGGTTTCGAGTAGTGATGGGTTGTTATTTAACAATCTGTTATTTTGGATCTGTTTCCGAGCCGCAACAGTAACAACCTGATATGGATATATAAAAATAACAGGTTAGAGGAGGAGCAGAAACGCTACAGCAGAAATCCATTTGCGCTTGCGCTTTACACCAGAACTCTGACTCGTATCTGTTTCTGTTGCTCTGCAACTAGCTACGATAAAACAACATCGGTTTTCATCTGCAACTGTTATAACAGGATGAATGGACATGAGACTGGGAATGCGATATATGTATAGGTATTGAGTATAGAGCGGACTTTACTTCATAACATATTACTTAACACTTTATACTAATGTGCTCACAGCTTTGGGAACGTAGTACAATGAAACTGTTTTAATTTTTAATTAATTTTAACAGGTTGTTGATGGGGATACGGCATACGGACACGGACACTACTACAGAGTACAGGGTGTATCCTGTTAATCTGAGGTATATTTATTTTATTTTTTGGTTACAATAGTTCATGTATTTCATATAACTAATTTTCAAGGAAAAGATGGCTATAGAGGTTTTCAAGCTCAATGCTTAACTAATACTTAATTTCTAAAGAAAATTCGAAAGAAATTCTTTATTGTTGAATTTTTTACCTAATTATTATTAGTGATGAGTACCCAAAAAAACTCTTCATCATTTTTTTATAAAAAATTTATTAATTGTTTTAAACATAAAACAAAAATATGTTTTATTTTAAACATTATAATTGCATAGTATAGTAAACAATATAAATTATGTTTCAGAGAATTAGAGATATCTAAAGTTTTTGCTCTATCCACATATTGTTTCATAATTATTTTTGTCTTTTTATTCAAATTAATTCCCTTCACATCTCAGGCCGGATCAACTGATAGTTACATCGCCCGGCGATCGAACCTGTGTAGCAGCGAATCTCCTTTACCCAACTATACCACCGGACGGGTTCAGCCATGATATAATGACTTAGAAGAGATATGATATTGCGCATAAGCCCCGCCCCTTTATATGACGTCACGCGGTGAGTAACGTTATAGAAGTCCAACTACACACTAAAAACAAAGTCATTCGCAATCAAGAAGTTTCTATACGTCAGTTTAATGCGGTTGAAGTTACGTCTATATTGTCTTTTTCAGATAATATAGATCGCAGGACTAAATTTATTCATTTTCATTCTTATTACTTCCAACTGTATGCACTTAAATATTAGTAAAATACGTAATTTGTTAGGAGGTTGTGATGAAACGTCAAACCACACTGCAAGACAGCATATTATTGTTGCATTGGACTCACCACTTGACACCATGCGCGTGACAGGTCTAAAAATAGGTATTCGGAATATCATATCTCTCGTTATTTGTATCATGGGTTCAGCTACTGTTACTACGTCTACGTGGAATTCTTAATAATCAATAGTTCATACTGTTATTTTGAACCTGTTATATTTAACTGTTGTGTCTAAATAACAGTAACTGTTGCGACCTGTTAAAGCAATATAACAGTTTTTCCCATCACTTATTTCAAGACTGGCAGTATCCAGGTATTCAGTATCCACTAGTGATGGGCACAATGACGTCTATACGTCATTGGATGGGCACTATCGAATGAAAACGAATGCGTTATTCGATACCTATTACTATCGATAGTAACCATCGAATGAATATTTTAAATGAACGAAAATCACTATTGTTAGGGAAATTAGTAGGTACTATTGTCAGAATAAAATTCTATCCAACTCTATCGAATGAAAATAACTATCGACAGTGAAATTAGTATGTACTTCCTACAACCGGTGTAATTAACGGCGACTGAAACAATTTGAATAACCAGTAGGTGAGAAGTATAATATATATATATATATATATATATATATATATATATATATATATATATATATATATATATATATATATATATATATATATATATATATATATATACATCTGCAAGTCTGCGCATATAAAACTAAATAACGCAATCAATTAACACATTTAACACTAAAGAGTGTATGAGTTTGAGCAGTTGTGCTGATGTTATTCAAGTTCGTTGAACACCTGTTTCGTCCGATTGTACAAGACAACTAAGAACTAAGATCAAAATTTGAAAATCAAGAGATGCAAATGCAAGGCATCAAGTGATGATTCATCATAACTTAATGATCTATAGATCATTGTCGTAACTGTAAATAAGCGGTACTGTTCGTGTCTTTTCGATTTTCAACATATTTTAACGAATGACAAACATCGAACAATTTGACTATCGATAGTGACCATACCTAATTACTAGTATGCACTACTAAAACCTAAAACGTAACCCTAAATTATAATAGAGCGTAATAGATGCGTAAGGTGGTAAATTCAAACATTTCGGCGTACGCGATTTTAGGTAATGGTGAGGTGACTGTAGAAAGTGCCCTCGAACTTGTGACAAAATTTTAGGAGAACGTTAAGAAAATCGAAATAAAATGGAAATCTAAATACATATTTTTTAATCTCTTCCGATTCAGAGACGCAGGTTGTTAAAATGGTCCTTTCCAAACCCCACTAAGGTTTATATTTAATTTAATATTGGTGAAATGGTTGAGGCCGATACTTGATGCAAATCCATATCAATAAAATTAAAAATCGATATACTATAGTGTAAATCTCATACCGTTTTAGAATCTGATGTTTTGCTGTGAAATAGACCATCGAACTAAGCACACTTTATTAGTTAGAGATCAATTGGCGAGTTCACCAGGCGCCAGCTCTGCCAGCAGCTGCAGTATGTAAAAAATGTTGATATTTGTCATTATTTTTTGACATAACAATGAAGCTCCTGGCACCTGATGAACTCGCTCAATGATAATAAATACACTATACACTTTTGTTTGCCATCACAAAGCTAAGCTTAAGCAAATGACAAAGTTCACCAGACACCAACAGTTGAATAGTTATGTCAACGTATGCGTTCACTAGTCCCACTGAGTTTCTACTGGAACTTAACTGTAACCAATTTGTCTAAGCGGAACGACAGACAAAATAGTGCTTGAAGTCAACAGTGCGTTAATCCGTCAAAATATATCGGAAGTCAGCAGAAAAGCGCTTAAACTCAGCTGGTGAATTCAGTCATTATCAAACTCAAACTAAACTTTTAAACACAAATATTTAAAAACCAATGATATAGTAATATAAACTGATAGGCGTTAAAAAAAATTGTACCAGAAGGTATTTACCGTTTACCGAATAGTACACAGCTGGTCATACGGTACATGGATCCGGTGTAGTAATTTTCGAACATTATTAACAGCCCGGTAAATGGTTCATAAAATAAGTGAATTTAACCTCACAATCTTCAAAATTTTTGTTTCTTTATAGTTATATTTTGTGCACATTTACAGCAATCAACAGTTTTCTGAAATTTTAAAAGCACGAAAATAAATAACGAATAAACATTAGAACTTGTAAGGAAAAGCCAACCATCGCTGGCACTCCTTTTTGTTTTGGTGAATTTTTCTAAAGAATTTTCTTATTTTATAGTTATGAAGTTTTTTCTTCAAGTCATATGCCTTTAAATATTAAAGAAATCGTTTTAGTTTATGCTTTATTAGGTAACTGATAAATAATTATATTGTCACATCCGCGAGTTAACACATGGCTTCACACGATATGTCACGTAGATGGTATCAAGTTACATTTACATGCAGCAGTTCCCATCAGCAGATTCTACGAATTATACCGACCGTTGCAGATAGTGCCAGCAGTGCGAATTCAGAAGAAGCTAGATCTGCATGTTCTCGCGAGAACCTGCAACGAACACTTGTCCGATTATATAAAGCCATTGTTTTGTGTAATATTTGTTCAGTATTATTTTAGGCAGTAACTATGCTAGTTTGTTGTCAGATAGTTTAAGTACTTTAATAATTTTTTTTAGAAAAGCAACCTAAGTACCAGTGTTGTTAATTCGCGTCTCTATAAGAATTAGGTATATGAACTTTGTTACTTCTATGGTCAAATGTTGGTTATAAATTGTGTTGGTGACAGCGAACACTCTGGAATTATATTTCTAGAAGAAGGGGCCAGAAGTGACAGGTGTAGACGATCTAGAATCTAGAAATATAGAAAAGTCGTGTTTTGCTAGTCAACAAACCCAGAACCCCGAAGACTGTAAAAATAGATTAGGCAATGATAGCGACAAACTGATATTATCAGGGATTGTAGTAAATTGTTACACAAGTTTTTCTGTCATATTAAAGACAAAAACTAAAAAATGTTTGTCAGAATACTCCAATAACAGTAAAATGTAAACAACTTTAAAATCATAGAATTTCTATAATTTGAATTGCATAAATTGATTTGGCGTAGGTTAAATACTTTGGAAAACATTAAACATACTTTTCTAAAGTATAATTTATTCATCAAAAGTTTTATCGCTGAAACAAACAAAAATTTCTCAATCCCGAAGTAAACCAAGTGATCTCTTGATTTTGATAAATATGGAAATATTCATTATTTATACTTGTAAACTTTAACTTAACAGCGAGTCTATGGTCTATAGGTTAGATTTAATACAATTTACATAGATAAACACGCTTTTGCTCTATGTAATCCGATTTACGATCTATTTACAGACTGTTTGGGTTTGGATCGATACATAAATCTTGCACCAGGTTGATGCACCGGGTATATGCGATGGACAGAGTCACCTTTTACATTTTCGAACGCTTGTAGTGTAACCGTTATCTACCCGGTTAATTTTCGTAAATGCCGCCATGCAGGTTTTCCGATCCCATTCTGTGTTGCATAGGCAAGTCGATAACTAGATTTAATTGGTTGCCAGTTCGGCGCGAAAATTGAATGCCACTGTTACCCTTACCTGTCATTTAATATCTGTATCCTGTATCTAATGTCCAGATTCACAAAGCTCGATTAAGTAGTTAACGGCCGGTTAGTTAATCAAGGCTTAATACAACCCACCACAGCTCCTAAACATTTGGTTGTCATGGCAAAATCCCGAATAATAGTCTGTGATTGGTCGTCTGAAGTCTTGATTAACTAACCGGTCGTTAAATATTTAATCGAGCATTGTGAAACTGGGCATAAGTCCTCTATTTTAGTGAATTTTTATTAAGAAAATTCACTAATAGAGTGGTATCGATGGTAAGACTTTTGGAAAATGTCTTCAAATGAGCGCGATTTATTAGGGCCCATAGAACCCAAATCCAAGGTCCGTTTAAATGTTCATATATATATATATATATATATATATATATATATATATATATATATATATATATATATATATATATATATATATATATATATATGTATATATATATATATATATATATATATATATATATATATATATATATATATATATATATATATATATATATATATATATATATATATATATATATATATATATATATATATATATATATATATATATATATATATATATATATATATATATATATATATATATATATATATATACGCATACATATTGGTACGGTGGTTAAGGGGCAAGAAAGTGTCTTTGAACCGAGGGTAACTGGGTTCGATCCCAGGGTTCTCCTTTCACTTTTTAAGTACAAACTGTAACATTAACAGCAACCGAGGTTCTGGCATTATATTTGAGCAAGTTGAATGTCTGCACGTTCCGCCCTTCGGGGGGCGTAAAGCCGTCGGTCCCGTGTCTATGCGATGTTGGGCACGTTAAAGATCCCTACCCTCCTTACAGAAAGGCAGGGGTTCGTCAACATTTTCAGGATAGCGAGGTGAAGCTGCCGCCTGGCGTCGGTGATTGTCCATAGCCGTATACACATGTATATATATATATATATATATATATATATATATATATATATATATATATATATATATATATATATATATATATATATATATATATATATATATATATATATATATATATAACCCTAAGAAGAATTCAGCTCCGGGGCCTGATGGTGTATCTTGTCGCTTATTTCAGATCGCACATATGTACTTGAGCAGGCCAATCTGTTATATCGTAAACAAGATGTTTGAAAAGGGAGTGGTTCCAAAGAAACTTAAATCTAGTGTGGTAATACCTATTTTTAAAGCAGGTGATCCCTTGGAACCATGCAACTATAGACCCATAAGTCTTATTAACACACTGGCAAAAATTTTTGAAAAATGCCTTTTAAAAAGATTGATGGCTTCTTGGACGCTTTCAAGGTACTCTCTCCTGATCAGTATGGATTTAGACCAAATGTCTCCACTGGGTCAGCACTTCATAGACTTACGTCGGCAATCCTGAGTAACTTTGACCGTGATAAAACAAACAATAGGTGTGTTTTTAGATTTAACAAAAGCTTTCGACACTGTGTCTCATGAGATGCTACTCTATAAGCTTGAGTGTGTTGGTGTTCGGGGGATTGCATTGCAGGTGTTTAGAAGTTACCTGACAGAACGAGGGCAGGTGGTTAAGGTGGGGGATAGTCTTAGCAGGCCGTTAATGATTACAAGGGGAGTGCCACAGGGAACAATTTTGGGGCCGGTTCTGTTTTTGATATACATAAATGACATCCTATTGAAGTTTAAGAGTAAGTGTACAATTCTTTCATACGCAGATGACAATGTTCTGCTTTGTGATGGTGATAATTGGAACACAACCTACCATAAAACGGTTGATATTCTTGGTCAGGTAAATAGGTCGTTTAACGCGAACAGCTTATTTATAAACATTGATAAGACAAAATCAATTATGTTCTCACCCACAAAAGCTGGTGTTAAACAAGATCTTCCTGATATAGGAATGGATGCAACCAACTCATGTATAAAACGAGTGACAGAGATAAAATATCTGGGTATTGTGGTGGATCAGCATATAAAATGGCATGAACATGTGGCCTATCTTAACAACAGACTGTGTAAGCTGATACATCTGTTCTACATGCTCAGGAGTGTTTTAAATATTAAAACACTAAGGATTGTTTATGACTGCCTAGTCTCATCTGTTCTGCGATACGGCATTCTGTGCTGGGGATCGGCCTACCGGGCGACACTTGCTCCACTGCAGGTGACGCAAAATTTTATCCTCAAGACAATATTTAACAAGAGACTTGATTATCACACGGATCTACTGTATAACGAACACACGAATATACTGAATGTATTAGGATTGTATGCGGTATCTGTAATTGAATATACGCATTTTAGCAGAGAGTCGCATACTGATACAGGTAACAAATATATGACAAGGCAGCAGTCAAAGTCTTTACTAGTTGCACCTAAATGCGTGAAAAATGTCACTCAGCGGTCTGTGTGCTTTGTCGGGTCAAAATTGTATAATTTGGTTCCCAGTGATCTCAAAAACACTCGCAGAAACTACAAATTCAGAAAGAAACTGGCCGATTTCGCCATGAATAACTACACTGTACTGGAGTATAACCTCTATCATTTCTATGATATATCAGTGAGAGGGAGTGGGGTAATATAGGACAGGGTAACACAGCATATTTTATACTAGTTTTATTTTTTTGTTGGCATATATTGTTTTCTTATTCATTCAGAGCACATACAAGTTATTAAACTTAGGTGCTCTGTTTGTTTCCTTTTGTATTCTGCATTATTTTTTACTGTTTGTAATTTTAATGTTTTGTAAATTGATGAATACTGAAATAAATTGAAATTGAAATAAATATATTCAACCGATAACTCAAAAAAAAAACACTTCACCAAGCGAAACCAAATTGGATGAGTTCGTTAGACAGTTATGACACTGAAATACTTTTAGAAAAAAATGCGAAAAACTTTTAGAAAACGCAATATATTTTAAATTAGTAGAAGTATGAAACTAAAGCTTTACACGCACGTAGATATCTTATAAGTGGTCCTATCTACCAAATTTATTTTTTAAGCCTCCCATTCTTCACGGTATTTACAAACCATCTCCGTCTCCTAGTTTAATCTAACAAAACTACCTAGCTATTTGTCATCTGTTATTCTGCTGACAGCAGTCGTGAGAAAAACATCGTGTGCGTTCTGCGCATAACCTCGAAATCGACTCCGCTAATACCGTAGAATGTAAAACAACTACCTATATTCTAAGGTTAATGTTCATACAAATAGTAGATATATAATAACCAAACTTTTAATTTTAACCTAACTTTATTTAACAAATGCTCTCGACCGTCTACTGTAGTATATTATGATTCTAACATCAAATGAAACAAATAAGAAAGTCATCGGTAAATCAAGCTGTGTGCATCACATTCAGATCCTTGCATCAATGCATGTAGGTACTATATTACCAAAGCGAAAAAAAATTATTTTCAGAAAAAATATACCTACTTCAAACTAATACAATAAGTACCTACTTATAATACTCGGGTACTTATTGTTTTCTTTACTTTTAGTTTTGAGTGAATTTTTATTTTTAAAAAAATCACTAATAGAGAGGTATCGATGGTGAGACTTTGCAACATTTTTTTTTCAAATGAGCCCAAACTAGGGCCCCTAGGACCCTTATCCGGGGTCAGTTCCAATTTTTATATGTTTATATATATATATATATATATATATATATATATATATATATATATATATATATATATATATATATATATATATATATATATATATATATATATATATATATATATATATATATATATATATATATATATATGAATCCGTCCGATAACTCAAAAAATTATTAACCGATTTCGATGAAACTCGGCAAGTGCCTTTCTTTTGTTAATGGCTTGTATGAGTTCGTTAGCCAGGAAAATCGGACAAGGTTTTTCGGAAAAATGTTGAGTTTCCTTTCTAAAAAAATTTTTTTCTCCGAAAATTACAAAGCTGTTTTAAAGAAATTTACTAGATATGTTGCTTTGGAAAAGGCCTTTCTAAGTACCAAAATCCAACTTTCTAAGTTTATAGAAAATTGAGTTATTCAAATTTTGAGTTTTTGAAAGAAAAAAAAATTCTCCGAATATTACAAAGTTATTTTAATGAAATTTGGTGGATATCTTGCCTTAGAAAAGACCTTACTACATACCAAAATCTAACTTTCTAAGTTTATAGAAAATTGAGTTATTCAAGTTTGAAGCATTTAATAAAAATTCAATACCATAACGCACTTGCTACGTCCCGAACTTTTACTCTTCATGTAGTAGATGGAAAATTTGAAGTAATAGAAACTACATAATATCATAAATTATATAAAAAGACGTTCAGTGTAAATTATTAAAATTTTAATTTCAAATAAATTTTGTATTGTTTATATTTATTTCATTTAAAAAAATATCTTTAATAGTAAATGTCTTTCTTTGATAAAAGCAGGCATCAAACTTGGTTGCCTATATAGTAGAAACAATGTGTCATATTTCATTGAAACAAATTTATTGTTTGAAAATAAATAAACATTTTTCAAAAGTCTGGATGCAGCAAATGTGTTATGGAAGTGAATTTCCATCAAAATGTTTTTAATAGCAAATGCGAGCAGAAATCAATCTGATTATCGGTATAGCCTATGTAGTAGAAACAATTTACTATATTTTATCAAATTTACTATATTTTATCAAAATTACTTATGGTTTGAAAATATACAACAATTTTCCGAAAATAAACTTAAATGTTGGTTTTTTAACCAATAAAGCTCACGTTAATAGCAAATTGAGTTATTGAAATTTGAATGATTTAATGAAAATTCGGTAAATTTGCAGATTAGCTCCCGAACGCTTTTCAAAAAATTGTTTTCAGAAATATTACTAGGACCCCACCTGGATACACAAACCACAAGCAAAATTTCTAGTTCACACCCCCCAAGGAAGTTACGGGACTGGGAGTGAATAGGGGTGCTGGGCGGGGTAGGTAGTAAAAAGGAACTATGAGCAGAAAAAGTGAAGAAAACTGCTTAAAAGCTGACTATTTGGAGCCATATTTCCATTAAACCCCGCCTACCCCGCACAGCACCCCTATTCGCCCCCAGGTCAGGTAACTTCCTTGGGGGGTATGAACAAGAAGTTTTTCTTGTGGTTTATGCAACGAGGGTGGTTGTATGCACACGAGGGGGGAAGGAAAATACCTACTACGGAGAACCCCCCCCTCCGCTTAGACTTGCGGTAGGGTTGGGGGGTTGGGGGTGGCTGCTTCGTCGTGGGGATTTTCCTTCCCCCCTCCCGTGCATACAACCACCCTCGTTGCATGAACCACAAGAAAAAATTCTTGTTTATACCCGCCAAGGAAGTTACGGCACCTGGGGGAATAGGGGTGCTGTGCGGTGTAGGCAGGGTTTAAGGGGGATATGGCTTCAAGATGTGAAAAATACAACTTTCAAGCCCGTTTTATTCGCATTTTGTGCTCATATTTCCTTTTTACTACCTACCCCGCCCAGCACCCCTATTCACTCCTGGTCCCGTAACTTCCTTGGGGGGTGTGAACAAGAAATTTTTCTTGGGGTTTGTGCATCCAGGGGGGGGGGTGAGTTGGGGGCTGGGAAAGTTTCTGAAAACAGTTTTTTGAAAAGCGTTCGGAAGCTAATCTGCAAATTTACCGAAAATTCGCTACCATAACGCACTTACTGCGTCCAGATTTTTTTCTTATAAACGCATCATATTTCGATAAAAAATGCAAAAATGTATTAACAAATTTGTTCTACGAAAATTAGCTAAAAGAATTATAGACCATAAACTTCACTAAACCTACAAATAAATATCTCAAAAAGTTCGGGGCGCAGCAAGTGCGTTATGGTAGTGAATTTTCATAAAAATGTTTCTAATAGCAAATATGTGTTTTTTTTTTCAGAAAGCAGGTATCAAATTTGATTACCAGTATAACATATATAGTAAAACCAATGTGCCATGTTTCATCAAAATAACTTTATTGTTTGAAAACGTACAAAAATTTCCGAAGGTAAACTTAAAGTGTAACCGAAAAAATCCGTTTCTTGGTCAACCTTATAGGTTAATAGCAAATTGAGCTTTTCAAATATCAAGCATTTAATCAAAATTCGCTACCATAACGCACTTGCTGCGTCCAGAATTTCTTTACTTACAAACATGCATTATATTTCGATGGAAAATGCAAAAATATAAGGCGTTTTTGGACTAAAAAAATTATTTGTATCACCAACGACTTATGGGCCACCCTGTGATTGTAGAAATATTTTTTTAAGATGTAGCTCAAGACACCCTATAATTAATGTGTACAATTTTTTTTTCATATCTTGTATAATAACGGATATATTGAGCTTTATTGATTTTTTACGAAAATTCGACAAAAGTTATATACCTACCATTAAACGATAAACGCTATAGCTAAGACTACTGCCAAGTATCAGAGAAAGAGTCTATTTGAAATGAATTTTCTGGAAACATTTTAGTAAAATTAAGGACAATGACGGTTGAAACTAATACATCAGGGTTTGTAAAACATCCTTCTTGAGACATTTTCTTTCCACAGCCCGTATTAGATTCAAGTTCTTTGCCTAAATGTTGCGAACTGACGTTTTGAGGAAAACCCCAATTTATTTTCTTTAAATGCCCATAACTTTTTTGTCTTTTGACCTATAGCGCTGAATTTTGGTAGGTAATTTACCTATAGCGATGAGCCAAATTTGGTTGTCCTTACTTTGTTATTTTCGGAGATATGAATTTTTTTCTAAAGAAAACACAAAATGTTCCGGGAAAACCTCGGCTGATTTTCCTGGCTAACGAACTTATCCAAGCCACTTACAAAAGGAAGGTATTCACCAAATTTTGTCAAAATCGGCATATTATCTTTTGGGTTATCCTCATTAGTGAATTTCTTTTAAAGAAAATTCACTAAAAGCATTAACTTAACTAAACTGAGAGCCAAAGCATCAAAGAAAGGGTCTATTTGAAATGAATATTTTGTAAATATTTTAGTAAAATGAAGGGCAATTACGGTTGAATATGAAACTTAAGGGTTTGCAGAACACTCTTCTTGCAAACACGCGTACCAAATTTGGTTATCCTTACTTTGTTATTTACGGAGATATGAATTTTTTTTTTGGAAGAAAACACAAAATTTTCCGGAAAAACCTGGTGCGATTTTCCTGGATAACGAACTTGTCAATGCCACTTGCAAAAGAAAGGTACTCACCAAATTTGATCAAGATCGGTCCATTATTTTTTGAGTTATCGGTCGGATATATATATATATATATATATATATATATATATATATATATATATATATATATATATATATATATATATATATATATATATATATATATATATATATATATATAAACACAGATCCCTCATTAGCGAATTTAAAAAAAAATCGCTAAAATGATAGGGTTCATAGCTTTCGAATTATTTCAATTCTATTGCAACTTTTCACATTTTCGGGACATATAAAACATTGCGGCGTTTTTACCAACATATAGCGGAGTCCCACGAAAATGACGCATTCAGAGATTTTCGTTTATATTATTCGTCGAAAAAACTGAGCTGCCATATACAGGCGCTCTCAAATACCTAGTGACTAAATTTGGAAAAATTTAAGCTGCCGTAACTAATTTTTTTCAAATAAAACGGCCTGTATTTTGTGTTCCAGAAGTAAACGGCACGCCCCCTGCTTCAAGTTTTGTATTACACTCCCCATACTTACAAATTCCAGTTTTGGAAATATTTACATTTATAGTCGCATACCATGATTCATGTAGGGATCAGTTTTTAGTGAATTTTCGTAGAAAAAATTCACTAATGGGGAGATCCCGACTTTTGAATTTTGAAAAAATTTTTGCAAACGAGTGCGAACTAGGACCCCTAGAACCCATATCCGGGGTTAGTTTCAATTTTTATATGTTTATATATATATATATATATATATATATATATATATATATATATATATATATATATATATATATATATATATATATATATATATATATATATATATATATATATATATATATATATATATATATATATATATATATATATATATATATATATATATATATATATATATATATATATATATATATATATATATATATATATATATATATATTTTTATATATATATATATATATATATATATATATATATATATATATATATATATATATATATATATATATATATATATATATATATATATATATATATATATATATATGTATATGTATCACACCGATAACTCAAAAAATAATGGGCCGATTTTGATAAAATTTGGCATGTACGTTTCTTTTGTAAATAGCTTGGATAAGTTCGTTAGTCGGGAAAATCTGACGAGGTTTTCCGGGAAAATTTTGAGTTTTCATTCGAAAAAAATTCTTATCTCAAAAAGTAATAAGACGATTTTAATAAAATTTGGCATGTACCTTCCTTTTATAAATGGCCTTGATAAGTTTGTTACCCAGGAAAATCGGACGAGGTTTTCCGGGAAAATGTTGAGTTTTCATTCAAAAAAAATTTTATCTCAAAGAATAATGGGCCTATTTTGATAAAATTTGGCATGTACC
Source organism: Tillus elongatus (assembly GCA_964006375.1). NCBI lineage: Eukaryota > Metazoa > Arthropoda > Insecta > Coleoptera > Cleridae > Tillus > Tillus elongatus. The sequence continues at coordinate 100,490,017 of OZ023267.1, forward strand.
TTCCTTTTATAAATGTCTTTGATAAGTTCGTTAATAAGAAAAATCGGACGAGGTTTTCCGGAAAAATTTTGAGTTTTCATTAAAAAAAAAAATTTATCTTAAAAAATAAAAACTCCATGATAACCAAATTTTGTAGGTACGTTTACGATATAAAAAGTAAACTATACACCAAAATTTAGATTTCTATGTTACAAGAAAAAAAGTTATAATAAAATATTTGGTGCCAGATCATTTTTATGAAAATTCACTACCATAACGCACTTGCTGCGTCTTCGACTTTTAATTTTTTAAGTTGTTTATTCGAATCTAATAACCGATCAGATTATGTGATTATTTAGCGAATTGTCAAAGAAAAATATTAATATAAATTTTTGTAAAATATTTGTGAAATGTTGGTAATTCATAATAAATATCAGGGTGAAAAAATAAATTTTCATTTTGGAAGTTTCATTTCGGAAGTTTAAGTTTATTTTCGGAAAATTTTTGTACCTTTTCAAACAATAAATTTATTTTGATTAAATATGGTACATTCTTTTTACTATATATGTTACACACTGGTAACCAGATTTCATTGCTGCGTTCATTAAAAAAAGACATTTGCCTTTAAAAACATTTAAAAAAATTCACTACCATGATGCACTTGCTCCGTCCAGGCATTTTTTAATTCAAGCAGTTCGGTAGCTGAGTTTTAGGGGCACGCGTTAGTGGCTCAAACCACGGAGAGCGCGATCTAAACGACTTCTAACATAAAGTAAAGCATTTTATCAATAAAAAGTCTGGACGCAGCAAGTGCGTTATGGTAGGGAATTTTCATAAAAGGGGTTTTAATAGCAAATATGTGTTTTTTGATTAAAGCAGGTAGGAAATTTGGTATAACGCATATAGTAGAAACAATGTACCATATTTCATCGAAAAAACTTTATTGTTTGAAAAAGTACAATAAACTTTAAATGTTCCCTAAATAACTGGTCCGCTTTTCCTAGCCAACGAACCTCTTCAAGCTATTTACCCACCTGCCAAGATATATTTATTCAAAAAAGCTTTTGGACGAAACTCACAAAAAAAATTTACACGACAATTTGCAAACAATTTTTTCACGAAAATCGGAAAACATTTTTTTAGAATAATATATTAAACATTTATTACTAATTACCAAAATTTCACAAAAACCGTACAGTTATTTCTACAGAAACACAGAAAAATTTCTGCGGAAACTTCACGTTAAAAGTTTCTAAAACAATACATAAAATTTCAATTATCTACCTAATCTGTAGTTAGCATTGAAAAAAGAAATGTGTATTTTTTTAACTTTTCACGGAAACTTGAACCAGTGGAAATAAAGAAAAAAAACTATGGACGTAGCAAGTGCCTTATGGTAGTGAATTTTCATAAAAATGTTTTTATTGCAAATATTTGTTTTCTTTTTATTTAAGAAAGCAGGCATCAATTTTGGTTACCAGTATAACCTATATAGTAAAAAGAAAGCAGGCATCACATTTGGTTACCAGTATAATCTATATAGTAAAAACAATGTGCCATATGTTTCATCAAAATAAATTTATTGTTTGAAAATGTACAAAAATTTCCGAAAGTAAACTTAAAGTATTCCCGAAAAAACTCGTTTCTTGGTCATCCTTATAGGTTAATAGCAAATTGAGCTATTCAAATATTAAGCATTTGATCAAAATTCGCTACCATAACGCACTTACTGCCTCCAATTTTTTTTTTCTTACAAACATGCATTATATTTCGATGGAAAATGCAAAAACGCAATAACATAAGGCGTGTTTGTATAAAAAAAAAAAGAAAATTTGTATCACCAACGACTTATGGGCCACCCTGTGATTGTAGAAATAATTTTTTAAGATGTAGCTCAAGACACCCTATAATAAATATATACAATTTTTTTCATATCTTGTATAATAACAGATATATTGAGCTTTATTGATTTTTTTTTACGAAAATTCTACAAAAATTATATACCATTAACGATAAACTCTATAGCTAAGGCTACTGCCAAGCATCAGAGAAAGAGTCTATTTGAAATGAATTTTCTGGAGGCATTTTAATAAAATGAAGGACAATGACGGTTGACACTAAGACATCAGGGCTTGTAAAACATTCTTCTTGAGACATTTTATTTCCATAGCCAGTATTAGATTCAAGTTCTTTTCCTAAATGTTGCCAATTTTGACGTTTAAATCGCAACTTTGACGTTTTGTGAAAAACCCCAATTTATTTTTGTTTAAATACTTATAACTTTTTTGTCTTTTGACCTACAGAGCTAAATTTTGGTAGGTAACTTGCCTATAATAATATAAATCCGTGTATAAAATTTGGTTGCCCTTACTTTGTTAATTTTGGAGATATAAAATTTTTTCGAAAGAAACACAAAATTTTCCGGGAAGACCTCGGCGGATTTTCCTGGCTAACGAACCTATCCAAGCCACTTGCAAAAGGAAGGTACTCACCAATTTTGACATTTAAAATCGGAATTTTGACGTCTTGAGGAGAACCCAAATTTATTTTTCTTTAAATGCCTGTAACTTTTTTGTCCTTTAACCTACGGAGCTAAATTTTGGTATGTAACTTGCCTATAACGTTATAAACCCGCGTATGAAATTGTTGCCCTTACTTTGTTAATTTTGAAAATATAAAAAAAATCGATTTTTTTCGAAAGAAAACACAAAATTTTCCGGGAAAACCTCGGCGGATTTTCCTTGCTAACGAACTTATCCAAGGCACTTGCGAAAGGAAGGTACTCACCAAGTTTTATCAAAATCGGTTCATTATTTTTTCAGTTATAGGTGTGACACATAAATATATATATATATATATATATATATATATATATATATATATATTTATTTATTTATTTATTTATTTATTTATGTGTCACACCTATAACTGAAAAAATAATGGACCGATTTTGATAAAACTTGGTAAATATATATATATATATATATATATATATATATATATATATATATATATATATATATATATATATATATATATATATATATATATATAAAGTCTGAAACTGACCTCGGATTTGGGTTCCGGGAGTCCTAAATAGCGCTCATTGGAAGAAATGTTTTCAACATTCAAAAGTCGGGATCTCCTCATTAGTGAATTTTTTTAAGAAAATTCACTAATATACCGAAGCGGAAAAAAATAACGTAGATAATCCTATTAAATTGATTACTTCTTACCGTTTTATACCAAAATTGATTTGAATATTTGAATTTTTTGTCTTCAAAAATCGATTAATAATCACATAATCTGATCGAATCATGGTATGCGATTGTAAATGTACCTAAATACTAAATACAGAAGGTTTTCGATAATTCGGTCTAATTAATGCAAACGGCTATCCAAAATTTTAGAACATCCGAATTATTAAGTTTAATCTACATACATGCATAATGTATGTATGTATTTGAATGCAGCGTTTATGCTTTTAAATATGTTATAAGTATGCACATATGTATGTATTTACATACGCTTGCATACAATTTTTATTTAAATACGAATTCTTGACAAACAAATTTTGTCAATACGTACAGTAGGGGTTATAAGAAATAAACTGTTTGATCACTTGTGAGTTGTCACAAAATAGTATGTTATAAAGGAGGTCCGGAAATGATGAGCAAAAAATTCAGGGAGTTATGCTACTCGAAAAATTAGGGCCACAAGTTCCCAGATGATTTTTTTGAAAACTCAAGAATAACTGGGTCTCAAAAATATTATTATTGCCATTCATCCTATTTAACAATTAACCTGGACAACAAACTATTATCTCTAAGTGAAGATTGGAACCTGTGATGAGCACTGATAAGTACACTTGGAGAACCCAAATCACCACAACACATTTTAAAAGACCTGACGATCGTTTCACTAACCAAGTTAGCGTCATCAGAGGATGAAACATTCTAAAGACTTAAAAAACTAACATCAACTTATATACCGGATCTCAAGTAAAGAGATCGAACCGAGATGAGACACCAGTCGTAGGCAAATTCCAAAGTGTATTGTATTTTTATCGCCGGACAAGGTCTTTGCGCTATCCCTACTGCTTTATCTAAAAAGTGTCCATCTGTAATGATTTCGAGAAGGTTCAACGACAGCTAAATTAACAACAAACAGAAAACAAAGAAAATATTGACGGAATCAAAGACGTTCAGAAGAGAAAAATCGGAAAAAAACTTTGTTTGCTTACCATTTGAAACTAGAATCACGAGGGGTCTAGACAGCATTTTTAAACAAGTCAACTTACAGCTAACATTTTCAACAACAAATACCTTAAAAAACTTGCTAGGTGACCCAAAAGACAAGGATAGCGCGGACAAAATGTTGGGAATTTATGAAATAAGTTGTAAAGATTGTAATCTCAAATACGTCGGGCAAACAAAAAGATCGATTGGAATTAGATTCAAAGAACACATATCCCAATTACGTTACGGTACTGTAGATAAGTCTGCCGTCGCCCGACATATTTGGGATAATAATCATCACGTTGATAAAGATAATCTGGAATTAATAAAAAATGTTAGAAAACCAGGACAGCTAAATGGGTTCGAAAGCGTATATATTGCGAAATATAGTTACAACAAAAAATGTATGAACACTTCACCAGCGCCAATTACGAGTCACTTGATCGATTGTTTTGCTAAATAAAATTCCCACGTTTTCGGCACGTTTTACCGGTAACATAAGTATACAGTTATTGCCGCCAAAGAAATCGTTGTTAATTTAGCTGTCGTTGAACCTTCTCGAAACTATTACAGATGGACACTTTTTAGGTAAAGCAGTAGGGATAGCGCAAAGGCCTTGTCCGGCGATAAAAATACAATACACTTTGGAATTTGCCTACGATTAGTGTCTCATCTCGGTTCGATCTCTTTATCTGAGATCCGGTATATAAGTTGATGTTAGTTTTTTAAGTATTTAGAATGTTTCATCCTCTGATGACGCGAACTTGGTTAATGAAACGATCGTCAGGTCTTTTAGAATGTGTTGTGGTGATTTGGGTTCTCCAAGTGTACTTAAAACTATTATCTGTCAAAACACACATGATCTTGTTTACCGAGAATGTTTTCAAAGCACACTCCATTAACATTGAAAATGAGATTAGGTGATTTCGTATCAAATTAATTCCAGCAAATCTTTAAAAAGCCTGGACGTAGCAAGTGCGTTATGGTAGTGAATTTTCATAGAAATAATCTGGCACAAAATATTTTATTGTAACTTTTTTTCTTGTAATATATAAATATAAATTTTGGTGTATAGTTTAATTTTTATATCGTAAACCTACCTACCAAATTTGGTTATCCTAGATTTTTTATTTTTTGAGATAAAAATTTTTTTTGAATGAAAACTCAAAATTTCTCCGGAAAACCGCGCCCGATTTTTCCGATTAACGAACTTACCCAAGCCGTTTACAAAAGGAGGGTACATGCCAAATTTTATCAAAATCGGCCCATTATTTTTTGAGAGAAATTTTTTTTTCGAATGAAAACTCAAATTTTTTTCGGAAAACCTCGTCTGATTTTCCTGACTAACAAACTTATCCAAGCCATTTACAAAAGGAAGGCACATGCCAAATTTTATCAAAATCGGCCCATTACTTTTTGAGTTATCGGTGTGATATATATATATATATATATATATATATATATATATATATATATATATATATATATATATATATATATATATATATATATATATATATATATATATATATATATATATATATATATATATAAATATATATATATATATATATATATATATATATATATATATATATATATATATATATATATATATATATATATATATATATATATATATATATATATATATATAAAATATGAAACTGGTCCCGGATATGGGTTCTAGGGGTCCTAGTTCGCGCTCATTTGCAAATTTTTTTTTCAAAATTCAAAAGTCGTAATCTCCCCATTAGTGAAGTTTTTCTACGAAAATTCATTAAAATGGTCAGTGTTCTCGGGATAAAATAAAATGATGACCTTTTTTTTAAATATTTTATGATTCTCTTCACTCGCGTATTGTTAGATTTGAGATAAAAATTGAAGCCAAAAGTTATGACTTATTATCTGCTGTCCAAGGCCTTTTTTTTTCAAGGAATCCACATCAAATTTGCTACATAAATACAAAATTGTGTTATATACGAGTGCACCAAATTTGAAGAGAATCGATTAACAAAAAAGTTATCAACAAAATTAAAAAAAAAAGTTTTTGAGACGTTATAACTCTGTTATTTTTGAGTTTTCAAACAAATGCTATGGGAATTTCTGGCACTAATTTGTTGAGTAGCACAGCCCCTCTGAATTTTCTGCTCATGACTTCTGGACAGCCTGTATATTAATAAACCATGGACTCGTGGTGAAATGTACTGTCCAGATTTTGAAGGATGGGACTTCACCGGAGAGCTGTATCCGAATTACAATGTACAGACAACCTTCACGGGTCCATACATATAACATACACATTGAAAAAAGTTGTAACTAAAGTTAAGTTTTAGGGATCCGGATTATTGAAGTACGTAAAATCCGAATTATAACATCCGGATTACTGAGGAATCCGGATGTTATAATTCGGATTTTACGTACTTCAATAATCCGGATCCCTAAAACTTAACTTTAGTTACAACTTTTTTCAATGTGTATGTTATATGTATGGACCCGTGAAGGTTGTCTGTACATTGTAATTCGGATACAGCTCTCCGGTGAAGTCCCATCCTTCAAAATCTGGACAGTACATTTCACCACGAGTCCATGGTTTATTAATATACAGGCTGTCCAGAAGTCATGAGCAGAAAATTCAGAGGGGCTGTGCTACTCAACAAATTAGTGCCAGAAATTCCCATAGCATTTGTTTGAAAACTCAAAAATAACAGAGTTATAACGTCTCAAAAACTTTTTTTTTTAATTTTGTTGATAACTTTTTTGTTAATCGATTCTCTTCAAATTTGGTGCACTCGTATATAACACAATTTTGTATTTATGTAGCAAATTTGATGTGGATTCCTTGAAAAAAAAAGGCCTTGGACAGCAGATAATAAGTCATAACTTTTGGCTTCAATTTTTATCTCAAATCTAACAATACGCGAGTGAAGAGAATCATAAAATATTTAAAAAAAAGGTCATCATTTTATTTTATCCCGAGAACACTGACCATTTTAATGAATTTTCGTAGAAAAACTTCACTAATGGGGAGATTACGACTTTTGAATTTTGAAAAAAAAATTTGCAAATGAGCGCGAACTAGGACCCCTAGAACCCATATCCGGGACCAGTTTCATATTTTATATATATATATATATATATATATATATATATATATATATATATATATATATATATATATATATATATATATATATATATATATATATACATATATATATATTTATATATATATATATATATATATATATATATATATATATATATATATATATATATATATATATATATATATATATATATATATATCACACCGATAACTCAAAAAGTAATGGGCCGATTTTGATAAAATTTGGCATGTGCCTTCCTTTTGTAAATGGCTTGGATAAGTTTGTTAGTCAGGAAAATCAGACGAGGTTTTCCGAAAAAAATTTGAGTTTTCATTCGAAAAAAAAATTTCTCTCAAAAAATAATGGGCCGATTTTGATAAAATTTGGCATGTACCCTCCTTTTGTAAACGGCTTGGGTAAGTTCGTTAATCGGAAAAATCGGGCGCGGTTTTCCGGAGAAATTTTGAGTTTTCATTCAAAAAAAATTTTTATCTCAAAAAATAAAAAATCTAGGATAACCAAATTTGGTAGGTAGGTTTACGATATAAAAATTAAACTATACACCAAAATTTATATTTATATATTACAAGAAAAAAAGTTACAATAAAATATTTTGTGCCAGATTATTTCTATGAAAATTCACTACCATAACGCACTTGCTACGTCCAGGCTTTTTAAAGATTTGCTGGAATTAATTGGATACGAAATCACCTAATCTCATTTTCAATGTTAATGGAGTGTGCTTTGAAAACATTCTCGGTAAACAAGATCATGTGTGTTTTGACAGATAATAGTTTTAAGTACACTTGGAGAACCCAAATCACCACAACACATTCTAAAAGACCTGACGATCGTTTCATTAACCAAGTTCGCGTCATCAGAGGATGAAACATTCTAAATACTTAAAAAACTAACATCAACTTATATACCGGATCTCAGATAAAGAGATCGAACCGAGATGAGACACTAATCGTAGGCAAATTCCAAAGTGTATTGTATTTTTATCGCCGGACAAGGCCTTTGCGCTATCCCTACTGCTTTACCTAAAAAGTGTCCATCTGTAATAGTTTCGAGAAGGTTCAACGACAGCTAAATTAACAACGATTTCTTTGGCGGCAATAACTGTATACTTATGTTACCGGTAAAACGTGCCGAAAACGTGGGAATTTTATTTAGCAAAACAATCGATCAAGTGACTCGTAATTGGCGCTGGTGAAGTGTTCATACATTTTTTGTTGTAACTATATTTCGCAATATATACGCTTTCGAACCCATTTAGCTGTCCTGGTTTTCTAACATTTTTTATTAATTCCAGATTATCTTTATCAACGTGATGATTATTATCCCAAATATGTCGGGCGACGGCAGACTTATCTACAGTACCGTAACGTAATTGGGATATGTGTTCTTTGAATCTAATTCCAATCGATCTTTTTGTTTGCCCGACGTATTTGAGATTACAATCTTTACAACTTATTTCATAAATTCCCAACATTTTGTCCGCGCTATCCTTGTCTTTTGGGTCACCTAGCAAGTTTTTTAAGGTATTTGTTGTTGAAAATGTTAGCTGTAAGTTGACTTTTTTTTCAAGGAATCCACATCAAATTTGCTACATAAATACAAAATGGTGTTATATACGAGTGCACCAAATTTGAAGAGAATCGATTAACAAAAAAGTTATCAACAAAATTAAAAAAAAAAGTTTTTGAGACGTTATAACTCTGTTATTTTTGAGTTTTCAAACAAATGCTATGGGAATTTCTGGCACTAATTTGTTGAGTAGCACAGCCCCTCTGAATTTTCTGCTCATGACTTCTGGACAGCCTGTATATTAATAAACCATGGACTCGTGGTGAAATGTACTGTCCAGATTTTGAAGGATGGGACTTCACCGGAGAGCTGTATCCGAATTACAATGTACAGACAACCTTCACGGGTCCATACATATAACATACACATTGAAAAAAGTTGTAACTAAAGTTAAGTTTTAGGGATCCGGATTATTGAAGTACGTAAAATCCGAATTATAACATCCGGATTACTGAGGAATCCGGATTCCGCAGATCCGAATTTTCTAAATTTTACTTTACTTCCAAAACTAGAGTCTGTAGGTATAGGGAGTGTTCTACTAAACTTAAAGCAAAGGGCATGCCCTTCATTCCTGAAACACAAAATACAAGCTGTTTTATTTGAAAAAATTGAGTTACGGCAGTTTCAATTTTTTCAAATCAGTCGTTATTTGAGAGCAGCCTGTATACGGCATCTCATGTTTTTTGACGAATAATATAAACGAAAGCCTCTCTGAATGCGTTACTTTCATAGGACTCTGCTATCTATTAGTAAAAACGCTGTTTCATAACTTTTGATATGTGCCAAAAATGCGAAAAGTTGCAAAACAATTGAAATATCTGGAAAACGATGAACGCTACCAATTTTTCTCCCCACAAACATGCATTGAAATTCGATAAAAATGCAAAAAATGCAATAACATAAGGGTTGTTCGACAAAAAAATTGTATCAACAACGACTTATGTGATTGTCAAAATAGTTTTGTAAGATACAGACCTATGATTAACGTATACCATTTTTTTCGTATCTTGTATAATAACGCATTTATTGAGCTTTACTGTAGAAATGCGTCACCCTGTATATATATATATATATATATATATATATATATATATATATATATATATATATATATATATATATATATATATATATATATATATATATATATATATATATAAACCGAAAATAACCCCGAACATTGGTTCTAGGGGCCCTAGTTCGCCCTCCTTTAAAGAAATCAATTCAAAAGTCGGATTCTCCTCAAGAGCGCATTTTTTCTACGAAAGTTCACTACAAAGTATAGACTATTAAACCATAAACTCTGTAACTAAAATTACTGCCAAAGCATCAGAGAAAGGATCTATTTGAAATTGTTTTTCTGGAAACATTTTAGTAAAATAAAGGACAATGACGGTTGAACCTGAAACTTAAAGGTTTCTAAAACAAACTTCTTGCTACATTTTATCTATATAACCCGTATCGGTTTTAGGTTCTTTGTCTATTCTTCTTTGCCAATTTTGACATTTCAAATCGCAACCTTGACGTTTTAAGAGGAAAACCCAATTTTTTTTTAAAATGCCTGTAACTGTTTTGACTTTAAACTTTAAAATTTAGGTTTTGGAGCATAGTATACTATTTATGACATAAACCGGCGTAAGAAATCTGGTTCCCTTAACTTTGTTATTTCCGAAAGAAAACACAAAATTTTCCGGGAAAAGCTGGGCTGATTTTTCTGGCTAATGAATTTATCCAAGCCACCTGCAAAAAGAAGGCACTCACCAAATTTCATCAAAATTGGCTAATTATTTTTTGAGTTATCGGTGTGATACATACATACATACATACATATATATATATATATATATATATATATATATATATATATATATATATATATATATATATATATATATATATATATATATATATATATATATAGGGTGAATCACCGGGAGCTGCATCGATAGATTATGGGAAAATCATCATCAGGACAAATCTCAAAATTTGGTACTGTACGAATGCAATTGGGGGACACTTGGCTAAAATATTTTCAGACTAGTGGTATTTCCGGTTATACCGGAAGTGATGTCAACTTTCTTATTTCAAATAGGACACCCAGTACATTATGAAATTTTGATGTTTTGCGGAAAATTCTTAATACTTTTTTGTATAATGTTATACACCCCAGTCTTCTTCTTCATGAGATATTCAAGTTTTTATGTCAAAATTGACGTTTTCAGACCAAAACATATTGATTTTTTTTCTGTCATGCATGAAATTACTGAATTGATTGATAAAGAGTGTTCAAAAAAGGAGTACCAAACTTAAGATGAAAAAAACTGCTGAAACTTGAGTATTTTAAATGGAAAGCCCTTATTTTGATTACTTAGGCTTAATCCGCATTAAAAACCAGGAAACCTTCGTAAGTATGAGGTTGATCATTCAAAAAAACGTTAGTTTTCGAAATATTAGCAATTTTCCAATTTTCTATTACAGTAGTGGTCGTTTGATCTCACTTTAGTTGGCCACGATGAGGTTTACAATACAACTGTCAGGCAGGTGGTAAACTAATGTCACTTGCTTTTTAGTGAATTTTTATTTAAAAAAATTCACTATTAGGGAGGTATCGATGGTGAGACTTTGCAAAAATTTTTTCAAATGAGCGCGAACTAGGACCCCTAGAACTCATATCCGGGGTCAGTTTCAATTTTTATATGTTTATATATATATATATATATATATATATATATATATATATATATATATATATATATATATATATATATATATATATATATATATATATATATATATATATATATATATATATATATATATATATATATATATATATATATATGTATCCGTCTGCATGATAACTCAAAAAATAATGAACCGATTTCAATGAAACTCGGCAAGTGCCTTTCTTTTATTAATGGCTTGGATGAGTTCGTTAGCCTTGAAATTCGGACGAGGTTTTCCGGGAAAATTTTGAGTTTTCTTTCAAAAAAAAATTTTTTTCTCCGAAAATAACAAAGCTACTTTATTGAAATTTACTAAATATATTGCCTTGGGAGAGATATTACTACGTACCAAAACTCAAGTTTCCAAGTTTATAGAAAATTGAGTTATTCCAATTTTAAATTTTCTTTCGAAAAATTTTTTGTTCTCCGAAAATTACAAAGTTATTTTAATGAAATTTGGTGGACATTTTGCCCTAGGAAAGACCTTACTACATACCAAAATTAAACTTTCTAAGTTTATAGAAAATTGAGTTATTCAAATTTGAAGCATTTAATAAAAATTCACTACCATAACGCACTTGCTGCGTCCCGAGCTTTTTTAATTGCTTCAGTCATTCCAGGATGTTTGAATTATTAAAGAAATGAAGATTATTTTAATTTATTTATCATTTTTGGGCAATGTCATAAAGTTATTTCAGGAACATGTGAAACAATTGCGAACCAATATACACAAAAACCAAAACCAACAACAAATACAGTTAAGACGAATTATTGAAAACTTCAGAAAGGTTGGATGTCAGAACAAAAGTGGAGAGAAGTACGCCAGTCGTAAACAATGAAAATAATGAAATTGTAATTTTGGTATATTTTACCGCATATCCGACAAAAGTACAAAGGAACCAACTAGTAAAATATTTAAAAAGTCTGGACGCAACAAGTGCGGACCAAAATTGAAAAAAAATTAACATTTTTTTTTACAGAAACTACCTTCAGTAATGTTACACTAAATTATAGTTTTCACATAAATTCGACAACTTTTTTTTACAATAACTTACTAAACATTTATTATTAATTACCAACACTAAAAACATTTCTGCGAAAACTTTTCAAATTCAGCCACTATTTGAGAGTGCCTGTATACGGCAGCTCGATTTTTTCGACGCGTAATACAATACAGTAGTGGTAAAAACGTTGTATCACAATTTGTGATATGCGTCAAAAACGTGAAAAGTTGCAAAACAATTGAAATAAATCAAAAACGATGTTAAACTGTTTTCCTTTCAAACATGCATTATAATTGGATGGAAAATACAAAAAGCAATAACATAAGGCGTGTTCTATAAAAAAGAAAATATGTATCACCAACGACTTATGAGCCACCCTGTGATTGTCAAGATGGGTTTATTAGATGCAGCTCGAGACACTCTATAATTAACTCATATATTTTTATCATATCTTGCATAATAACGGATATATTGAGCTTTACCGTAGAAATGCGTCACCCTGTATATGTGTAAACAGACAAAAACTGTAACTGACCCCGTATATGGGTTTTATGGGTTCCAGTTCGCTCTCATCTAAAGAAATCTTTTTAAAATTCATAGTCGCGGTCTTCTTAATAACGATTTTTTTCTAAGAAAATTTGTTAAAATATAGACTATTAAAGCATAAACTCTATAGCTGAAACCACTACCAAAGCATCAGAAAGAGGGTCTATTTGAAATGGATTTTCTGAAAACATTTTAGTAAAATGAAGGACAATGACGGTTGAAACTAAGACTTCAGGGTTTGTAAAACATTCTTCTTGAGACATTTTCTTTGGTTTGGATGGTTAAAGCTGAAACTTACGGTTGTGCAAAACACACTTATTGCAACGTTTCTTCTACATAACCTGTATTTGTTTCAGATTCTGTGCCTGAAAATTGCAAATTTTGACGTTTGAAATCGCGACTTTGACGTTTTAAGAAGAAAAATAATAAAAAAATTGAAAATCTTTTTTCCTCTACTTCTTGGCCCTTTTGCGTCAAGAAAAGTTAACCGTTGTATGAAATATTCAATTGGTCTTGTTAATCACACAAAATATTTTGTTCTCGTGCTGTCCTCTGATCACGAGTGGCACCCAAAATGTTTCTCTTTAAATGCCTATAACTTCTTTTTTAAGTAAGAGATCTGAATTTAGGTGGGTAAGTTTGATAGTAGAAACGTATATGCCAAATTTGGTTATCATAGCTCTGTTATTTTTGGAGATACAAAAGTTTTCCGAACGAAAACCCGAAATTTTCCCGAAAAAACTGGTTCGATTTTCCTGGCCGACGAACGTATCCAAGCCATTTGCAAAAGCAAGGTACGTAACAAATTTAATCAAAATCGACCAATTTTTTTTGAGTTATCGGTACGATATATATATATATATATATATATATATATATATATATATATATATATATATATATATATATATATATATATATATATATATATATATATATATATATATATATATATATAACACAGATCTCCTTATTAGTGAATTTTTCGTTAGCAAATTATTTCGGTAAATGTTGTGGTGAATGCGCTGTTGTAAACTTATTTTTTTGTCGTACCCCATATGAAATAACCATTATGTGTATATGCTGCGCCATGTTGATAGAATAGGTTTTAATGAATTTTCGTAGAAAAAATTCACTAATGGGGAGATCCCGACTTTTGAATTTTAAACATTTTTTTGCAAATGAGCGCGAACTAGGACCCCTAGAACCCATGGGGTCAGTTTCAATTTTTATATGTTTATATATATATATATATATATATATATATATATATATATATATATATATATATATATATATATATATATATATATATGTATATATATATATATATATATATATATATATATATATATATATATATATATATATATATATATATATATATATATATATATGTATGTATGTATCATACCGATAACTCAAAAGATAATGGGCCGATTTTGATAAAATTTGGCATGTACCTTTCTTTTGTAAATGGCTTGGATAAGTTCGTTAGTCAGCAAAATCGGACAAGGTTTTCCGGGAAAATTTTGAGTTTTCATTCGAAAAAAATTCTTATCTCAAAAAGTAATAAGCCGATTTTAATAAAATTTGGCATGTACCTTTCTTTTGTAAATGGCTTTGACAAGTTTGTTATTCACGAAAATAAGATGAGGTTTTCCGGGAAAATTTTGAGTTTTCATTCGAAAAAAAATTTATCTCAAAGAATAATGGGCCGATTTTGATAAAATTTGGCAAGTACCTTTCTTTTGTAAATGGCTTCGACAAGTTTGTTAGTCACGAAAATAGGATGAGGTTTTCCGGGAAAATTTTAAGTTTTCATTCTAAAAAAAATTTTATATCAAAGAATAATGGGCCGATTTTGATAAAATTTGGCATGTACCTTCCTTTTGTAAATGTCTTTGATAAGTTTGTTAATTAGAAAAATAGGACGAGGTTTTCCGTGAAAATTTTGATTTTCCTTTGAAAAAAATTTTTATCTTAAAAAATAAAAAATCTATGATAACCAAATTTGGTAGGTAGGTTTACGATATAAAAAGTAAACTATACAGCAAAACTTAGATTTCTATGTTACACGAAAAAAAGTTATAATAAAATATTTTGTGCCAGATCATTTCTATGAAAATTCACTACCATAACGCACTTTTTATAATCACCAAGTTATCCAAATATTATTCAAAATTTGAATCACCACGACTCATGACCCAGCCTGTGATTGTAGAAATATTTTTTTAAGACGTAGCTCAAGTCACCCTATAATTAATGTATAAAAATTTTTTCGTATCTTGTTAATAACGTATATATTGAGCTTTATTGATTTTTTACGAAAATTCGACAATAATTATATACCATTAAACGATAAACTCTATAGCTAAGACTACTGCCAAATCATCAGAGAAGGGGTCTATGTGAAATGAATTTTCTGGAAATATTTTAGTAAAATAAAGGACAATGACGGTTGAAGCTAAGACTTCAGGCACTAGGTGAGATATAAGACACGAAGCACGTGCCGTCACCTCGTTGCGGAACCAAGTAATATGTTGTCACGGCAGCTCCAAATAACACAAAGTGTTAAATAATAGAGACTGTATACAACCAACTAACAATTTAGTAAAGTGTCAGCCCCGGCCCATTTCTACCCTAATATAGGGACAAAGTATGCAAGGCTAGATGCATTCTCACCACAATTAGAACCGTAGACCGGTTTCGCTCTAATTAGATTAGGTTCTAATTGAATGGTTTTTAACATAGTCGCGACACTCTAGATTGAAATTTAAAATATTTTTTAAGCAAAAATGTCAAAAGTTGACATACGAGGCGTCATTGTATTTAGAATGTCATTTTCTATCAAATAAAACAAAAAATACCGGAGGTCCAATTTAAAAATAAAAATTTGCATTTCCGGTAAAACAGGAAGTGACCGAAAACAACTGAATACCAATCAATCTGGATTTATGTCATATACTTACATACCAAATTTCATTTTTATGCCAAAAAATTAAAAAAGTTATTGGGCTGAGCCACTTTTAAAAAACACCCGGTATATATATATATATATATATATATATATATATATATATATATATATATATATATATATATATATAATTATATATTAAAACATATAAAAATTAAAACTGACGCCGGATATATGGGTTCTATAGGGGTCCAAGTTCGCGCTCATTTGAAGACATTTGTTCAGTAAAGAGAATATTCCACGCAACAAAATAGGTTAAAAAAATATTGAATATTAGAAATGTTCTGCTTTTACCATTATCACACTCAAACAAAGTAGGTATGTAAAGTGTGTAATAATTATTGTCAATTATCTACGCTGAAACACTAATTTACAAGCTATTTAACAAAAAACGAAATAGGGTTAATAATAATGTACGCAAAGAAAACCACATTTTCGGTACACTATACACTAGATAACGAATTGGGCAGTTTTTTTTGTCTCGTAACATTTCTACTAAAAATGCATGAGTCAGCAGATGCAGTATGGTTACGAACTTTTCTAAAATATTAGTGGTTTCAACCCTAAATTCTAAACTTTCCAGAATTCAACTGGTTACGTTGACTTTTAAGTACCGTTAATTGTAGGTTTATTTTAGCGTTATTCTATGCACTTTTAATGTTGAGAAATTTAAGTAAAATAGGACTAGGTATTTTATTTCCTGGTTTGAAGTTGTTGCCTAAATAAATAAACCGTAAACATTCGGTAATGGGTGTAGTAGTTTACCTTTCTTTTAAAATTCAATTTCTAATAACATTTCATAACAAATTAAGTATGCCACTTCATTGTTGCACTCAGTGACATACAACAACTTCTGTTTTAAACAAATGTAAATTATGTATTCAAAAATCATTCTGTCAATAATTAACTTCAACATGAAGGTCGTAATTTTATTTGCTGGAAACAGTAAAATATTCATACATATAGGTATCATTAAGTTAGTGAACATTTAAAAGTTTGATTGTAAGAGAGAGATAGTGAGAAAGGGGGGGGGGTTGTTGTTGTTTATTATTATTAATAATATCGTCACTAGGTTTTGTATGTGGGTATTTTCAAAACAATTTTCTTCTAGATACTTTTATTTGTTTCTGAAATATATAACGTATCACGTTATTTGTGAAAGTTACATACACTGTGTACGTGCACTGTTAAATAAATAATGCGATCAATTGATATTGTTATAATTAATAAGATATAAAATATAATTTTATGTATATATGTATAATAACAAATGATTTTTAATTATTATGCTCAAGGTGTGCTGTGCTCGTCTCCAAACAACACTAATTTAAATAACTGCAAAAATTACTTGGGTTTTAAAACTTTCCGAATAAACACTCGTCACAATATTCATAAAATTGTTTGCTCTGAATCCACCCACAATCCGAAACTCCGATAGCCCAGTTTTTAGGAGCCGACTCAGCGTATATTTTTGGTAGACGTTTAAACTTGTAAATTGTGAGTGGTGGCGCAATCATTCCTGCTGCATTCACTGCAATTAACGTTGTAACGTTATCTTTGTCAGAAGTACCGACATCATAAACATTCTTGCCCTTAGGACCAAGAACTAGCGTACCCTTTGGTGACAGAAATATGGCCGTTTCATCCATGTTAAATATTCTATTTGGATAGTTCAAAACATCTAAATTAGGTCCCAACAATTCTCTCGTGTCATTGAACCAGCGACGTATACTTCCTTCTGAAACTGCAGCTCTAGCTTTATTGATAAATTCCGCGTGCTTTTTAGTTACTTCAGGGTGACGTCTCAAAAAGGAATCAAGTCACTTTCTTCCTGGTGTTTCTTTTAAGAATTTTACGTCGATACAGCATTATTGTAACAGTTTTTGAATTGAGTAAATTAGGCCATCTCTATTAATGGGAAACCCCTTTGCAGCACAACCAAGAATCCAAGTAACCAGTTTGTTTTCTATCTCTGGACCTAAAGCACATTGAGGACCAACTCGTCGACAGTCATCGGAGGTTTTGCCTGCTAATCTATTTCGAACTGATGTCCTGGGAACGTTGAACAATTTACAGGCCTTAGCTACAGGCATATTTTCTTCTCTTATTGCCCTCAAAGTATCCTGCATAGCAGCGTCTGAATACTGAAATAACTTTCTGGACATGATGATTTCTACAAAAAAGTATTTTTTTATCCTTTTCAATTTCAGTGAGGTTGCTGTTTACTATCTTATTCTAATATATGGCCACAACTGGTTTTTATGTTCCTTTTGTGGCCACCAAGAGGCCACAAATGGTACAGTGGTATTCATTCCTGTTCCTTTAGTGGCCACTGCAAATTTAGATATTTATAGGTTATAAATATTCTGGAAAATACTGCAATAACGCACTTATATTTATAGAAAAGTAAACGAAACCTTTTCCAGACACTTATGGCCTAAAATTTAAGAAAAATATGCTTAGTACTTACCTTGCGTTTCTTAAGAAAGCTGCTAAGAAATGGTCTGCTCTCACAACCCTCTCTGAATATTGACTAGTTTTAAACAAATGGCAATTACGTTGAACACCCAGAATGCGCAAGCGTCAACGGAAAGGCATAAGTGAAGTGGATAAACTAGAAATCTATTGGTTATTTCAAATTTAACTAGCAAATATGGGTGAGGTTTGGGGGGAGGGTGGGTGTGGGTGTTGAAGTTTGTTTATGATTATTAATAATATCATCACTAGGTTTTGTATGTGGGTATTTTCAAAACTATATTCTTCTAGGTACTTTTATTTGTTTATGAAATATATAACATATCACGTTATTTGTGAAATATAGATACACTGTGTACGTGCACTGTTAAATAAATATAATATTATGTATATATGTATAATAACAAATGATTTTTAATTATTATGCTCAAGGTGTGCTGTGCTCGTCTCCAAACAACACTAATTTGAAAATTTAAATAACTGCAAAAATTACTTGGGTTTTTAATTTTTAAACTTTCCGAATAAACACTCGTCACATCAGAGGTCAAAAATCATCGCCTGGTTTGAGCTGCTCTTTGCACAGCTTTGCGGTGAACTAGTGGATACAGCGCACACACACACATTGAGTCTAATAATAAAAAATCACTTTATGTATATTTGGCTTAATTTTAGGTCAATTTTATACTATTCACCATTATAATTCGTGTGCTATGCCTAAAACTAAATAAAATATATATTCAGCAAAGGAGTTTAAAATACAGGTAAGTTGCAAAACCAAATAGATAGTAGGACAATATGCGTTGTACTTATTTTTGTTCTAGAAGACTGCTGCGTTCTACCTTATTATTAGTACCAGTTTTTGGTATACCATACACAATATCTTTACTTCTTTCAATAGACAGGGGAGCTAGTCCAACACTAACTGTAGTTTGGATGTTTTTTGATCAAAGTTTTGCAGCTTTCCAAGTTAGTACATTATTTATATTTTGTAATTGTAAAAAGTGTAAAACCAGGCTGTATTTTTTTTTAATTGTCAAACAATTCGATTTTCTTATATCATAAGTATCTCATTATTCGAAGTTTATAAAATTTTTGATTATTATATAAAAAGAAGATTTAATGTTAGTTTGGATCAAACAGTAAAGTAGTAAAATGTTGGTAACTGGAGAACGAAAGTACTGATAAACATTGGAAAGCTGATCTGGAAGAATTGTGTCACGAATAGAAGATTAAATGTGTAAAAATTGTATACAACAGATAAACTTAGATGATCTGGGTTGTCTCATCAGAGAGGAAAGTTTGAGGAATTTTTTAGAAAGTCAAGGGAATATAAGTTTATGGTGTGGCCAAAATTACTGGGGAATATGTGAAAAATGCTGGTGAAAAAATGAAACAAGAGATATTTAGTTTGGCCACCAAAGGTTCTAAATAAGGAGAGCTCCTTAATGAGTTTACTAGGACTAACAGTATTACTATGCCAGAAACGCTTCTAACTGTTACCAAACGCGTGTATCATAGCGATCTTACCACAACATACACAATACATTCCAAGAATGGTGAACGCTCAAAACGGCAGCACAGAATGATTTTGTCCAAAGTTATCAGAGAGTTATCAATATAGAGCTTATATAATGCGTTGAAAAACAAACTTGCTTGGTGTTCACCAACACGGTTTTCGTTTAAACCGATCTACTCGAGCATTAACCTTAGAGTTCCCCTTTTGAAAAATTTGGAGATGCAATTTCACTGAATATTTCTTAAGCATCGGCTCTGAGTGCTCCCTAAATATAATTATATCATACGGATTGGCTTCCAAACTCTGTCTCTAGATATCTAATTATTTCCGAAAGAGCACTTCTTGTATGTTGTCTATAGTGTTTGATTAGATAAATTTAAAATTAATGCAGGTGATCTACAGGGTTCCATTCTGACACCCATACTTTTTCTTTTGCATATACATCAGCTTCTGTTAACAACCAGACATCCCACCCACAGCTCTGCTGCCGGTAGCACTTTTGACAGTAACGATCTCATTGACTCGCCCGATGTAGGCTTTTAGTTTCTTGCCAACGAAAGTCGAAATAACAAACTCGCTAAATGGTGACTGATTACATACAGACTCGGAGACTACTTATCTGGCTTCTCTGTTAGGTTTCGTTTCTGTAAGTGAAGGACCTAGCCAGCGCATAAGCTAACTGGAGCAAGTGGCCCTTCTGAATTCTAGATATTCTACGATGTTCTTTAACTTTTCTGTGACCGGTTTCGCTCCTTCATACCATTCTCAGACAGATAAAAATTGAATTAATACGAAATCATTGATAACTACAAATAAACATCTGTTGCTATTATGTTTTGATGTTTTGATCAAAATATTCTTTAAAATTGAAAATAAAATGATACACAAATAACGGTTGAGGCCTTCAAAATGTCTGCGTGATGTATGTCAATATTTAACATAAAGATATACCTAACCTATAACAGTAATAACTATAATAACAGTTACAACAATAAAGTAACTATACAATAACAGTAATAAAGGAGACTCTATGCAATGAAAATATCGACATACATCAATTCATTATCTTATTACAACTGTTTTGAAAATATAGTTAGATTTATTTTGTTTGATTTATTTAATTAGGAAGAAGAATATCCAAGAACGGGAAATCCATTAAATCAGTTTGCTCATTTAAAACAAGGTAGCTATTGTCGCGTGTCTGTTTTTTAACTTCTAAAGATATAGGGTTTTGATGAGGAATACTAGGATATTTCATAGGGTTGTCCCTTAAGGAAAATAAATTTGTTAGCATAATCTATTTGGGTATCTAGCGATTTTACGGCGTTTTCCCGCAATAGTCCTTCAAATTCGGAATGAAAATTAATTAAATGGAAGTGAAGTTCTGTGCCTAGGAATGTTAATTTTGTCTCAAACTGGTGCTGAGAAATATTGAACATGGTTGTTATTGTACAAGGCCTAGAATAAATATGTTCTTTCGTATATTTATATGCAATGTCGGGATGTTCGACACAGTGAACCATGATAAGTTGCTATCACTACTGAGTGACATAGGCTTCAGAGGAACCCCGTATAATCTAATAAAGGATTACCTATCCAACAGACAGCAGAGAGTTAGAGTAGGCCATGTTGTTAGCGCGCCCCTTCCATTCCTCTGTGGAGTACCACAGGGTACGGTATATTTAATATCTACGTAAATGATTTATTTAGGGTTAAGACCGTGGGAGAAGTTGTGGGCTTCGCAGATGATACTGCCGTATTTTATAGTGACACTGATTGGCACAACCTGAAAAGAAAAGTGGAAAATGACTTGAAGAACATAGTAAATTTTTTTAGCAGCAGACTGCCCACCATAAATTATAGTAAAACAAAGTTTATTCCATTCTCGTTTTACAGAAATAACCAACCTGAGTACGAATATATAGAGGTAATACAGGGTTCTGACACTTTTAGTATATCGTCTTGTAGGACGGTAAGGTATCTCGGAGTTGTAATTGATTGCCATCTGAGGTGGGACCATCACATGGAGCATCTTGTAAAAAAAATTGAGGAGTATCTTGTTTAGCGTGAGGACTCTGAAAAAGGTATTTACATGTGATTATTTACGGATTATCTACTGTGCTCTTGTGGAGTCACATCTCAGGTACGGGATTGCAATGTGGGGAGGAGTCGCGGATGCTCACCTTCGGCGTCTGGAAGTCGTACAGAGGTATATACTGAAGTAATGTATGAAAAACCACGACTATATTCGTCAGACCACTTATATCGGGACGTTAAACATTTTGACGTAAAGCAGTTGTATCTGGGCTCTATTCTGACATGGCAGTTCAAAAATAGAAATGTGCTAAACACAGTGGATCATCCTTATAGTACAAGGTTAAAGGAAACCTCGGGAAGTATACCGAGAAGCAAGAAATCTATAGAGCAGAGATCGCTGACTTACCTTGCACCAAGATTGTACTTCAGAATTCCATCTGAGATTAGGGAATTAGACTCCGTCAAGCTCTTCAAGACAAGAATCAGGCGGTGGATAGCATCACTACCTAGAGGCGAAGTCCATGGGTTGATTGATTTAAGTATTTTGATTTTGGTTTAGAATCAGTTGTTGCTTATGTGGAAGATCGGTTGACAAACTCGATCAGTTCAGAGGTGTTCTTGATTGCAATGAGTGTAGATGGGCGAATGCCAGATCATGTATGTGCGCATCTGTGCTTAAATGTGTGTGTATGTGATGGTGTGTGTGGGTTTGTGACTGGGTACATGTGTGTGTTTGAGACTGTGTGTGTGTGTGTGTGTGTGTGTGTGATTGTGTGTGTGTGTGTGTGTGTGTGTGTGTGTATTTACGCGTGAGTATGATTGTGTAACTGTATGCTTGTCTGGGTGCTTTCAGCTGCATTTATGTCTGCAAAGGGAGGTTCATTGTGCATGCCGCCTTTGGAATGCTGATATGTATGGGCCATGTACGACTGACGGCAGGGTCAAGCGAGCGATACAGGGGACAACGTTGTCGAACTTTAGATAATCCCACTAACAAGGTTCGCCTTCAGTGGATTGTTTAAGTTGTGTATTGTTGTGACTTATTTTACTAAGAATTATTTTGTATTGTTTTGTAACTAATCTGCAACAATAAATATTATTATTATTATTATGTTGGGGGTTTCTAATAGTATGAAGGGTAGTTTTGATTTTCCGAGGCCTGGTGCCATAAAAAATTATCCTTTCGTGTTCTGCAATTCCCTCTTGGCGTTCGGAATCGTTTGGGCTTACTTTGAGTTAGATGACTATATTCTGAGTTGCTATGGAGACAATCAAGGTTACTGTTTTCCATATAATCGTACTCTGTGGTTTCAGTATTGGATAATTCCTGGTTGTTGAAGTCGCGGCGCTTTCTAGGTTGCTGAGAAAGTCTCGTTGAAATACTCATTGGGGTGGGTTGGTTTGTAGCACCATTTCGTAGAGTAATTGGATTTCTGGGGTGGAAAACGTTATTTTGGGGGTTATTATTGCTAATTCGGGTAGAGATACTCATCGAATTATTACATGCAGCTTTACGAGGAGAAAATTGATTTTTGTTATAAAGGGCATTTGATTTGTATTGTGCTTCAGGGCGACAATTATGGCCAAAAGTTGTTCATGGGGAAATATGAGGTAGCTCTAGGTTTTAATTTATTTTCGTTTGTCTGCTTGGAAACTGAGTTTGTGCAGAAAAATTCTGTTGTGGCCGTGCCATAGAATAATAATAACACCACAGTAGACGAACTCCGCATCCAGAAGTCTTAAACTTGTGCGGGAGGCGCCACCCATAACTCAGCAGAAGCCGGCCTTTCTACATTCGAGTGAAAAAGACCGACTGTCTGAATACGGGACTCGAACCCGCGACCTCCTAGTCCAATTGTTGACGTTACTCATCTCGCGAACCGAGCTATTCGGCCTATTATATTTGGCATTGAATTGGGTGGATATTTTCTTTGAGAAAATACCGGCTTATTAAAACGTTTATTTGTATGGTGTTTAATTAATTATTTGAGGACAGTGTTTGTGGCTACTTCTAGGTTAGTTGGACAGCTATTATAAATTACTTAAATCGCGGTTTGTGAATTAATGTATTTATGGGTACTTTTCTTATTTTGTGGTATACTGAGGTCTTTAGTAATTTTAATATCTAGTCTATTTTGCAATCTAGTCTTAATTCTATTTATAAAGTCCCGCAAATTTTCGTTATCTTAGCAAAATGGTTTGTCTCTCCGGGCAATTTACTTCTAATTGAATAGAAGGTATAGGTACTCGTGTAAGGTATTATTGGTTGTGGCACTGTATCTAGAATAATAGATAGCAGCTATCAAACATTCCAGTGTATGTGGATTGCCGTCGACTCTAGGGCGAACGTCTCTGTAGTTTCTGTCAGAAGTAATGGCTTGTTCCGTAGTAGTCATCTTTTCTACTTGTGACTCCATAACTCAATTATTTTTAGTATCTAAAGAAAGGTTATTTAATACACTATCTAAATCGTTTTCAATGTCAGATACAGACATAAAATATAATGAAAAAATTGAAAAGGATTGTAGCAAACAGAAAAGAGAAAAATTACCAAATGATTCACTGTATCTTCTTCTTGCGAGGTGGTAGCTGACAGCCTGTGGACTTAAAATCTGCCTACCAATCATCAGGAGTTGGACTGCCCCAGGGAACTTGTAATCGGGCATGTGGTGTGAACTCCCGCGCTGGACTTCTTTAGAGGATACCCAAAGCAATAACGTTGTTCCTGGGAATCTCGATTTCTTTTGATATCCTACCGACTGCGCCAATTAACCGTTAAAGGGTTGTAAACTCCAAAAGTATATTTATTTTTATACAGGAAGAGTACAACAACAACACAAATATAAATGTTTATGCTATAATCTAGAACTCAGAAACTACTATACACAATGAAAGATTGACTTTAATGACTGCACTTTAATATTTAATACTTTAAATTATAAGAAGGATCATAAATAAAGTATACCAACACAGTGACAACTTACTAGTAGACCGGCGAACAGAAAGAGGTCGAGCCAAACAATGTTACTACTTTTATATATTCTAGCAATAATTAGTATTGTTAATTACTGATGAACTTTCTACACTAATTTATAAAATACGTGAAAATTATAATTTAGTGTGTATTACGTGACTCGAGAGTTACATTGGCGATCACTTAAAGTTATTGATTTATTAAGGTACTACATTATTAGCTATATGTAAAAAGTAAAGGGTCTCTTAATAAATCACTTGTGATTTGTCTGCTAAATTGTAACTTTACATAAAAATATTTTTGCAGAATACTAACCGTTTAGTAATAGATTTTATGTTTTCCCAAATTAATAGGTAGTTAGATATATTTAAATTCAATATTTTAGTTTTTCTTATTGTATCCCAGCTGATCCAACATATGTTGTCCTGTCCAAATTTCAATGTCAAACGACATTAGCGCACGTAGCAAAATAAATCGGAGAAAAAAATCACTTACGATTTTTCCCAAATTTTCCAATTTTTCGTGGAACTTCTCAAATGTTTCTTTCCCTAAAAACCTTATTCATCACGAACATTTTAAAAATAAAATTAGCCAAATCAGTCAGCCGTTCTGTCATGCGCTACCAACGAATATTATTTACTTTATATATATATATATATATATATATATATATATATATATATATATATATATATATATATATATATATATATATATATATATATATATATATATGGAGAAAGGTTTAAGGGCTAGGCCGCAAGGAGACAACCGCAAACACGTGTTTCAGGCTTTGCGGTTGTCTCCTTGCGGCTTTGCCCTTAAACCTTTCTCCTTGTATAGTACAGAAATGCCGTGTTATCAATCCTGTTATAGTTTATATATATATATATATATATATATATATATATATATATATATATATATATATATATATATATATATATATATAATTTAACTAATATATGTTATATTTGTAGGGTCTTTTTGCGGCACTGGTTTATTGTTTATTAAACAGTGATGTACGAGCTGAAATTAAAAGGAGATATAACTCAATAAGAGAGAAGAAATATGACATACATCTTACGAGGACCAAAACGTTTTCTCATAGTCATCAAGTTTCGCTTCCCAGTGTTTAAGAATGAGACAGAAAGTAGTCAATATGTGTGCTTTGTAGATGTACTTATATATAAGAAAAATATATTTTATTTATTAAGCTTGGCTAGATTTACAATGTAATTACATGGCTAATCTTTATGAAACCTAATGAAATATTAGTTTCAATAAATTTAAAGTAGGGTTTTTTATATTATCATCAAAATCAAACAAACTGTTTGTGGCTATTAACAATGATATAAATATTTGGAAATGAAACGCATTTGTGTTGTAGAAAATGAATTGTTTACAATGAAAATAGATATATTATGTATTTACAGGTATGTCATAAGGTATGGTAGGTACATCAAATAATAATAAATTTCTCACGTCGAAATATTAGATTGGATAATAAAATGACACAAGGTGTCAAAGCTAAAACTAATAAATTTAGTTGTCTTCAATTTAACTGAGGTAAGTTTATTATATCATTATCTTTTGAAGTCATATATATATATATATATATATATATATATATATATATATATATATATATATATATATATATATATATATATATATATATATATATATATATATATATATTTACTGTTGCCTTGTGTACATTACTTCTGAAACACTACAGGTTTTAGATATTCATCGTTTAGAGGACTACAAAATATTTTGCAATGAAGGTTCTATAAATCAAAAAGTCTGGACGCAGCAAGTGCGTTATGGTAGTGAATTTTCATAAAAATGTTTTTAATAGCAAATATGTTTTTTTAAAGAAAGCAGGCATCAAATTTGGTTACCAGTATATTCTATATAGTAGAAACAAGGTGCCATGTTTCATCAAAATAACTTTATTGTTTGAAAATGTACAAAAGTTTCCGCAAGTAAACTTAGTGTTCCCGAAAAAACTGGTTTCTTGGTTAACCTTATAGGTTAATAGCAAATTGAGCTATTCAAATTTAAAGCATTTAATGAAAATTCGCTACCATAACGCACTTCCTGCGTCCCGAATTTATTTTCTTACAAAAATGTATTATATTTCGATGGAAAATGCAAAAATGCAATAACATAAGGCGTGTTCGATTAAAAAAAAACGCACTTGCTGCGTCCCGAATTTCTTTTCTTACAAAGATGTATTATATTTCGATGGAAAATGAAAAAATGCAATAACATAGGGCGTGTTCGATTAAAAAAATATTTGAATCACCAACGACTTATGGGCCACCCTGTAATTGTGGAAATATTTTTTTAAGATGTAGCTTAAGACACGTACATACATTATGACTAATGTATACCATTTTTTTTCGTAACTTGCATAATAATGGATTTATTGAACTTTAATGATTTTTTACGAAAATTTGACAAAAATGATATACCATTAAACGATAAACTCTATAGCCAACACTACTGCCAATGCATCAGAGAAGGGGTGTATTTTAAATTAATATTCTGGGAATATTTTAGTAAAATGAAGGACAATGACGATTGAAACTAAGAGTTCAGGCTTTGTAAAGCATTCTTCTTGAGACATTTTCTTTCCATAGCTCATATTAATTTCAGGTTCATTGCCTAAATATTACCAATTTGACGTTTGAAATCGCGACTTTGACGTTTTGAGGAAAACCCAAATTTATTTTTCTTTAAATGCCTGTAACTTTTTTGTCCTTTAACCTACAGAGCTAAATTTTGGTAGGTAGCTTACCTATGATAATATAAATCCGCCCTTACTTTGTTAATTCCGGAGATATAATTTTTTTTCGAATAAAACTCAAAATTTTCCCGGAAAACCTCGTCCGATTTTTCTGACTAACGAACTTATCCAAGCCATTTACAAAAGGAAGGTATGTGCCAAATTTTATCAAAATCTGCCCATTATTTTTTGAGTTATCGGTGTGATACATACATACATATATATATATATATATATATATATATATATATATATATATATATATATATATATATATATATATATATATATATATATATAGATATATATATATATATATATATATATATATATATATATATATATATATATATATATATATATATATATATATATATATATATATAAACATATAAAAATCGAAACTAACCCCGGATATGGGTTCTAGGGGTCCTAGATCGCGCTCATTTGCAAAAAATTTTTCAAAATTCAAAAGTCGGGATCTCCCCATTAGTGAATTTTTTCTACGAAAATTCACTAAAAATGATGGTCTCATATTTATATCAAAGGTGAGTTAAAATGTAGTGCACATATGGCGATGATTTGGGATGAGTGCTTAGAGCTTCGCAGGTAATTGTAGAAAATACCTACCAACAAATAAAACCTATTATCTAACACTCTGGCATTAGGCGCAATGAGCTGGCAGGGGCGTAAAGTAGATACCTACGTTTAAATTCTAAATGCCACTCTATGTTGAGTGACACCTCATTTTGAAGCTTTCTCAAATATGCTCACGACAACATACGACCTTTTTAATTTTGGTTTTGATATGAGAATAAAATCATGAATTAAAGAATAAAACAAAATATCAATGAATGAAAGCATCTTATTTAATTAAATGTTCAAATTGTTTTCCCTTAACTTCCATATAATAATTAAATCTTTGCCCCACGTCGAACGAACACTTCGAAGCATTTCGGGCGTTATTTGATGACTTTTTTAACAATTTCCCGATAAAAAATTTTTGTCGTGATTTTTCTCTTAATAAGTTTTATCAATTCAACTTTATTATCTGTTTTACTTTAACCGAGACATGTAAATATCCCGTAAAATCACCACAAAGTTGATTGAATTCTAATTCGTGAAAATGGTTTATACAGTGGCTGGAAAAGTGGAAACAATTAGTTTCAATGTTCAATGTTCAATGTTCTGGTTTGTATTGGCCTTAGCTGCATAGGCTCTCCAGCCAGTGGTGGTTTTCTTATTTGGGCTACACCTTCTAAGGTGTCTCTAGAACATTCTCTATGGCCCAAATGTTAATTCCATTAACTCACACCATGCTAAAATAGAGGTATTATAAAAGGACAAGGATAGTAACACAACATAGGAAAATAATTTAACTCTTCTCTCCCCGGTGCGTCAGCGGGGCATTACACATCCGAAAGACGCATCTGGATCAGAGAAACATATTATTAGGATGATAGTGGGATACATTTAAAACGTAACACATCATAATAGGTGTAGAGCATTTTTTTTTTCAAATTTTATGCCCTATGTTTTATAAAAATGTCTTACTGTTTGAATGACTTATATGGAATCCGAGAATAATACCCGATCTAAATGTATCGGTGCGTCTATTTTAAGGTTAATCAAATTATGATATAAGTTACTAGAGAGATCCGAATGTCTCTCACATCCGAAAAATATATATTGGAGACTTCCCACCTCTCCACAACTGCACAAATCATTCTCCTTGACATTTATTCTATATAAGTGCGTAGGAATCGCACAATGTCCACTCCTTGCTCTTGATATGGTAGTTATTGCCCATCGGTTTAGTTTCAACTTATGAAACCAAGGACTATTGTTGTGGATCTTTATAGTATGAATAATATCTTTTTCTCTTATGGGCTCCTTGAATTTTCCAATGTCTTTTCCATTTATCCATGACATTCGCTTTTAATTTAGATAAAATTTGCCTGTAATCCGTTTTTGTTATTATTCTGCTACTACAGCTTCTTCCTATTGCAGCTAATTTATCCGCTTCGTCATTAAAGTGAATATTTATGTGACTTGGGATCCATGATAAGGTGATATTTATGTTGTTAGAGCGAAATTCTAAAATAATTTTTCGTATCTCTAGAGTGATTGCATCATTTTTGGTTACTATGCCATTTCTACATATTCGACTCAAGGCGCTCATTGAATCACTGAATATGACACAATCCGAACTGATGTCACTTGTTTTCGGTATTATTAAGGCCTCTAGAATAGCAATATTTTCGGCATTGCAAATGGACATGGGATTCTCAATTTTCTTAACAATGTTCAAATTAATCTGATAACTATATATTCCTATTCCCATGTGTTCTGTTGATGTATCAAACGAAGCATCAGTCAAGATTAAAAGATAACCGTCCCATTAGTTGGTGCAGATGTCTCTAAATAGAGCGCTATTATTTACATTTTTTTCCAGTTTTGTATTTACGTAATTAACATTACTTAATTGTATGTATGGGTCATATCTAAAGCAGGGTAGTGTTGAGGATATTTCAATATATGGCCTATGTACATTTATCATATCTAACGCTTCAAATAGGGCTGGAGGGGTTGGATTTCGCCAAAAAGACACATTAATATTATATTGAGGCCATAGTTTCTCGATTTCCTCTGTAACTGGGTTATTCAGCACTGATACTGATTTACATAAGAATTTTTGTGCCATCCACAGATTTTGGAATTCTAAGGGCATCTCACCTGTGAGTCCTAACAAGATGTTAGTACGTGTTGATTTCATGGCTCCCACCACGATCCTTAAGGCCATATACTGGGTTTTGTTTAATTGATTCATGTTCTTTTTAGACAATTTGTGTAGAAATTGTAATGCATTAAGTATATGAGACCTCAGAATGGATTTATAAAAGGTTAAAAGTACCAGAGGATCTGCACCCTACCAAGTTCTGCACAATGTCTTCATTATATTAATCCCTCTTAAAGCCTTAGAGCATTCTGCATTGATTTGATGATTCCAAGTCAGTTTGGTGTCAAAGGTAACCCCTAAATACTGCAGGTTATCTTTCCAGGGTATTATATGGTTATTGATCATAATATAAGGTAGTGAGCCACTAAATGTTCCTGGTGAGAAAAGAATAGCTTCGCATTTATTAAAGGAAATTGGCAACTGGAGTGTTTCCAGACATTGTGCAATCCTGTCTAGAGTATCATTAATTATATTACATAGATTGTATGCGTCCTTAGCATCGGCAATAACACATATATCATCTGCATATTGAATTAATTGTACATTATTATATGAGCCACTTGACAGATGTATGGTATGCAAATTGAAAAGTAAAGGTGACAGTGGTGATTCTTGAGGCAGGTCCTTTGAGGTCTGCCCAGGACCAATCCCCCCCCTATTCGTGGGTTTCTAAGAAATATTTTTCTATCAGAAAGTATCTGTTTGATTAAAAGTGCCAAGTCTCGAGGACAGTTAATCGCCGCCAACCTTTGATACAATATATCTATATTTACATTATCATATGCTGCTTTAACATCGATAGTTACCATAATTGTCTTCGACCCTTTACTAATCGCACCGTAAATTATACTAGTCACCATGGCTTTACAATCATTGGTGCCACGTTCCCTTCTTAATCCCAGTTGTCTTTTGGTTAATAGTGTTTGATTTTCAACCTGCCATTCTATCCTATTTTTGATCATGGACTTCAAGCTTTTGATAATGCTTGATGATAACATTATTATGCGATAGCCACTCACTTTCGTTATGCTCTTGCCAGGTTTAGGAAATGCGATCCCCTGATACTTTTTAACTTCCCCTTCTATATTATGTCTGTCTTGAAGTAAATCATTTAAAAGATCTAGTAAAATTTGAAGATATGAAAGAGGTACATTTTTTAGCAAGGAATATGTGATGCTATCTATTCCCG
This sequence comes from Tillus elongatus, assembly GCA_964006375.1. Lineage (NCBI taxonomy): Eukaryota > Metazoa > Arthropoda > Insecta > Coleoptera > Cleridae > Tillus > Tillus elongatus. The sequence goes on from OZ023267.1 coordinate 100,521,918, forward strand.
GTGTTGTGTCTTTTTTATTTCTTAAGACTGTAGTTAATTCGTCCATGGTAAAAGGAGCGCTATCTATATTATGAAAGTAGGGTTCTGCCATATCCGTTATTGGTGGAATTAAATGGGGGTGAAGGAATCCAGCATTTTATCAGCTAATGAGTCAGGAATATCCCATCTGACTGTTTTTGGTAGTGCAATATTTTTAAAGATGCAGACAATTCTCCAGATTTGCTTGATGGGTGTATCTCTATTGATTTCTCCATTCTTTTTTTAATTTTTTATGATTTTGCGAGTTTGTGCTGTGATTTTTTAAAAATTGATGTAATTTTCTAGTGTTCTATGGCTTTTGTAAATATAAATAGCTTGTTTTCGCTGATATATTGCCCTGTGGCAGTCTTCGTCCCACCATGATTGCAATTTACATTAGGGTTTTCTATTCTGCAATTTGGGTATGCTCATGTCAGCAGAGCTTTGTATTATTTTTATCAGGTCATCCAAGTTTTGAGGATTTGTTGTCGTATGTGAAAAGCCTTCCCTATATTTTTGCCAATCTGCCCTTTTCATATTATATTTGGACAAGGTCGGCAACAAATTATAAATATTGTCATTAATACCAGTTATCTGAGTTATTATAGGGAGATGATCACTATTGCTGGGATCAGGTACCGTGTACCAATCCGCCCTGCTAGCCAAATCTGGATCACAGAGGGTTAAGTCTGGGGAGCTGTTGATTTCAGATGGAGCTGTTATTCTTGTAATAGATGTACCATCATTTAGGATTATTAGGTTAAGATTATCCACTATATCTAGGACCAATTGTCCATTATGGTTGCTAATGCTGGATCCCCACATGGGATGCTGGGCATTAAGATCACCCACAACCATAACTGATTTTGTTGTTACCTGATTCATTAATTGTCTAAAGAATTGTAAAACTAGATAGCAATCGGGAGGGTTGTATATATTTACAATAGTTATTTCCCATATTTGTATAATTTGAAATTGGAATTTGGTGGGTAAAACTATATTGGGGAATTGGAAGGTAAGATTTCGAAAAGGAATTGAGATTTTAATCAGTAACATGATTCCACCCTTACCATCATCGTGGTCTGGTCTAACTTCATAATAACCAGATAGCCTAAACCTATCACCCACCTTAAGCCAGGTTTCAGAGAGGGCCACAATATCTGGATTATAATTTTTTACTATGCGATTTAGATTTTCTTTGTTGCTGGCCATACTTCTCAGGTTCCATTGTAACACTTTGAATGAGTTCATAATAGATATATTTAAAAAAAACGGTAAAAGGAAAGGGTCCTACCCTTCCTTTTGTACTAGGGTTTCTGAGGATTTTGTGTTTGATACGGTTGTTGGTTTAGTGTGGTTATTTTCAGTTAGGCTTATAATACAATTTAAACTACTTTTCTCAGTTTCTGTTAAATTTTCCTTATTTAATAAATTGTTTAAAATTATTAGCTTTTATAGCCGTGTCAAATTCAACAGATACTCTGTTTATCCCCCTTTTTTTAATATCTTTGATCCCCTCAACCCCAGAAAAATGCAACATCTTCCCTAAGTCTGTGGGGTGTAAATTTGCCACATTTTTATTTTGTAATGTACTTTCTACCATGATGATATATGGGCTTAAATCAGTCTTTGTGTATTCGATGTTATTGAAAATATTATTATTATTATTATTAGGTTGAAGTGAGGAAGGAAGTCCCGAAACACCAGTCTCCCGGGGTAAATTATTATTTTCAGACTCCATAGCCTGGTCATTCTCAATGTTTAATAAAATTTTGTTACTTTCATTTTGTGTTAATTGATATGATTTTTTGTACTGATAAATTTTATCTTGAGTGATTTTTACAATATCAACTAAAGCAGAATCATTATTTTGTTCAGCTAGTTTTTCGACTTGTATTAGTTCATTTTCAATGAAATTAAAATCTGAAAGTGAAATTGGAGATAAAGATTTTATATTTTGGAAAATATCTTTACTTTTAGCTGATAACTCAACAGGACGGGGGCCAGCCGAAGCCCCCCCCCCCCCCCCCCCCGAGCATGAAGCCATCGGCTTTTACCTGCTGTTTGTTAAATTTTATTTAATATATGTAGTATTAATTCGGTTTTTAGTTAGAGCGAACAGAAAGAAGGGAAAGAAACTCACCAACACCACACGTAAGGGGATGAAATAGGAATTCTTATCTACAACGAGATCTTCTTTTATGTCTTAGTACGCAAATGGAACTCGCTAATATCAATTCACTATTTAGTAGCAACCAGTCCAATTTAAAGCCATACAATACGGAATAAATAATATACTTGTACTTGTAATCTTTGGATCAACTTTAAATCTTCAAAAGCGCACACGTCTTTCTACTTCGTTAACGTGTTATCTCCAAACAATTAGTTTGTTCCACAAGAATGATAACTGTGCACGACAGGCAGCAGATATTTTTAATGATCGTAATCCTGAGAAAAACACTTCGCATCGGTACGTCCTAGATTTTGTATTTAAATGGTGGGAAACTCGATCGGTTGCAAACAGAAAGCATCAACGTGAGCAGATGGCACGTAATGAGGGTAATCACGTAGCTGCCCTGAGTCACATCGAAATGGAACCAAATTTGAGTTTAGGGAAACTTGCAAGTACTTCAGAAATATATGTAGTTAGTTGCCGCCGAATCGTAAAAAGTAATCACCTATACAAAACTAATATGGTACAGGAACTTAATGAAGACACAAATTTTGCATACGCCCGTTTTTCTGGTTGTAGATTATGAAAATCATACGTACAAATGTCTGTTTCCCAAACAATTTTAATTGAACTTGTTTTATTTTTACATAATACCTATATCTGAAGAAAAGTAAACCAATGGCAAATTTCTGTGTGTTTATATTGTTTGATGCATACTTGTGTCTAGTTTATGACATTTTTATTGTAATATTAGAAATCGTATATTTTACGACAAACGACAGATGACAGATCATTTCATCGCACACATAACCACAATGTAAAATTAAATTTTAGAATTTTACGTGTTAATAACGATTATAATTAATTTATCCTTCTTTATACAGTTCTCATTAAAAGAAAAGTAAATCTGTGATACCTATGTAATATGTGTATTATTCAGCGTGGTTTCTAGAAAGTAAGCTTTCACATACCTTGTAATTTCACATAGCTCCATGTTCATTTTTATTCATTATAATCAATTTAGTGTAGTAATTTCTGTAAAAAAAACTGTTTTCAAAGAAGGGTAAATCAGTGACACATATGTATAGTACCAATTTACCCTTTGACGTGGTGTCTAGAAAGTAAACTTTAGTGATATATATGTAGTATTAGTTTGTGCACGTAAAGGATACATTAGGTAGTAGTTTATAAAATATTACACCGTCAATGCACGAAAAATTACTATGGATCCCTAAAACAGCTATACACTAAATACATGTGGGAATTCAATAAAATTAATCACTATCTGTAGCATAATTAAATTTCGATATGTCAGTAACGCATTAGTGAATTATTCTATGATGGCTGCTTATATTTATATTTTTGTTTCTTTTCGTTAAACGTATGTTAACATGCTTAATAAAAGAAGAAAACCTATTTGCCAAATACCAATTTCGTTATGTCCTTAGGAGCAGTAAAGGTGTCTTACCTGGTCAGACCAATCACTTCAAAACATTAAATGGCATCATTAAACTATGGAAGCATGAGACTTATCCACATCCAACTACATGATAAGACTAACGAAACAGTACAGTACCCACAAGCTGCCAAGATTGATTTGCACAGTATCTTATCATATGGAACACCACTCATATGGCGTAGCTCGTCAGCAGCGGAACATGTGTTTATCATGCAAAAAACAACAATAAGGACATTCTCACACAGCACACGGACGCCCATTAGATATCCAATGGATATCCACGATGAATATCCAGGACATCCACTGGATATACATGGATATCCAATGGACATCTAATGGACATACAGATATCCTACCAATGTCCATCAATCTGGATATTCATGCGGATATATATTGGATGTTGTATGGATATACATGTGGTCAAGAAATGGATATCCATTATATATCTAATGCATTTTGTATGGATATACATGTGGTCGTCACATGTATATTACTTTTACACGAAATGGATATTCGATGCTAACCCACCCCCACTATTTTTCTAACCCCATCCCCTCAATGAAACACATATAAGCAAACAAATATTTTATTGTGTTATAAAATCATTTAAATAACTTTATTTTCTTGATCAATGATCTGGCTTATTAGGTCTTGCTGTAAAGAAAAAAGACACTGCTTATAATCAAACTCATCAGACAATCAAATAAATAATATGAACAAATGTTTATAAATATTACTTTAATTATTATAGATGTAACCAGAACAGTTTAGTGGTTATCTCCAAATAATAGGCAATAGGTCTTAATGTTGAGTATCACGAGGGAACTGACTATATACCCCATAGTTCTAATTACCTTTAAGTGATCTACTTTCGCAATCTACGGGAAGTGATCTGTTTCTAAGTAAGGATGATGAATATCCACTAGTAAAATGAACAATTTTACAAAAACATGCAATTATATAACTAGAAAATTTTCGCTTATTTCAACACGAAGTAAAAGATATTTATTTGAATCAAGAATATATTTGTTTTCTAGTTCACGTCTACTATAGTCATGTTATTATCAACCAACGTGCTTTTTATAGCTATATAATATTGGCATTTACGTAAATAAGTATAAAATGTTTTCCTAACTAAAAGGTGTAAGGATATGTACTCACCTGTAAATTATTTACTGACTGGAAATCACAATAAAACTTATTAATAAAAGCAATACCACACTTTACTTGAAAAATATCTGAATCCTCTAACTCTAGTTGTAGTTCATTTTTAATTTAGCAGTTGATGCAAAATGGCAAGATGCAATTTTAAATTTTATAACCTCAACTTTAGTGCAAACTACTTCAAACAAAATAAATGCGAACGGATTTTTGGCATTGTAGCCAACAATTCAAGCATCCAATGCCCCAATGTGAGTTATTAAATGATTCTGCGATTATTGTTCGGGAGAGCATTAATGAATAACAATATAATAGATTATTCACACGAAATAACAGACATAAACAGCAATACTCTCTGTATTAAAATAGAAATAACTTTATTATAATGTTATAATCGCAATGAGAATTTGGATGAAAATGTATCGTTGGCGCTAGTTTTAAGGCTTTTCGGTGATTCTTGTGCTATAACGGGTTATTTTTCTTCCCTTATCTTTTACAGACGTAAATAACGATTTCTATAATTTATTAATCTTGTTTCCTGCTGATGTGAACATATTAACGGAACATTTGGAACAATTGGATGTCCAGCGGACATCTCATAGATGTCTTCTGTATATCCATGCGATATCCAATGGACATCCACTGCATGTCTGATGAATATATATATATATATATATATATATATATATATATATATATATATATATATATATATATATATATATATATATTTATTTAAATAAAATATATACACCCAGCAATTCGAATGCATTCTTTGATTAGATTTTAATGAATAAGAAATGCTCATATTATGTTCACATTGTTTAAGTTTTATTAATATTTTTCTGCTCTAACAATATCCATTGGATGTCCATATGATATCCATCATGGTCATAGACCTAAAATGGATATTATGTATATCCAATGCATATCCATTGGATGTTCTGTGCTGTGTCGGATGTGTGACCTAGCTCCAAGAGAGAGCCGGTGGGATGCGTTGGAGGTTAATGGGATACTTAATTAATTCTTCAGTATATATATATATATATATATATATATATATATATATATATATATATATATATATATATATATATATATATATATATATATACATACATATATATATATATATATATATATATATATATATATATTTATATATTCTAAATATGAATGGTGAACATCAAAACCAGGCGTAGGCATGAATTAAAGATACTCAAATGCTCAAATGCTAAAACTGTTATTTCATTGTCTCTACTCCCAGTAATTGGACGATTATGCAACGTATTTTGTTGGAAGATACCAAATTCCAAGAAATTAGATTCAACTTTTCTGAAGTCTTTATTACCCATTGGAGGAAAATCTGGATATGTTCGTTGAAACGTCTGCAAGTTCTGCTCACAATTCTGCTGCATTCACCATGAATATTTGCAATATATTGGCGTTGGAATAGTTTTTTTGCATTTTTAATTTCAATAGGGAAGAGATAAAAATTTTAACGAGTACTTTGTCAACCACTAGTGAAAAAGTAATGTCAGAACTGACATTAGTTTTCGTTTCTCGCATTTATTACTGTCATAGCACACTACACATTTAAAAGTTCATCAAATGTCTAGAAAAATATTGAGTAACTCAAAACCAGAACTTTTCAGGCAAACAGAATTGTCTCACATACAGGTGAAATGGGTAAATATATCAGATATGTCTAAGAATTTACCATGTGTCATTTAAATGTGCCATAATTAGTGTTTTATGTACAAATCACTCAACTCGAAAATCATAAATTTTAAGTATAGGCAATGCCAATGCAGTTTGAAGGGCAATTAAAAATGGCATTAATTGACGGTCTAATATATAGGCTGTTCTATTTGAAATAAGCAAGTTATGATATCCTAACCTTCTCGAAATATGAAAGCACTTTTCAGAAGACTCTGTAGATGAAACTTACTTTTGCATACATGCTATATACAAACTTAATATTTTTCTGATGTATGGTATGACATTTTTTCTTTAAAATAAACTACAAGACGAGTGATTACCTCTAAAACAGTTATTTTGTTTTATTCTTTGATTTTTTATTGCTATCTTCAAACCAAAATTTAAAAATTGCGAGACGCAGCAAGTGCATTATGGTACTGAATTTTTATAAGATTAAGATTTTGTCGACTTAGCCTTATACTAAAAGAAGGGAACATAAACAGTGCTGCAAATTGAATCATAACTTCCACATAGTTGTGATAATTTACTCTCCTCAGAAAAACATTCTCATGAAATGAATTTAGGATCCATGATTTGACCACAAAGAAAATATTCGTATTCCTGTACCCATAAACTTCTGAAACGTTATATTACTTGAATTTTAACGCAAAATTTCAATTTTTATCAAACTACCCCTCATTTACCCCCTACCTACTGAAGCGATCTTACAGAAAAAGAATTCGAGGCGTTCCTCTGTCGGGTGCTAACTGGGTACCAAACTTGAAGATGATAACTCAATGTATTTAAAAGTTATTGCGACTACCAACAGACAGACATACAGGCCGACAGACAAAGAAAAATTCGTTCCTGGATTAAGTTTTCTATATGTTTTGGGACTTTTTACGCCGTTTTAGGAAAAAAATTCGAAGTCGAAGAGGAGTGCTGTGCGGGGTAAACAGGGTTTAAAGGGTATGGCTTCCAACTGTGACAAAGGCAGCTTTTCGAGGTCCGAATTTTTTGCTTAATTTCTATGAAATCTGACAACTCGGTTAACACACATTTAATAATTGAGCCTCAATGTGACCTTGGTCGATTAATATTGTATGTAGATTTATTTAAACAGTATAGCTACACACCCGCCGCAGTTTTCTGTCTTTGTTAACACATACTGCGTAATGCCTTATGGAATTAGAAGCGATGTTGTAGATTGTTTATTTCTAGTGACTTTTCTGTTAGAACGACCTTTTTGTTCGTGGGCCTTTTTATTTGAATTGCGTTTTAAAAAATATTTTTGAATTTTTTTCTAAGAAAAATTGGGAGATGACATCTGAGTAACGAACTCATTCAAGCCATTAACAAAGTCAAGGTACTTGCGAAATTTAACCGAAATCACATAAATATTTTTGGAGTTATCAGTTGTATATATATATATATATATATATATATATATATATATATATATATATATATATATATATATATACAGTGTGGCTCATTTAAAATGCAAACACCCTTGTACTTTTTTTATTTATAATTTGATTTTGATGAAGAAAAGATCAAAAGATAAGATGAAAAACTCTATGCATGCTGTGAAAATTGTTCTCTATGTCATACCTGACCAATGCCTACTAATGCAGTATTTATTTGTCAAAAAATGGCAAAAAGGTTAGGCCCTTTTTTAGGAAGAAAATGAGTACGCCACTGTATTCGGAATCCCTCAAAATAGACGTATACAAAATTTCACCAGAAAAGAAGAATTATTAACCATCTCAGACAAGTTTCTTGTGTGACCCTTCTAATATTGAAACACGCCTGTAACTTTTGTTTTTATACCGCGATTTTTTTAACGGGATCTCAAAAGAAAGAAAATGATGAAGTCTGAAGATCCTGTGAAAATTGTTTCTTATGCCTTTCGATCACGGCCTACTAAAACTATTTTCATAAGTCACAGCATTTATAAACTTTTTTCTTCTACTTTTGGGATGTTATTGACTTTCATAGTTCGTCATAATAGTTATTTACCGATGAAATTTGGTAAGTAACAGTTTTGAAGAATGGCGTACGTATTTTTTCCTAAAACCAACCCTTGAACTTTTTGATAATTTTTGACATATGAAAATAGTTTTGGTAGGCCGTGATCGAATGGCATAGGAAACAATTTTCACAAGATCTATAGACTTCTGCATTTTCTACCTTTTGAAATCTCGCAAAAAAAAATCGCGTTACAAATAAAAAACCTACAGGGGTCTTTCAATATTAGAAGGGTCAACAAAAAACTTCTCTGAAATGGTTAATTAATTCTTATTTTTTGATGAAATTTGGTATATATCTATTTTAAGGGATGCCCAATACAGCCCCCTACTTATTTTCTTCCTAAAATGATCCTAACCCTTTTCCCCATCTTTTGACATAGAGAAACTGCATTAGTAGGCGCTGGTCAGGTGACATAGAGAACAATGTTCACAGCATTTATATAGCTTTTCATCTCATGTGTTTTAATCTTTTGTTCATCAAAATCGAATTATAAATACAAAAGTTACAGAGGTGTTACCATCGTAAATGGGCCACACTATATATATATATATATATATATATATATATATATATATATATATATATATATATATATATATATATATATATATATATAGCAGGAGTCAAGGGACCAGCAATAATAGCTCGTAAAACCCGCATCTCGTTATACCAGAACTAAGAAGTAACTAAAACAATGTAGGTATGCACATACTGTAATGTGTTACACGTTTTACAACATTTACCCACGCTAATATTCATTTAGTCAAGGGACTCTGCCCACATAAGCTGATGACGTTATAATCATCAACGTGAATTACCAGGATCGTAGTCAATGATCACACCGTTTTCTTAGTCAGTAAGTTGCTGCTTTGCAACTTGTTCAGATCCCTGCCTATAGAGATACAGATTATCTGATACCCGTCCTGCTTTTGTAGGAATAATTGACACTTGGTAGTTCAGATTTATTTGTGAGATTAGGCCTTTATAAGATGCCGCAATGACTTAAAACGCTCTCTTCTTAACAAGCTTTTAAATAGAGCATTATAAGATGTTGATAACAGCCAGATAGGCGATAAAAAGGACAGCACGCTCGTATGAGCCATCCCGTATTTTCTTCACCATGAAATAAAACACGTTTGGTGAGGGGACATCTGTCTCATCCTGCAACCACCATCTAGCAAGAAAATTTGAAGGGCTCCTCAAACACATTCAAGGAAATGCGCAAGACCAGGCCAAGTAGAGGTGCAAACGAATTTTTTTAACGGTTCAGGTAGCCGTGAGTCGCCAGCATATTGTGCTGAGAGCTTTAGATGTCCCTAAACAACCCTAGGCCTTCTCTGATGCAGTCAACTGATGGAACTTCACCAATAAGATCAAAGATAAGTAAATTATTTATGTGCCATCAGTGTTTAGACTCTAGTAATTTCATTTGAACTGCTTCAATCTATCACGAAACGTATGGTCATTTTGCTTTATATCATTTCAGTATAATTTTTCTAATAAATTCACACTTATTTGCAGTATATGAATTCATTATTTTCAATAAACAAATTTAACCGAAAGGTGATTTTTTTTAAGTGCCCCACCACTGTAATTTCTTTATTACCTATCAGAGATATAAAAAAATCCAACGCCATCTGACAAACTGCCATGCGATGAGTTCAAACATTGCACATCGCCTTCATAAAACTCCATAGCCAACATTGATTTTCTTAAATGGAACGATAGGCCTCAGATAGATATAGTCGATGCAGAATCGAAAGCTGCGTACAACGCTCCCGTTTCTGAGTCGAGCCATTTCGGAGATATGATGTAACGAAGGTTTTGTAAAGCACCCTATGTTGTATTACGAAGTTAATTGATTTTGGTCAAACCTATAGTTTCAATTGTTTTTTTTTGCAGTAAATGATTAAATTTATCACGTTACAACATTTTTAAGAAAGTGTTATGAATCACTGCTGCTTTCACATTTTAATTTCCAGGGATTGATAAGTGCAAGCAAATAGAAATCTATTATATAGACAATGAGATCAACAATAATCAATACTTATTCAAATCTCTTAACTTCATTCATAGTATTATAAATATAAATTATTTTCTGGTTGAAAAACATCAATTACCACTTATAAAAACTGTTCAAAATGTCCCCCATTGTGATCCAAACATAATATCAAACGTCTGGCGAAATTACCAATCGCAGAAGCGATCATGTTCGAATTGTTGTTTAGCCTTTCAATTTCATCCCGTATCTTAATTTTTATGCTGTCTACGGTGTTGCTTCCTGTTTCGTAAACGACTTGTTTCAAGTGCCTTCATAAAAATGCGTCCAGTGGGTTGAGATCCGGACTTCTGACAGGTCAAGGTATCGGACCGCTCCTCCCAATCCATGTTGTATACAAATACTGCTCTTATATTTTGAACTGGAGAACCGTCCTGCTGCCAAACAACATTTGACTCATTTAGTCCAGCCATACTGTCTCTAATCTCTTTGAAGCAATTCTAAGTACCGTGCTCCAGTCAGTGTGCCATCAATAAACACTGGCCCTAGAATTTTATTGCAACCCTTTACACACAGTCTGGTACCCTGATTTTCTATTGGGGCAATGGTGTGTGGGTTGGTGGTAGCCCAGACATGGGTGTTGCGTGGGTTGTGTCGACCAGATGTTACGAAATACGATTCATCTGTAAATATTATTTTATTGAAGAAAACATGATCTTCCTCTTGCCGTGATAGCATAATGTAAGAAAATTGTATTCCTCGAGTGAGCTCTTGTTCGCGTAATCTTTGCACTATCATGACTTTTTATGCTCTGTAGCCGTTTTTCCTCAGTGTTTTTTGGATACTGGCATACGAAAATCCAAGATCCGCGACTGCATCCCGAATCAATTTCGAACAGTACGCTTCAAAAGAGCCCAAAATCGTCACCACATTCTCCTCGGTCAAGATCGTTTTGATCCGTTCACGGTTACCAACGAAGGAGTGATTTTCCTTAAGTCTCTTGACAAGTCTACTAAACATTGTTCTGTGGAGAGTTCGCGTATCTGGATATTCTTCTGGATATCTATAACAAATTCGTCACATTTTAGCATTAATGCTGGTTTAAAATAGAGTGGCTACGGCAAATACACCTTCGTCATAATTATTATGTATTATAATATGTTTATAAATGTTTGTAATGAGTAATCCAATTTAAAATGAATATGAAACAAGATGCCCTTAAAAAAAACTTATTCGTGTTACAAGAAATGTGCAAAGTCGTTCCTGCAAAAAAGGCCCTTCTGACAAATGTCTTGAGTATGCTCCTGACTTCCTGAAAAGTTTCAGCTGCTCATTTGGAGCTCAAAATGAGCATTCTGGCTAGCATGATTATCATCCAAAAACTGAATTCTATAGTTCAAACAAAATACGTGACTTATTAATTAAGTTAATGGTATAAAAATTACAACAGATTATTAAATATGATGTCACTACTCGAATGGTTCAAGTTTTTCTATAGTGTCAAAGTGTTACCACAATCATCAAAATCCATGTACTAATATTTACGAAAAAACAAAATTTATTTGACTTTAACGCCATCTAGAGGCTACGCGTAGCACTTTTGCATATAGATAAGTTCAGTCAATATTTCTACAGAGTCCGGCAATAACGGCGCCTTCTTCTATATCACACATTTGGTTTGAAAAAAATAAATGAAATTTGGAGTGTGGGTAGTACTCAGTGGCGTACATATTTAAAAACTTATAATACATATACAGGTGTTTATTGAAAGCATAGTCAAATTAAGTTTGGCTTATTTAAATAGAACAAACTGTATATTATGACATTTTATTGAATTCCTCCGATCATCTATAGTGTAACTATATCTAAAATCAACTGTTTCGCAATGCACATAGAACTAAATGATACTATTCTGTTCTAACCAACAAGCATCCACTTTCTCTGTTTCGTCATGAGTAAGAAGCAATAAAAATCATATAGAGAATAAAAAATACGAGATAGCTAAAAAGTGATGAGAGATAGGTATAGAAAAATATGATACAGATCGATGCAGAATTTATTTCTGCATTCACTGGTGTAATAATATACAGGTTATCCCATTTGAAAGAAATGACTTTTGATACTTTGGATAATGTCTTATTGGAAATGCAATTTTGAGCACCCTGTGTTAACTCCATCTGATGTTTTCAAATTAAAAAGAACACACATGTGTCTCCTCCTTGTGGTATAAAACTGAAGTTTCTAGCTTTATAATTTTTGAAGAAATTAAACTCTAAACGATTGCCAATACTAATATTTTCAAAAAAGCCTTTAAATCTCGAAAATAGTTGATTTTACGTATAGGGAAACCTAATACAGTTAGAGTATAAATGATCTGAGGAATTCAAAAATATAATAATATAGGTTGTTCTATTTAAATAAACCAATCTTAATTCAACTATGCTTTCAATAAACACTCTGTATATGTGTGGTTATTTTAAAAAAATGCGCTACTGAGTACTACGCACACTCTAAATTTCATTTAATTATCTCAAACCAAATGCGAGATATGGAAGAAGGCGCCGTTATTGCCGGGCCCTATAATGTATACCCATGAGCTTAAAAATACCACTTCACTGCGAAAAGATTACTTATACAAAAACTGTTCTCCTCACAGCCTTTGATGTGTTCTCATAACTCAAAAAATAAATTCTGACCATGTCAAAGAGATGACTTTCCGGTATTCTATTAATTTTCGACAAGAACAGGAAAATTCGGACAAAGAAAAACTAATTGAACTGACTAAAAACCATCGGAAAAACTGAAACGGATATCTAAAACTGAAATAATTAAACACGAATGAAAAATAAACACTCACTAAACTAATCTAGAACGACTAAACGAAATTCTAGCGCTAAACTAATTGAACGTATGAAACACTAACGAAAAATAATAACTGCTGAGTAAACGAAAAGAAAAAACGAAAAAATATTTAAGTAACACAGAAAAATGAGCTGATAACTTTTTGATTGACGAAAACCAAAAGGACAACCTCTTTGACGAAAACGAAAGAACGATACTCAGAAACGAAATAGGAAAATGGTATCAATGTCATTCATAACAAGTGTCAGTTGACATCAAATGTCAAAATCAGACATCCATTATCCACGGATTATACTAACGTTTACAGCACTGAATAGATATAGCTTATCATCCCGTCTCAAATGAAATACGTTTAATATTTTCACTGCGAGGTGTAGTACCTACATAGTGCGGAGGTGTAATTTTTGTCATATTTTGAAAATACAAAGAAATTATGGCAAATTCGCCTGTCTCGTGTTTTATACAACTAAAATATAACCAGAATATACAGGTCCGGCAAAGCTTTGATGTGGCGGATAGAGCAAAATGCTTCAAAGGTAATTTATTCACTTCGAACTGCTTTATAACGTAAAATTATTTTTTTGTTAGGTGGCGATGAAATTTTTTGGTTATCTCTCGTAATAAAGAAGTTACAGTGATGAGACACTTCAAAAAACCACAAAAATGTTGAAATTTTGTGACGTCATGTCTCCGAAATGGCTCGACTCAGAAATGCGAGCCTGGCATCGTTGTACGGAGCTTTCGATTCTGCATCGACTGTATGTGCCTAAGGCCTATCGTTCCATTTAAGAAAATCAACGTTGGCCATGGATTTCTATGAAGGCGATGTGCAATTGTTTTTCTGTCACAATATCTTAACTCATCGCATGATAATGGCCTTGGAATTTTTTTGATATCTCTCTTAATAAAGAAATTACAGGGGTGAGACACTTAAAAAAATCACAAACATTTTGAAATTTTGCGACGTCATATCTCCGAAACGGCTCGCCACAGAAATACGAGCGTGGCATCGTTGTACGCAGCGTTCGATTCTGCATCGACTGTATGTATCTAAGGCCTATCGTTCCATTTAAGAAAATCAACGTTGGCCATGGATTTCTATGAAGGCGATGTGCAATTGTTTTTCTGTCGCAATGTGCGAACTCATCGCATAGTAGTTTATCAGATGGCGTTGGATTTTTTTGATATATCTGATAATAAAGAAATTACAGGAGTGCGACACTTAAAAAAATCACCTGTACGTCTAACACCATACCAAAATTGAGTGCACGACCCCACACAGTGCTTGCTTAATTTACATTAAAGCTCATGCCCTCGACTGAACAGCCGTATTAAATTTGAGTCATTTATTTATACAAAATTTTATTCATCGGAATAAATAAATGTATGATACAATACCTATATGCAAATGTACAATCCGGACTACTCCCCTATAACGATTTCCATCAATATTGAAAGTCAAGTGGGACTGCTTAGTTTGAATGAACAATTTTATACGCATAAAAAACACCACTGTATATACCGTACATTATTACTTAATGTAACTTTATACACATCATAGAAAGTAGTCTTTGATTTTCATTCAAACTGTCGGTTTTTCTTTTTCCTCCTTTTCCAAAAAGTTTTCTATGAAAGTTATTAAACTTAGCTCATTCTCTGAGTTTGATACCATTTCTAAAAATATTCTAAGCTTCTCGGCGGAATCTATGGCATCTTGCAGTGCATTCGGGGCTTTTAGATCCTTTGCCCGAATCGGAATCTTCTATCACTTCGTGGGTAGTGTTTAAATGTGCAGCTTCAATTATATCGGAATCTGTTGGAATACATGAATTTCCCACATAATTATCAATGTTCCGGTGATACATCGCAATCCGACACTTGTGCCAATTTCATAACCCTGGCTCATTCGCTCACAAGAATGCCATCGTCTTCGTCGGCGATATCTTCATCAGCAATAACATCTTCCGAAACGCTTAAATCAACGTTTTCATTTATATGCTCAAAATGAAAATCAGCATGCCTGAAACGGTTTTGCACCGTTTTTCGTAATACATATTTCCATGCACAATCAAGTAGACGAATAGCTTCGTGGACATTTACCGAAAGTTGACACTGATTCTTGTCCATGTTGTCAATTATTTTTGTGGCGAGTTGTCTCCTGTAGTTACATTTCAGACAGTTAATAATTATCTGATCTAATAAGGCTGCAGTACAAATGTCGTATCAGGTGGCAAAAAAACTAGTTTCATGTTCTTCAAATTCGTCAATTGTGGATGTACCACACAATTATCCACCAGAAGCAATTTTTTTTTCATTCCAGTTCTCTATCCCATTCTTGCACTTCACTTTTTAAAATATCACCAGTCACCCATGCTTTTTAATTAACAACATGTTTCACCGACAAACTCTTTACATTTTTAAAACATCTTAGTTTTTGTGCTTTGTCAGTAACCAATAGTGTTCGAAATTCAGAACCATGCATTGAAGACATTGAAGACATTACATGCCTGATACTCCTCGGATATTTTTCGGGAGTTATTTTGAAGATGTGACTTCCCTATTTACAAATTTCGCTTCCCTAGGAACTTTTCTTGAATTAATTGAATGTCTTTGTTTAAAACGAGAAATCCAACTTGTAGAACACTGGAAATGCTCTCCATATCCCATTTTTCTACCAAGAGAAACAGCTTTCTCCTGGAGAAATAGACCACTTATAGCAATGTTTGCGAGCCTCTGATATTTGAACCAATCAAACAGTGCTTTGTTTAAGTTCCCCATGTCGGTTGTTTTTAGGCTTTTTCTCTTGTTGTCAATATAGTATTGGAACAAATGGCCTAGACAATTCTCGCACTTTGAAATCGTTGTCTGTGCTATCTGGGAAGAGGGACTCTATCATTGTCTGAGTGGAAGAACCCATAAATATTTTCTCTTGTGTTGTGTACAGTAAAATGTATTACCTATTAGTGTTATGTCTCAATCAGGAAACATGTGCATCCAGTTCTAGTGTGTCTGAATGGTCATATTTTCAGGCAGAGAGGCAACGAAATTCACAGAAAGGCGAAGCCCTGTTGTTTACTTTCGCACATATGTGTATGCCAGCAAAAATGTGAATGGGTCAGGTCAGGTCGGGTCAGGTCAGGTCAGGTCAGGTTAATAATCAGACGTAATAATTACCTCGCTAAAGCCGAAATCACCTGAAAAGCGGTCTCTTTTAATCAAAAACATTCTAGCATTTTCTCCTACACAAGTCCATTCAAATCACCAAAATTTGCTCGTTAAATGAGAAAAATGTTTTGAGTTCTTTCTGTGGCCCATTACAAAACAATTATAATGCAATTTTTAAATAAGCAAATTTTCAATTTCACCTTGCATCTTTGAAACAAACAAAAATATAGAATTATGTGTAAACCATGATGAAAATCTCTGAAATCGAGCTCAAGATTAGTAACTTTCATTAAATAATTAAGTTTTTATTAGCTTTAGTACAGTTGTTGTTTACTGTAATAAAAGACCACTGAATAATAATCGCCTAGTTCCAAAACCCACGCTAAATCCAGTTAAAAAAATGTCCTGTTGATGCCATCTAGTTGCACGAGGTCTAAATATTATCTTAGATGAAAAATATGGTTTCAAAACTCGCTAAACTTTGTTGACTTTGATTTAAATCACCGTAGAAATGTAAGGTTGCATTCAAAAGCCGCCTTAATTAACTAAATTCACTTGCGAGTGATACTTAAAAAGTCAATTGACTACGAAAACCCACTAAATCCATATGAAATTACATTATGTACACCGAACATCATGAATAATACTCACTAAATCCGATTGGATTCATTTAAGGCATTTTCAGTATTCTACCTAATTTGTAATTTAGAATTAATTTCATTCATGTAGTTTTTACAGTTATAGTGTTACTGTGAGTGACAGTTAAAATTAATTCCTGCAAGAGAATAATTCTATGTAAAAGTAAAAATAAAAAGGGAACAATACCAATTCAGGGAGAAACAAATTGTGGCTCCGACATAAACAATGCACTAGGAATTTGCAAGGTTCGGAGTCAATGAGGCATAGTAGCAAACTAAAATTTTGACGATGAAGGAGGGGGACTTTGCGAGAGAAAATACTTTCAGGAAGATTATGTACAATGTTTTTTTTTCCAAAAAATGTTTTCTTTTATAGTAAAGAAGAAACAAATACTTCTTTGGGTATCGTGTATTTTTATATGAAAATAAAAATTAATTTTTGAGTTAGATTTTTTATTTATTTTGTAGCTAACGTTAACAATGACATTACTTATACACTAATAAGACTATAGCAGGCCTGTGTAGAGTTCAAATCAAAACCCCCTAAATCCAGACAAGTTTCCAAAAATTAGTAGGAAACTTTCGTGTTTCCTGAATAAAATGTTGTAGTGGAGTTAGTGGGTTTTAGAACTAAGCGATTCACATTACAAAATGCATGGCCGGTTGTGTATTTAAGTTAAAACTAAGTCTTAATTATATATGTTACTATTTAATGCATGGTATGTGTGATTTTAATGATAGATTAAATTAGATGTTGTTAGAAATTCTGTTATATGCGCATTTTAATTTTCAGTGTATTTTTATTAAGTACATGTCCTCTTTATCATTTGTCTTGTCTGACGTATTCATACAATTGACTGTTTAAACCATTAGTAAAGATTTATATAGATATCTTGTATTTTATCTGTTCTTTTTGTAGTACTTTATTTTTTACTAAATAAAAAATCTTAATCTTATGAAAATTTACTACCAACGTACATGCTGCATCTCGAATTTTTTATAATACCGATATTCACTAAGTTAAGATTGGGACCTGTGATGAGCACTGATAAGTACACTTGGAGAACCCAAATCTTCACATATCTTTTTAAAGACCTGGCGATTGTTTCACTAACATGGTTAGCGTCATCATAGGATGAGGAATTCTAAGAATTTTTTATCGTCTGATGACGCTTACGTTGTTAGGGAAACGATCGTCAGGTCTCTAAAAAGATGTGGTGCGGTGATTTGGGTTCTCCAATTGTACTTAATATCGATATTTTCAAGGTGGGAAGTTGAATTGACACACGCTGTACATATTCAACAAAACCTTTAACCTTTTAGTAATCTGTAATCATGTACTCTCAAGTACAAACTCTCTGGAATCCAAGCACAAACAAGGGAAATAGCGGGTGAAGTGTAAAGTAAACAAAAGTACATAGTAATCTTTTTCTCTATGATCACTTCTTGCCTGTCTTCCTGTTCGAAATTGGAACTTTGGCACAATAATTTCAAAGTGGAACTTGAAAGTAAATCGAATTTATTTGACGTAATTTGTCAATTATGTCAGTGTCAGTTGTCATTTGTCATTAGATGTAAACTGTAAACATAAATCATAACAATCTTACGAATAGTTTCTTAAAAGGATTTATTGTTTTTTAACAAATATAATAGTTTGTGAACCTAGTTAATACAAATGGATTATAAAAGTGCGTTCCAACATATTGGACTTTTAGTTATTTTAATGATTTATACTGGCGTAGGCGGTTTAGTAAGTAATACCCGATACCCGTAAATATCTTTAGTGTCGTACTTTTGTGTACTAATTTTGCTATTAATTACTTTTTGAGGCATGCTGCATGTAGCCGGTTATTAATAATTTTAGGAGCGGCAAATAATTACGGTACAGAAACACTTTATATATGATGTGGTAAACAACCTTTATATTATGTTAAAGGAAATATACGACGACCTTGTTAAATTAAAATGGGTGGTTTGTTATTGCAAAGGTAACCAGTAAACAGTAATTGTGTAATCAAAGAGGAATATTAAAGTAGATGCAAAAATTCAATTTGTCTTAAAGACTTTTTTACTCACTGTTGTTAAAGGAGGGTCTCCCCTCTCTTATCTATTTTAACTTTAAATTGTTTTAATCACACAAATTCTACTTAAAAGTATGCGTTTAAGTGTATTTTAGTTTGACACATCTGACCAAGTTCTATTTTATAGATTATTAAGATATTAAGACTAAAAATTTTTTAGAAAGTTTAGTAAAAAAAGCATTGATAAAGCTTCCTTACTCCTGTGATGTTCGGCCTTAACTTCTCCGGGTCATCTGCAAATCATCAAAGAGGTTCATCGATGCAATAGAATTTGAAAGCATAGCATAGTGAAAATTCTGGAAAAGCTGATTGTCACATTTAAATAACTGTGGAATAAAATGAAAATAAGATTGCACAGCTTTGTTAATATGTTTATTGATTGATTCAACATGGTGCCTCACCAAGTGCGAAGCAAGAACTCTTTTTCTCAAAGGAACATTAGGTATATGTTGATAGTAGAATTTGAGATACTTTTAAATGTGTTTTTTTAAATTTCCAGCTATAAATGTATACTAATTAGCTCTAAAAGCTAGAGTTAATACTCTGTGGCCGCTAATAACTAGTGTAAAACCATTAAACCTAAATATTTGAAACACCAAATTTAAAAAAAATACAAACAAATAATTTCAATATTTAAAAACATTGCTCGAAATGCTTTCCAGTATGTTCTATAGAACATAATGAAAAGGCAATTGCACATATGCAAGTTTGGCAAACTTTCCTTATTCTACGCAAAGCGTTTAAGTGGATAACGAGCCTGGCCTCCAGATTTGTTATTGCTGTTTACACGATATTACGCAAATCCTCCTCCATAGGATGCCTAGTACGGAAAATTTTATTTTTAGGTATCAGTGCAAGAAGAAATCAAAAACTGACAAGTCTGGAGACCTGGACACCCACTTTACAGGACCGGAAGTGCCTCTCCACCGATTAGGAAACAAATTATCCAAATATGGTGTTACTTTTTCTGAGTTGTGCGCTGGAGCACCATCCTGCTAAAAAATGTTATTTAAATGAGCCAATAGAACAGTATCAGATAAACCGGTCAGTACTTCTTCCAGTATTTTCTGTCAAGCTGCCCTCGCAAATAGCAAATTTAATTCTATTTCCCAATAAAACAAGAAACACTAACACCGAATCTACCCTGCTGCCCCTGCGGAAATGTTACGTGTTGATTCTCTTATTGGGACTGAAACCTGTTATGGTGTCTATCTAATATTCCAGCACTCCTTATCGGCCCCGGATCTGCGATTTTTTCGAATCAGGGCAGAAACTTAATAGTGGCACCCCCTCTTTAAAAATGTCACCCCTCTAAAAAAAATTTGGTAGTTACGTAGAACCGGGACTCCTAACTTTTTAGTGAATTTTCTTAAAAAAAATTCACTAATGAGATTCCGACTTTTGAATTGTGAAAAAATTTCTTCAAATGAGCGCTAATTAGGCCCCCCAGAACACATATCCGGGGCCAGTTTCAATTTTTATATGTTATATATATATATATATATATATATATATATATATATATATATATATATATATATATATATATATATATATATATATATATATATATATATATATATATATATATATATATATATATATATATATATATATATATATATATATATATATATATATATATATATATGTATCACACCGATAACTCAAAAAATAATGGGCCGATTTTAATTAAATTTGGTGAATAAATTCTTTTTGCAAATGGCGTGGATAAGTTCATTAGCCAGGAAAATCTGCCCAGGTTTTCCCGGAAAATTTTGTGTTTTCTTTCGAAAAAAATTTATATCTCCGAAATTAACAAAGTAAGGGCAACCAAATTTGGTACGCGGGTTTACGTCCTTATAGGTAAGCTACGTATTATTTAGCTATGTAGGTCAAAAGATAAAAAAGTTATAGGCATTTAAAGAAAAATAAATTGGGGTTTACCTCAAAACGTCAAAATCGGCAACATTTAGGCAAATAACTTGAATCTAATACGGGCTATGGAAATCAAATGTCTCAAGAAGGATGTTTTACAAACCCTGAAGTCTTAGCTTCAACCGTCATTGTCCTTCATTTTACTAAAATGTTTCCAGAAAATTCATTTTCAAATAGACCCTTTCTCTGATGCTTGGCAGTAGTCTTAGCTATAGAGTTTATCGTTTAATGGTATATAATTTTTGTCGAATTTTCGTAAAAAATCAATAAAGCTCAATTTATTCGTTATTATACAAGATATGAAAAAAATCTTTATACATTAATTATAGGGTGTCTTAAGCTACATCTTAAAAAAATATTTCTCCAATCACAGGGTGGCCCATAAGTCGTTGGTGATACAAATTTTCTCTTTTTTTTAAATTAAACACGCCTTATGTTATTGCATTTTTGCATTTTCCATTGAAATATAATGCATGTTTGTAAGAAAAGAAATTCCGGATGCAGCAAGTGCGTTATGGTAGCGAATTTTGATCAAATGTTTCATATTTGAATAGCCCAATTTGCTATTACCCTATAAGGTTGACCAAGAAACGAGTTTTTCCGGGAACACTTTAGGTTTACTTTTGGAAATTTTTGTACATTTTCACACAATAAAGTTATTTTTATGAAACATGACACATTGTTTTTACTATATAGGTTATACTCGTAACCAAAATTGATTCCTACTTTCTTAAATAAAAAGAAAACACACATATTTGCATTAAAAACATTTTAATGAAAATTCACTACCATAACGCACTTGCTGCGTCCAGAGTTTTTTATTTGTTCTACTCCTCGGAAAAAAATAAGTTAAAAAAAAAGTTTAAATTAAGATTCCCGCCATTAGATGTTGCCAAAAATCTGCTGCGCTGCAACTGCTCGCAGCTCATTTCAGAATGAGCCCTTAGGATTCAAAAACTAACTGGGCGTTTTAAAATCAAATGAATAATTAATAGAACAACGTGCGTTGTGTGCTAGGCGCTTTGTGGAGCAAGTTTTATTTTCAACCATATATTATATTATGATTTTGCGCCCCCTAAAACTGCCGCCCGAGGCGGGTGTTCCGGTTTGACACCCCTGATCCCCCCCCCCCCATCAATCTGGGGCTGCTCCTTGTGTATGCATCGTCTGACCAAATAATGTTTATAAAAATCTCGGTCCATATTTGAATGTTGTAAATACTAATTGCAAAACTCTAAAAGCCGTTGTGCATCTGCTGGGTGACGATTTTGAACCATTTTGTATTTATATAGTTTAAATTCATGCTTTTTTAAATTTTTTGAATCCTAGATTTTGGAACCCTTATAGCATCTTCTGTTTTTCTATATCATTTTGTAGGCCAACATTATATTTTTTATATCTTATAATAATTCTAGATGTACTAGTTATAAAAAATAAAGACACTTTAGAATTCGATGTCCATAGAAAGGAAACCACCACTCTAAGCTGCATTCCGAATGACTCACATCATATGTACGCTCAAAAAATGGCCAGTCTGAATTTTTTAGTAAACGGGTTAATTAATTCTCCTTTAAGTAAAAGTAGATATACTAAAGAATTAAAGTATATTAAGAACGTGGCCGAATATAATGGATACACTGCTTGCCTACTGGAGAAATTCATTAACAAACAGAAAATATTAGCAGAATCAACGACTTTTAGAAGAGAGAAATCAGAAAAAAACTGTTTGCTTACCATTTGATCCTCGAATCGCGGGGGGCTATATAGCATTAAAAAGAAGCCAACTTGCAACTAGCATTTTCGACAAAAAATGCTTTAAAAACTTGCTCGGTACCCAAAAGACAAGGATAGTACCGCCAAAATATCGGGAATTTATTAAATAAGTTGTAAAGACTGGATCACAAATACGTCGGACAAACAAAAAGATCTATTGGAATTCGATTCGAAGAACATTTGACACAATTAAGATACGGTACTATAGGTAGATCTTCGGTCGCCCGACATATTTGGGATAATAATTACCACGCTAATGAGGAGAATCTAAAATGAATTAAAAATGTTAGATAACCAGCCCAGCCAAACGCCTTCGAAAGTATATATATATATATATATATATATATATATATATATATATATATATATATATATATATATATATATATAAACGCCTTCGAATATATATATATATATATATATATATATATATATATAAACGCCTTCGAATATATATATATATATATATATATATATATATATATATATATATATATATATATATATATATATATATATATATATATATATATATATATATATATATATATATACTTTCGAAGGCGTTTGGCTGGGCTGGTTATCTAACATTTTTAATTCATTTTAGATTCTCCTCATTAGCGTGGTAATTATTATCCCAAATATGTCGGGCGACCGAAGATCTACCTATAGTACCGTATCTTAATTGTGTCAAATGATCTTCGAATCGAATTCCAATAGATCTTTTTGTTTGTCCGACGTATTTGTGATCCAGTCTTTACAACTTATTCAATAAATTCCCGAGATTATATATATATATATATATATATATATATATATATATATATATATATATATATATATATATATATATATAGTTAAATTTAGTAATAATAAGAAGTGTATGAATCTCGCTCCGCCGCCTATGAGTAGTCTCCTAATAGATTACTTTACTAAATAAATACCTGCACAAGCACGTCCGATAGATAAAATAATACAGATATTTCCGTCAAACGAAATATGTTAATTTTTGGTGTCGTTGAATCTCCTTACATCGTTAGTGACCGACTACCTGCAGAAGAATATAAGTAGTGTTGTGAATATAAGATATTTATAATTACTCATCGTCTGATGACGCTAACTTTGTTAGTGAAACGATCGTCAAGTTTTTTAAAATGTGTTTTGGTGATATGGGTTCTCCAGGTGTGCTTATCAGTGCTCACCACAGGTTCCAATATTCACTTACTGCTTTAAAATAATGACGTGCCAACTTTGGCAAACTTATATACTGATAGAGCACAAATTCCAGCGAATGTGATATGGTTCCAGCAGGATGGAGCACCAGCACATTAACAAATCAATGTCTGGCAGTACCTCGACTTAATATTTTAAAATCGGTGGATATTGGGACGAGGATCGTTAGAATGCTGAGCACGATCACCCTATCTTAGACTTATTATGTGGGAATATGTGAAAAGTATGGTATACAAAACTAAACCACGCAATTTAACTGACTTAAAAATAATAACAATCGCGATTAGGTCGGTCACGCCTCTGATGTTGATTAACGTTAGAATACACTTTTTTTACGATTATGATGCTGTCAAGACGTTCAAGGCATAAATTTTCAACATCTCCCACATTAAGAATTAAGGTAAACATACCAATAGATGACACTATTAAGGAAAAATTGCGAATAAATATTGATTCTAGGAAAAATATTAATTGTAATAAAAAATAAAAAGTACGAGACACAAGTTCAAATATACATTAATGCCAACATAACTGTTTCTAAATTTGAAGAATCACATTACAAAAAAAAAATCATCCCTTGGAGATCATCATCTGTACCAATACCTGATACCACAAAACTAGAAGGGCCCAACAGGTGACACATGTGTTTCCCCAATACGTGACACCCTTTATATATTTTTAAACTTCTTTAATTTGCAATGATTGTCCAAAAATATAACGGAGTCTTCCTCCTCGTCTTAAATTTTCCGGATAAGGCATTTTACCAATTACCTGCTGCACAGATATCATTGATATATCCTGTTCATTTGTGATAAATTCTTAGTTTGCATTGTCCGTGGATTTTAGTCCCATGACTTCAATAGATGAGGCTTTTTCTCTGTACTACGCAAAGATGTACGAATTTAGTTTTATTTCTTTTTCCACCCGAAAACTCGCATACAAGAAAATCACCTTCCGTTATGTTTTCTACGTTTTCTGGGTAATTGCAAATCATCGGTTATGTTAGCGTCAAATTCCTCATCTAATGTGGAAGATTCTCTGCTGTCAGAAGTTGAGGACTCTACATCGTCTTGCCTTCGTTTTATTTTCTCATGCATTGCTTTCTTTTTCAATCTCTGGTCTTTAATTATTTGCTTTCTTTTTTGGGCCTCCTTCCCTTTTTGCGCCCTTTCATTTTTGCTTTCTTCTCTGCTTTCTGTCGTTTGTCTCTTCTTTTTTTCTGTAATAACTTATCATTTGAGGTGATTTAAGAACAGCAGGATTTTTTTCTCTTCTCATTCTTTTCGAACTCGACGGTTGGTTCACAGGCCAAAATAATGCCTTTTTAAATGGCGATGGAATAGAGGTATCGATATCGTTAGTAGAAGTCTGTGCACAATTTGTATTGGTTTGTTTGTTACGCGTAGTTACTTCTACTTGTCTTGATATAAGGAACTCAGTTCCAGATTTTGTTGTGGAAAGATGAGGTCTTCGCTGCTCCGACAGTAGTGATTCTGCTTCGCCATCTTCAGATTCTGGAATGTTTTCAAATTCTGGTACCAACATTTCTGGAGGTTTCGGAAGTTCTTGTTCAGGTGGCTGAAAAATAAACACTTTGTCAATGAGTGGTTGATGCCTGAGGCATTTTGCATATTTACCTGTGCCAAAGTCTGTTCCAGTTTATTGTGATTTTGTTTCCAGATTTGATAGAGAGATTTATCTTCTTTCAATCCATTCCAATCACATTACTTTTAAATTGTCTCAACTTTTTGGCTGTCAATTTTATCAAGTAGTAGTGGTAGTAGTAGGAGCAGTGGTGGGGAGGCTAAAGCCAGGCAAGTAGACCACAACGGGCCCTTTTTGCCAACCCCCCAAATACAGCAACCATGCCCTACTTTTCCTCCGTTACGTCACCAAACCTCCTCGACCTCGAAATAAAGGCCATGGCGGTCTTCCATTGGACGGAACTTACCTGGCTTCTCCGCAGAGTCCTCGAACTCAACAATTCTGTTCGCAGACTCCCAAAAGCCTCGCATTCACATAGATAGTGGTAAGACGTTTCTTCAGTATCGCCGCATTCCTGACAAATCCCTTTCGACACCCACCAATGTAAGGTGTCTTCTAAGAACATAGTGATCTGTCAGCACGCCAACGATGCGGCGAATTGTAGAAAGACTCCTACCGAGAAGCCAGACAGTCTTGTCTGTCCGACCCCTCCACGAAATCCCTCGTCTGCCTACAGCCACCGACCGACCTCTAGTACCTCTCCATGGCCTCCTCAGTCCACCTATCTAGGGCGTCGGAGACCTTCCTCCTACTTATGTTTATAGCAGGCTCAGGGCCACAGAACGGCCGCCGGGAACCAAGCCTTGCGAGATCATTCGCCACTCCATTTCCCGCGACGCCACAGTGTCCTGGAACCCACACAAGTTGCACCTCCTTTGTCCTGGACAGTCCCGTAAGGGCGCCAGCGTACTCCTGAACCAGCATTGACCTAATTCTGGTCGTGCAGACTGCCCGGAGGGCCGCCTGACTATATGAGCAAATGTATACACATTTCTCAGGGCTCATCCTCACATCCTGTTGAATAGCTACAGACAGGATAGCGTACAACTCCGTTTCGAAAGCCGTGGTATATGCGCCCAGAGCATAACTCTCGCATACCCCCAGGCCATCGATGTATATTCCCGCCCCGGAGGATTGCTGCTCCTCCAGTCGTGATCCGTCGGTAAAACAGATCACTCTCTGCCCAAACTTGCCAGCCTTTGAAGTTTGGTCAGCTTACGGGTAGCAGTTTGGTTTACACCGCACCACCAGACCACTGCCCCATATAGGACTCTCGGCCTGACGATCGCAGTATAAATCCAGTGAAGGATCCGGGGATTGAGTCCCCAAGTCCACCCTATCACGCTGCGCAGCTGCCAGAGGGTCGATACTTTCTTCCTCACTACTCGTTCTATTTGCGACCCCCATGATACTTTGGAGTCCAGGACCACCCCCAGGTATTTGACCTCCCGCACTAAAGCTAAGGTTTTTCAAACACTGCGGGCGCCCGGAACCCATCCAGATTTTTCTTCTTGGTGTAGAGGACCATCTCCGCCTTCCCCGGGTTTACGGAGAGTCCTTGCTCACGACACCACCTTTTAATTATGCTACATGCTGTTTGCATGCATGCACAGACGACGCTGAGGAATTTGCCGGTGACTAAGACCAGCCCATCATCAGCATACGCCTCGACGTAGAAGCCATTCTCGGAGAGCCGTTCTATGAGGCCGTCCATGACCAGACACCATAGATAGACAGCTGCCGGTCACTACAACGTCCAGCCCCCCCGGATTCTCAAGGTCAGCGAAACTCCTGTCCTCCAACATGCTCGCCACCCAACCTATAAGGGATATAGGCGATCCCCTGTCCTGTAGAGCGGCACAGACCGTCTCCGTCCTTGCTTTATCGAAGGCCCCCTCTACATCGAAGAACACAGCTAATGTGCTCTCTCCGTAGTGTAGGGACCTCTCTACCTTTCGCGTAACGGCGTGGAGCGCCCTTTAGCGCTGTTTCCGTCGATTTCTTCCGCCGGTACGCGTGCTGGTTTTTATGAAAGGGGTGATCACTGAGGATCTCTGAGGAGCTCTCACGGTCCTCATCCAGTTCAAAGCTGATCATACGATGGTCAGACATTGATATGTGTTCCGTCACCCTCCAATTTGATATGTCCTCTGTAATACCTCTGCTCGCCAATGTGATATCAGTCACCTCCTGACGGATACGATTGATGAACGTTGGCGCCGTAGCTCTATTTAATATTTCTAGGTTCGTTGTAGCCGAATACTCAAGCAGAGCCTCACCACGTGGGTTGGTGTTAGTACTACCCCACAGGCTGTGGTGAGAATTGGCAATGCAGCCCACGATAAGATGTAGTCCCTGTTCCCTCGCAAAATCCACGGCACGTACTAAAACCTCTGAGGGTGGTACCCCCAATCTATCGTATGGAACATAAAGACTGCACAACATAACCTTAAGCCTAGTGTTACTCACCTTATACTTTAGGATAGCTGCTGTAACGTCCCTGGATGCAAGCTGCGGCAACAGCACCAAGTCCAGATACCTCGACGCCAGTATGCAGGTCCTAGGTTGATGTCCTCCAGCCTGACCACCAACTAGGATGTTGAAGCCGATTCCTCCAAGAGCTCTAACTTGCTTCCTATAAACTTACGGCTCTTGGATCAACACATCACCGGGGCAGCCTACGAGGAGCTTTGTCAGCTCCCCAGTAGCATCCCGGCTATGCTGCAGGTTAATCTGGCACACCCGCAGCTACCTCGCGAACTAGTCGTGGTGCTGTCGGGGTGCTGTCGCCGGGCGGGAGGAGGCGACCACACTCCATGTCGGCACTCAATACATTCAGTCACCAACTCGAAGTACAGCCTCCACCCCTGCCCATCCAGTCCATGGACCACCTCAAGCCTAACCAGGAAGGCAAGGCGCCATGCCCCGGGTCCTCCTGCTGTCTCCAGATGCCGCTTTTTCTCAACATGGAGTAAGCGGTTCTGGAGAGTCAGCATCCTGATTACGGCTTCTACGTTGACCCCTTCACTCCTGAGTCAAAAGCCGATACGGTCCGGCCATGTGCCCCCCCCCCCTCCCTGCGGAACTAAATACGTTATTCCCCACCGCCGTCCCGGACCAGCCGTTGAGGAGCCATCTCAGGGACTCGCCATCCTCAGCGGTCACTAAGAACCACCCCGGATCAAGTATCCCCGAGTTGCGGAAGCGGAGATGCAGCACCGACATGGCGCCAACATACCCGCAACCAAACTCCTACTTATTGGCCCAGCCTCTTCCATCAGGACCACGCCACCCACCTGGTTGGAGGTGATGACGACCTGCATATCTCGTCTAACCATCCGATCAGCCATCCCCCAAGGACCCCCCACCCCAAGAGTGGGGACACATTAGCGCCTTCCCTCCCAGTCTCCAGCGCACGACCCTGGTTAACCCTTTTAGCTAGCCGCTCCGGTGGTGTCTCATTTTCTGGCCTTGTGCGCTTAGAGTTAGAGTACGCGCCCCCAGCTGACTTAGGCCGGCCTCGCGGCCCAAATGTTGGAGAGCCTGGTGGTCCTCCACTGGGTTTTTGGCCGCCTGACCAGCTTTCGCCCCTGTGAGTGCGGCTGCGCTTTCTCCTATCTTTGTCCTCCAACCGATCGCCCGGAGGCCGTCATAGGGGTAGAGCCTTTCGGCTCCCCTCCCGCCCTGCGAACCCCGGCCGGTCCCGTCGGCAGGGCAATCTCTTTTTACACCTTCGCTGTTGCTTCGTGGTGCCGTCGTCGCACCCGTCGTCGCCAGGCTGCCTGATCTGGCGGTCCCCTAGCCAGAGGAATCGCTTTACTCAGAGACAACCCGATCAGCAGTAGAGACAGAGGGGATCTGCGGCCGCACACCTTGTGTAGCCACCATTCCGAAGCAGCTCGCGTCTCTGAAGGGTTGACCCCCTCCTGTCGACACGGCTGCCTCAACTCCTCCCTCTTCCGCCTTCTTTCCTGGGCTCTCCACCTCCTTTTCTGGGCTCGCCACCTCTTTTTCTTTTCTTTCTTTCGTTGCCCTCGCGTCTCCTCGCCCTCGGTCCCTCCCATGGCCACGTCCATGGGCTCGACCGGACTTGGAGCCAAAGAAACCCAACCTCTCCTCGCTCCCCATGCCTGCAGTATCCCCGACGGAACCGGACGGTTCCGCCGCAGACCCTACGTCGAGAGAGCGGAGGAGCCTATCCTCTAGTTCCCTCCAGGAACTGCTTGGAGAGACTGGGATCTCTCTACCTTCTACATCTTCACTGTTTTTTGTCACGTTCTCATTTTCTTTTCTTTGACTCTCTTCCATGGTTGCTTAAGGTTTGCAATGTGTGAGAGTGTGCTTGTGATTTGGTGAGCGTAAAGATACAGGAGATCGCGCACCCGGGCCCAGGCGCTTTGTCTATGAGGAGACTTGCTTCCGTTGAGAGCGGCTCTGCGGCCACGCGGTGGCGACCCGAAACCTGCAGCTAACCCCCTGTTCCGGAGCTACCCGGTGCTGCTGGCACGATCGAGCATTTTTCGAATGGCTGATAACGCAGCCCCCTACACCGGCCAAGGCAAGGGTGGGCCACTGTACTGTGCAAACAACGCCAGGTGTGCCGGACCTGGTTTGCACAGCGCTGCAAGTCCAGAGCAGGCTCCGTTCGGAGTATCTCCTCGAATTCACGCAGTAGCCAGAGGCGCCCCCAACCCGATCTGTGTGTGTGTGTTGTGTATGTGTTGTATGCGTATGTGTGGCGTGTATGAGAGGGAGAAAGACTGTAGTAGACCATTAGCCTTGGGTGTTTTGCCCATCGCCGACAGTCACTCCAGGGGTGCCACAAGGAGGCAGTCTCAAGGAGTCCAGTTAGTTAAACCCCGCACCGATCAATCAGAAATCAAGATCAACCACTGCGAAGAAAGGCCAAAGAAAATTCACGAATAAATAGATGAACATCGTCTAAACCGTAACGTATTAATTTTTTTCGTGTAATCTAAACATTTTAGAATATACAGAATCTAGGTGTTTCATCTAAAATATTAAAGTTGTTGGCCACAAACCGTAAACGTCAGAATAACAAAACTATTTTAGTTGAATAAAGAATGCATTCAGAATATTTTCGAAAATACAAATAGTTTAAAGTCTACGTGACACATACTGTATATTTATTGCACTATTGTTGTTCAAATATTTAACCGTGTGTACAAAGCTTTCCTACAAGCAATATCCACATCTGCTGAACTTACATAGTGATCTAAAATAAATCATTGATATTTTCTGCGACGATATGACTGCATTTTATTGTTTTGGTTGATGCGGGTGTAAGTTTTACCAACAAAATAAAATTTATTTGTACAAGATATAATTTGATATTTACTTTACTTTGTTCTCTTTAATTTTATTTTCTTTACTTTTTTTTCCGTTTTGTTTAGAAAACACCAGGTTGATTGTGAGAGTTTATTGGATGACATGAATAACTTACTGAACAATGGTTCCCCCAAAAGCAAGTTCTACAAACCTAACAGCTCTAACTCGGAAACACCTCAACGTGATAAAAGCTAGATTATGTTTGGAAGTGGAAACATGAAATGATTAGGTGTGCTCACGACATTTTCAAATGGCAATGGCTTAATTAAACTTTCAGCTTTCAACGTAAAAATTTATGAGGAATATGTTATTTATTGATTTTAGCTTATATTCCTATTGATCGTGGTAGATGTACAAAACCTGAACGGTAGATGCTGGTTCTGAATGCCATTTAAGTACAATTTCCCGAATCCAATTCATCACAATACAGTTTTTAGACTTGACGATCGTTTCTCTAACAAAGCTAGCCTCATCAGAGGGGTGAATAAACAGTTTATTCGCCCATCTGATGATGCTAATTTGTTAGCGAAACGATCGTCAAGTCTAAAAACTGTATTGTGATGAATTGGGTTCTCCAAATTGTAGCTATCAGTGCTCATCACACGTTCCAATATTTACTCACTGAATGCCATTTATTTAGATATAATCGCATATCTGTATTTGTGATTACACCTTCCTTAGTCTTTTTTTGCAAAATGTATACTCTGTGAATATATTTGTTAATATTTTGTAGGTAAGCCTGAATAAAGGTATACTAAGAAAATGCATTGCTTTTAATTAGGCATTCCCGTTGCTACATTAGTTTATTTTTTATCCAATTTTTGAAGAAAAATTTACTATTTTGTTCTGCATTGTAAAGGATATCGCTGTCTCTGGACACTTCTTATTTTAATCGATTATATATATATATATATATATATATATATATATATATATATATATATATATATATATATATATATATATATATATATATATATATATAATGTGTAGTATTCTTGTAAATGCATTTGTCAACATTATGACATGTAGGACAGAGTCGCCATCTCGGTGCGGAACCAAGCAGTATGTTGTCACGGCAGCCTCAAATATCACAAAATGTTATAAAATAGAGACTGTGTACAACCAACTAATAATTTTGTAAATTGTCAGCCCTGGTCCATTTCTTCCCTAATATAGAGACAAAGTATGTAAAGCTAGATGCATTCTCACCATAATTAGAACCGCAGACCGGTTTCCCTCTAATTAGAGCTCGTCAGTGCGGTATACTAATTACATCGAGAACACACCTATAAAGTAAGACGGCTATAGTAGCCAGCCTCCTGGGACATTGTGAGACAGGGTCGCCATCTAGGTGAGGAACCACGTAGTATGTTGTCATGACAGCTCCAGATAACACAAAATGTTATAAAATAGCGGCTGTGTACAACCAACTCACTTATTTATTCATGTATTTAATGTTACAATAATCTATAGGTACAATTTAAAAGTAGTTTTCTCTAATGCTTAACAGTTCAAATTCTTAACCATTGATGGGTAAGAAATCATTAATTTGATAGGATTACCTATATTTTTTCTCTCCCTCAGGGTTCGTTCGCGGCGTTGCCGCCCCGATAGCACTGCAGCCTTTGGCTTATTGTGCATGCCCTAAGTCTTTTTACTCCACCCATTCCAAAATCACCGTGCGTTGAACTAGTCTGCACAGCGATTGGTAGGGTGAAGTTTGATATTGCTCTGTCTCCGGTCTAGACTGACCGTAGATCAGTTGTCTTTTGCGGTCCAGAGCTTTACACTGGCACAAGATGTGCTAGGCTGATTCCTCCTCCTCGCCGCAGAGTCTGCATGCGAGGTCCCCCTCGAACCGCCCCATTTTATGCAGGTATTCCTTGACGGCTATGTGTCCCGTCAAGAGACTCGTTATGTTTCTGAGCTGTCCTGTGCTAAGATTTAGCAGCTCCACAGCTCTCTTTGAACTGGGTTCGTCAATTACTGACTTCCCATGTCTGAGCCCTGGACAGTCTGCCCAGTACACCTTGTGTTAGTTTCTGACCCAGGACTTAATGGCTTCCCTGGCCGTGCCTTTTTGTCACGCCCAGAACCGGTTTTGGTCCCATAAA
Source organism: Tillus elongatus (assembly GCA_964006375.1). NCBI lineage: Eukaryota > Metazoa > Arthropoda > Insecta > Coleoptera > Cleridae > Tillus > Tillus elongatus. Next base: position 100,555,164 of record OZ023267.1, read on the forward strand.
TGGTTCTGCTGACCCTCTCTTCGCGAGATTGTCAGCTTCTTCATTGCCTTTGACCCCCGAGTGACCCGGCCCCCAGATGAGGGTAACCTTATTCTGCCCAGCCAGGTCGCTCGTCTCGTCTCGGCACTCACTCACCAGCCAGGAATTTACCCGTGGGCTACTTAGGGCCTTAAGGGCTGCCTGCCTGTCTGTAGCTATGAGGATCCGCTTGTTGGTGTAGCCCCTCTTGTTTTCCCGCACACAGTGCAGGATGGCGTACATTTCGGTCTGAACGACCGTTGCATGGGCTCCGAGGGAAATACTATTACTTACCCTTGGTCCTTCAGAATAAACACCTGCCCCCGTCCCACGCTCCCCGCCGGATCCGTCCGTGAACCAGACAAGCACGTCCCGTGGTCTGCCCGGCGTCTTCTCCCGCCATGCCTCGCTGTCGGGGATTTCCACTGTAGGGTTGTTTTCCCTGCAGATTCGCGGGCTCGCCAAGTTTTTCCATATAGCCGCCTAGTGACAGCTAGGGTCATGACTACCTTACGCAGTTTTAGGTGACCATTCCAGGTTAGCTTAGAGTCCAATACGGCCCCAAGATATTTTACCTCCCTGGCCACTGGAATGTTCCTACCGTATAGAGTGAGAGTTCTGTGGCTCTCCCACTTCCTCCTCCTCTTAAACGGTATGACGGTTGCTTTCTCGGGGCTCACCCTGAGCCCTTGACCAACCGTCCACCTTTCCACCACTTTCAGTGCTGTCTACATGCTCTCACACACTGATTGTGTAACCTTTCCTCAGGCTATGATGACAATGTCGTCCGCATAGCCCTGTACCTCATACCCCCTTCCAGAGAGCCTCCCTAGCAGGCCGTCCACGACTAGGCACCAGAGCAAGGGAGACAGAACGCTCCCCTGCGGACACCCCGCCGCGACCCCCGCCAGCAGAGTCCCTCCCGCGAGTGAGGTTAGATACATATAGATATATTAATAGTAGAAAGCGTATGAATTTGCCTCCGCCGCCTATCGGTAATCTACTGATAGATTACTTTACAAGAAATACCGGCAGAAGCGCGTCGGATAGATAATAAAAGAATTTACATATTTCCGCCCAAACGAAATATGATAATTTTTGTGTCATTGAAATCATTAGTGATCGACTAACTGCAGAAGAATATAAATAGAGTTGTAGATATAAGTTATTTGGAATTATTCATCATCTGATGACGCTGACTTAGTGAAACGATTGTCAGTTTTTTTAAATGTGTTGTGGTGATTTGTGTTCCCAAATTGTACTTATGAGAAATATTATTACTAAATCACAATGTAATGAGATAAACATTATTTATAACATTGTATTTTTCTTTGTTTCTTTGACGTCTGTTGGTGATCAAATCATGATATCTTTGTTTCTGCATGTATTTAAAATTTTATATATACTAACTTACGCTGCTGATGACGCTTAAAATGTGCTATTATAACCTCAACAGTTGCCTCTAATCTATTGTCTTAATGCTAGGTAATATATTTTTAAACTAAAAGTTGACTTATTAAAAAATTATTTTAAAGCGGGCATTTATTCGTCATTACATAATCTATAATTTTTTATAAATATAATCGTTGAGTGATTTATATATATATATATATATATATATATATATATATATATATATATATATATATATATATATATATATATATACAGTGTGGAACAGCCAAATGGAATAAATTCGATAACGGATAAATGAGGGCGTGTTGGGAAAAACGCTTGGACACGTCGATTTGTATTTTTAACTGCGCATCTTTTTCAATAAAAAAAATTTATATAGGGTGCGTCATGTGACAGTGGCCAATACCAACTTTCTTATTTTAAATACAAGCCCCTGTATATTATTAATTTTTTGGATTCTTCAGAAAATTCTAGACATAATTCATGTACAATGTTCTATACCTATCTTCAACTGTTTCGGAAATATTAAGTATTTTCAGATTTATTACAAAAATTAACATTAAAAATAGAAAATTATTTTATTTCACAAATTCGCTACATTGCATTCAATACTTATTTCCCATTCAGCTCTTGATAATGAGAAAGTAAACAAAAACCATTCCTGCGTTTCTTTTTACTGATATGAAATGAAACAAAAACAAAAACAGTTTTCTTTCTGTTCGTATAAAACTCGTAGCCTTAGCAACTTGTTGTCTGCCTGCATGACAGTAGTGATTAGTGTCAGTGCTATTGTCGTTTGAATTTCGTTAACTGTACGTAATAATATCAGAAAAATGGTTCATTTAACAGAAATGCACAAAATAACCATTCTACAAATGATTGGTTATGGAGATAACACACGGACACAGATGGAAGTGTCTCGCTTATTTCACGAAAAATTTCCAAATTTGCCGCCTGTATCCCAAGGAACAATTAGCAAAATAGAAAAGCAGTTTCGCGAGCTTGGTCATGTGAGACAGATAAAAAAAGTAGCTGCCAATGCAGTAAGTGATGATACGAAATTGGATATTACGCTTGAGTTTCAAGAAAATCCACATACTTCTGGTCGACAAGCAGCCCAACTATTCAACGTTAGCCACACAGCAATTTTTCGAACATTAAAGGAAAGTAAAATGCATCCCTATAAAATGATACCAACTCGGGAGCTCATGGAGGACGATTTCGATAGGAGAACGTATTTTTGTGAACAAATGATGGCAATGTTAGATAACAATGTGATCCAATTAGAAGATGTTTTGTTTTCTGATGAGAGCACATTTACACTTCACGGTCATGTTAATCGTCAAAATTGCCGCTATTGGTCTAATGAGAATCCTCATTGGATGAGAGAGGAACATACGCAATATCCTGAAAAAGTTAATGTTTGGGCAGGAATTGTTGGAAATCATATCGTAGGTCCCTTTTTCATTGATGGCAACTTGAATGGGGATAAATATTTAGAACTGCTCCAAAATAATGTCGTGCCAACTTTGACAAACTTATATCCAGATCCAGCAAACCCACAAGTTCCTGCCAATAAAATATGGTTTCAGCAAGATGGAGCACCGCCCCATTACCAAATCAATGTCCGGCAGTACCTGAACCAAATTTTTCCAAATCGGTGGATAGGGAGGCGCGGATCGATAGAATGGCCAGCACGATCTCCTGATCTGTCGCTATTAGACTACTTTTTGTGGGGATATGTCAAAAGTATTGTATACAAAACTAAGCCCCTCAACTTAGATGACTTAAAAAGACGAATCACGCTTGCGATTAGATCAGTCACGCCTGAGATGTTGAGTAATGTTAGAAGACATTTCTATACCAGATTAGCATGTTGCCAAGATATTCGTGGCGAGCATTTTGAACATTTACTACATTGACATTAATTTTTTTTTTGTTTTTTTAAATTATTAAGAAATAATCAGTATTTCTTATTAGAATTTGTGAAATAAAATAATTTTCTATTTTTAATGTTAATTTTTGTAATAAATCTGAAAATACTTAATATTTCCGAAACAGTTGAAGATAGGTATAGGACATTGTACATGAATTATGTCTAGAATTTTCTGAAGAATCCAAAAAATTAATAATATACAGGGGCTTGTATTTAAAATAAGAAAGTTGGTATTGGCCACTGTCACATGACGCACCCTATATAATTTTTTTTTCTTGAAAAAGATGCGCAGTTAAAAATACAAATCGACGTGTCCAAGCGTTTTTCCCAACACGCCCTCATTTATCCGTTATCGAATTTATTCCATTTGGCTGTTCCACACTGTATATATATATACCTAGCTTGCAAAATCAATATGTTACACAGTTTGTGACTTCGTGTCAAATATACATTCCTGCCGCTGGTTCATTTGTTTTTCCTAAAAAGTACCTTAATGTTTCTAATTAATTGGAAGCCTTTAAATGATTTTGAAGAAAATCACATTATTTATCCCCCTTGTTTATATTTTAAACTCTTTTGGAAACATAATAATGAAGTAAGACAATATTTATTGTTACTGATATTTTTTGTACTTTAACATCGGTGTGTTTTCGCGACTATAGCCAATCACCGCCGCCAGTGAATAGTTTCACCTCACCATCCTGGAAATGTTGCCAAACCGGTGCCTTTCGGTAAGGAGGGTAAACATCTGTAACGTGTCCATAACGCCGCCTGAACAGGGGGCCGACGGCTTTACACCCCCTCCGAAGGGCGGAACGCGCATACATTGAACTTCCACAAATACAATGCTACAACCTCGGTTTATGTTAATTTTACAGTATGTATACTGAAAAAGTTAAAGGGGAACGCTGGGAATCGAACTTTGTACCCATCTCAAAACTTTAATTTCAAACCTCTCCTTTACTCTGGTTTTCAGGATTTGCTAGATGATTTTAATAAAAATTTCGGGGCGCACCAAGTACCTTATCCTTATAGTAGTGCATTTTCATGAGAGTTGTACACTATTAGTACCACATATTACTAACATGAATACTTTAAACTTACACAGACCTTGAAGATCGCTTTTAGAGGTCCTAGTACGCGCTCATTTGACGAATCTTTTGAAAGTGTTACCATCGATATCCCTCTATTATCAAAAAAAGTCTTGTGTTCTAGCCCCCTTTGAGAAAAATGGCCACAACCCAATTTTCTATGAAACTAGAAAATTAAAATTCGGGATACCTATACCTATCTATCGTGCGTACTGTAAGTATCTTCAAACGAAACTTGTATTATAAATTTCATTAAAGTTACAAAGGCTTTCCAGAAGAAAACTTAATTAATACTTAGGAAAGCAAAGTATCTGCCAAATTATAAACGTGGCAGTTATTTTTCTTTATTAATCACCTGTATGATTTCGTTTAGTCAACTTAATCTAACCGGTTTTTCCAACTATTAAAAAAGTTTTTTAAGAACAAATTCTCTATTGGTGAATTTTCTTAATAAAAAATGAATATCAACAATAACAAAATGTCTGCTGAAAATATAATTTAAGACTCAAAAGTGATAAAGTTGTCGAGGCGTTTTAAACTGAAATGAGATCTTGTTCCAAACGTATGAAATCTGTACATTATTAATTCTACCAAATATTAAAGTGAAACAAAACAACATGTTACATACACAGAGCGGGAACCGAAGCGCATGAGGTAAGCATTCTACAACTAAACCACGGATACACTAGTGAAAAGTTTGTTTATGTGAGACTTGAGCGGCCCCGGGAAATGGTATATTAAAAGTAAATGGAACGCGTAATTACAGAATTAATTGAATTGTGATTTCAAACACATTCGACAACTGTTTCGATCTTAGATGACGTCTTTAACTTTAAAGGCGAAAGAACAAACATTAAAATCATTTTTATCACATGGCAATTTTTTAATTTTGTGTCGTCTGGTATTCTAACGCCGTAGATATCAATTCACGTCTTTCAGATTTTATTTTTAATTTGGAAGAAACTCCAAATTCTGGAATCGAATTCGTGGCATATCGTTCGGCCGACAGTTCTTTCGACCGACAGATCGTTTAGTCGACACTACAATAGAGCGGGGATTCGAGTGAGAATACCGCTATTTTCAGTATTTGTCGGGACGAATGGGCGACTGGCTGAAGCCTTGTTTTCTTCTATAAAACCTAATATTGATCTCTGCTTCATATTTAGTTGCAAAACATGACATATAAACGAAATTGAAATAAAAATACCAATTTATATGCGGGGCAATTTACACACACTTTATATGTTTAAAATGCTTGCTTAATTGCATAGCAATATTTTGAGATTTAGTTTGATTTTGATTTTTGTTTTGCTTTAATATAACATTGTAAAAAACTACGTTTAAGTTATTAGATACAAATAAACATACTTATGAGTAATTAATTGTTATATATGTAAATATGTATGAAACTCAATCCGAACCCACCTTAATGAAAAAGTCATTTTCTAATTAAAAAAATCGATTGATATAAGATTTATTCCATATTTTAATAACAAAAATGTGATTTAAATTGAAGCCACATATTACTAAGCATTTATTTACTTATTTACAAGAAAATTATCTTTGCTGGCATCTACTTTTTCACATTTTATATTGCAAGTTGCACAATTGTTTGAAAATTTATGGTTGAGGGCAGAAGGTTAAGTAATTCTTTTTTTATAAATGTATAAAGGCAACGAGGAAAAAATCATTGGAAATTGAATATGGTCGTGCCATTAAAGTTATTTGTATAAAAAATATATGTTGAGTTAGATATAAATAAATATACCTATGGATAAATCGTTGCTTGTGAAGAAGATATAAATAGTTGTAAGCCTGAATGACAATGGCCACACTCAAAAAAAATATGGAAAATGACAGGCAGTTGTTACTGTAGTAAAAAAATCAAATGATATAGGTTTTATTAATTTTTTTATTAAAACAATTTGATTTAAAGAAAAACCAGATTTTAATAAACTTTTTATTTTCTTCTTTATTGGCGGCAAATTTGTTTTCCAAATTTTATTATGTCTTGTTAAATAATGAAGAAAATAAACCAGAAAAAAACTGTTTTTTATATTATTTTTAATGCTTATTTTCTGCAAATATATTTTTCAAAATTTATTATTGAGGGCGAAAGGTTACATATGTATCTCTTCTAAATAATGCACATAATAAACAAGGAAAAATCTGTCTTACCTATGCCTTTTTTTAAATAATGTAAATAATAAACAAGGAAAGACTGTTCTACATTATTTTTTAATGCTTATTTCCTGCAAACATATATATATATATATATATATATATATATATATATATATATATATATATATATATATATATATATATATATATAACCATCACGCACTTGCCGCGCCAGCACTTTTTTGTTATTGCAAATGGATTAAGTGGCTTTTATTATAATTTTTTTCAAATGTCAGAAAAAATTTGTTAGTTTGGCGATGTAGTTTGCTTTAAAATGGTCATATAAATACAAAACAAGGGTTCTTTTAACTTAATCATAGGTATACTATATCAACGCGTAAAGGTGTTAACCAAATTGCCTATTGCATAATCATAAACACTCAGGGGATGGAAATATAGTCGGCCAGTATATTATTGTACATACGCCTAAATTTTCCGTCGGTTTGTGAGAACGACAACATGGGTCAACTCTGTGGTCTTAGAACAGGTAAGAAGCATGTTAATCATCGTCGTGAGCAGTGGTGGGCTGACAAGGATTACAAAAAAGGTCACTTAGGAACCCGTTGGAAGGCTAACCCATTTGGTGGTGCATCTCATGCCAAGAGAATTGTGCTTGAAAAAGTAGGAGTAGAAGCTAAACAGCCAAACTCTGCCATCCGTAAGTGTGTTCGAGTTTAATTAATCAAAAATGGAAAGAAAATTACGGCTTTCGTACCAAGGGATGGTTGTTTGAATCATATAGAAGAAAATGACGAAGTTTTAGTTGCAAGTTTTGGACGTAAAGGTCATGCCGTAGGTGATATTCCTGGAGTTAGATTTAAGGTTGTAAAAGTAGCCAATGTTTCATTATTGGCTTTATATAAAGAAAAGAAAGAAAGACCAAGATCATAATTTGTATATTGTATTTTGTTATATCTTATGTTGTGTGTGGAGGGGTTGCATACATTTAGGAGCTGTCGGTCGAACAATACGCACTCGTCGAATTACTTAAAATTCACAACAGAGGTTTATTTTCGCTATTTTTGGCTACATGTAAACTCATATTCCAGTTTATCTAATACTTTCAAAAATATGGCGCACTCAAAAAATTTTTGGATATTTTTGGGGGGAAAAATGTCTGTTATATATGTTCGTAAATCCAACTCGTCCGCGGTCTTTAACACAATGAATATATGTGGTGCTCCGATACATACCTACATATCTAAAACGCAATGTCACGTAAATAATGTTTATTTTCTACCACGCAGACCCTTTTAAGAGCATTTTCCATGACTTGTCTTAATTTTAAAGCTGCAAAGGTAGAATTTCTAAACGAATATTATTCCTAAGCATCCTAAATATCTGTGGTCCAGATTCGCCCAATCTAAAAGAACATGATCACTGTCTACGGGACTATTAAGGAGGGGTGTATAACAAGAGGCCACAGATATATAAGATGCTCAAGAACAATATTCGGTTAGAAATTCCACCTTTGCAGCTTTAAAATTAAGACAAGTCATGGAAAATGCTCTTAAAAGAACCCGTATGCTCGGTAGAAAATGGACATTATTTACGTGGCATTGCCTTTAGTGAATTTTCTTTTCAAAATTCACTAATTAGGAGATCCCGACTTTTGAATTTTGAAAAAATTTCTTCAAATGAGCCCGACCTAGGACCTCTAGAACCCATATCCGAGGTCAGTTTCAATTTTTATATATGTATATATTATATATATATATATATATATATATATATATATATATATATATATATATATATATATATATATATATATATATATATATATATATATCACACCGATAACTCAAAAAATTATGGGCGGATTTTGATCAAACTTAGTGTGTACCTTCCTGTTGTAAGTGGCTTGGATAAGTTCGTTAGCCAGGAAAATCGGATCAGGTTTTTCGGGAAAATTTTGAGTTTCCTTTCGAAAAAAATCAAATGGTAATCAAATTTGGTACACAAGTTTACGACATTAAAAGGAAACGATTCAGCAAAATTTAGATTTCTATCTTACACGAAAAGAAGTTATAAAAACTATTTGATGACAGATAATTTCTATGAAAATGCACTACGTTAACGCATTTGCTGCGTCCAGACTTTTTAGATATGTATTGATTTAGTTTCCCTCATATTTAAATTATTTTAGTATTCAAGTGGCAATATGACTTATGGTCTACCACAAGCCTCTTTCTTTCAAGTATCAAAATACATCATACACTCAAAACTGGTCTTAGAAAGGGTAAGTCGGTTGAGACTGTATAGTTTCAGATTTTTGATGAGATTTACTTACATATGGATAGTGGTATGTGGTATCCGTCATGTTTGATTTATCAAGAGCTTTTGACACCGTTGACCACATGTTAGAGATGCTGTCCGATTTGTGTGTTAGAGGTATGTCATCACAATGGCTTAAATCTTACTTAGAGGACAGATAAATTATTATTGTATGGGGACTCTGAGTCGACTCCTCATAGTCCTCAAGTGGGTGTACCTCAAGGGTATGTTCATTGTGTTTGTTAACGAACTGCCAATTGATGTTACATCTCGTCTTGTGACCATGTATGCGGATAACATCACAATTACTGTTTCTGCTGATAGTCACAAAGAACTTCTAGACAGTATGCAGGCTGTCATAAAGCAAGTAAAGGTCTGGTGCAAAAAAAAGTTAATCCTCGACCACGATAAGGCGGAATGCATTAGTTTCTCCATAAGAAGACAGGTAGTTGCGGGTATAGTGGATGATAAGGTGTTCATGAGTGCAAGTTCAAAATTTCCTGGTACATGCTTTGACTCACATTTGTGTTGAGATGACCACATTGAACTTAATAGTGTGGTTTTTGCATGTTTGCAACTTAAATCCTCACCTGGCGTGAAAAGTCTTCTGGGTGTCTATTATGCGCTGGCATATTCACACATTTCTTATAATGTTATTAGCTGTGGGCGTAGTCGAGACTGTGAAAGGGTCCTTAGACTCCAAAAGCGCCTCTTGCGAATTGTGTTTAATTTAGACTCAAGAGAGAGCTGTAGGGAAACGTTTAGAAAAATGTTGACTTTTGCCTGCATTTAAATACTAAAGTGTGTTTGTTGCACGAAGCAAAACTTACATCTCTTTCTGAAAAATTGTTTCGCTTATACTTATCCAACATGAAAGGGAGAGTTACTGAGAATCCCTCGACACGGCACGTCTAATTATGAACGTTCACCTAGATATAAATATGTAACTTTGTATAGCTCGCTGCCAGCATCCATAAGATATATTGGCGACTTTAATCATTTCGAATTAGCAGTGAAACAGTTACTTTGCGATCAAGCTTTCCACACTATCTTAGAATATTTGAATAGATATGTGCATGGACACTGATCATGCCTGTTGTGTCTTTCAGGTTTCTTCTGTTGTATGTAGTGTTGTAGGTTGTGTGTTGCAATTGTATGTTGTGTTTTATTACTGCGACGTTGTTTGTTTGTTTGTTATTGCTGTACACTGTTTTTGACATGTCATATATATATATATATATATATATATATATATATATATATATATATATATATATATATATATATATATATATATATATATATATATACTATAATGTATCAACATTACGAATAAATTATTATTACTTTGTGTGCCGCTCGCCTATTTATACCGTCCATAGAGATTTTAGACCTTCTACACTTGTTCCACACCTGTCACTTATTTTGACCCCTTCTAAAAATATCATTCCAGACTGTTCGCTGTTACCAGCACACTTTACAACAGGCCTCTGACCATAGAAGTAACAAGCCCATAAACTTAATTCTTATAGACGGATGTGACACTGCCGCCTTCTTACATTCGACGGTCCCGACGTAAGTCTGTGCATATGGACCACCTTCATCTGGCTCTTCGCGCTCCTCTGGATGCGATAGACAACGTCATTGATCTATTTGACCACCTTATCGCTTGCGTCGTACCGGAGTCTAGAACCATACCCGATCTTCTTCTTTAAAACCAGCTCGCACGTCATAACGGGTCTTCATGCGGTCGCTTCTTACTCGTATGTGCATTCGGACAACAGACTGGATGGCTTTCCTTCTCGTCAATATGTCGGAGCTCTCTTTAAGCGAATTTCTTACGTTGCACTGGTTCTTCCGCATAATTGCTCTTGTTCTGGTGTTTCTGCTTGCACAAATATCTCTGTAGGCCCTATTTTTCCTACCGACATCAGCTCTCTTTCAACAAGTGTGTTCACTGACACGCTGATTGTCGAAGTAGGCATCACACTAACATGGTCTTGACACCCTTGGCCTTGTACTTGTCGCATAATTTCTTTTCTACTTACTTCTGACTGGGTCGAATCTTCCTCTCACAGCTTTCTTCAATGGAATGGCAGTTTCACGACAGACGTTGCTATTTGCCCCAATGGTGATTTTCCGAACTACCAGGTTACCGCCAGGCCACATTATTATTTCTTCATCGTCGATAGTCAGGATGTTAGTGCCAAGATCAAGTTTAGCGCACTGACCTTGGAGTATGTCCACGCGAATTATAATCGCGTCTGATATGGCGGCGACTATGGCTCTCTGCTTTGCTTTGCATGTCCCAATTTGCAGCTCGACGTCAGTTTCGCCAAATACCTTTATCCGATCACTACTGGCTGCATTTGAGTAACTTTTTTAAAAGAAAATTCATTAAAAAAGTGCCATTAAAAAAGTAAATAGTTGTTCAGAAAATCAAGGTATATATCAAGGGGAGTGTAGAACGTAAACTGATACGTCTGTACGATGAAATAGTGAGTAAAGACATATTTATATCACTAAGAAACGAGTATAATAATCCAGATATAATAGTCAAGGGTTTTGGCACTAAAAAACAACGTATTTATTTGTGAAACGTAAAACAAACTCATGTGTAGCATCTTAAACCTAACATTATAATTGGGATTAGTGAATTAAACTAGTTTTTAAGTAAAGAGAAAACACATTGCCAACCGCGAAGTCACTAAAGGTGATTGATCCAATGTTAGTTCTTACACAAATGCAAATGGCGTCCTATACTGATGTGAGTCGTGAAAACATGGACAAATAAACATAGAAACAATTGGAATTTTTGTAGACGTGACATGTCTTGCATAAGTTTGTTTTGAAATTAGGAAGTACCTAATGATAATATGAATACGTAAACATATTTTTTTATATCACTACATAGTTATTTTGTATGTTTTAAAGTAAGTAATTTATCAAAACGTTTTATTTAAAATGGCCGATAATGCACAAAGAGAAAAAAATTCGTTAATGAATTCTAGCTAATGAAAATTTATCATAAGACAATTATTGTAAGGGGAAAATATAGAAAGCTTGTAAATTAAGAGATTAATATACTGCTAGATATGTTTGAATTGAAATAGAGTATTAATTATTTGATAAATATATTTGGAACCAACAAAAGAATAAAAACAAAATAAAAGTAGAGAATTTCGTAATAATACAAAACAAAACACAGATTTTTGCGCTAGGTGTGTTCTCAAAATTATTTTCAGGGCATTATGAAACCACTACCTGAAGAAATTGAGAGTCCGACTGAGCAGCTAACATCCCAGGTAGGTGTATGATATGTTATAATCAGGTAATTCATGTTTAATTGATACAAGAGGTATACTTACTTTGTGTGTGTGCGTGTTTTGTTTCTTTAACGTTGGCCTATTTCCGCGACTATGGCCAATCACCGACGCCAGGGAGCAGTTTCACCTCACTATCCTGGCAATTTTGCCGAACCTCTGCCTTTCTGTAAGGAGGGTAGGGATCTTTAACGTGCCCAACATCGAATGGACACGGGACCGACGGCTTTACGTGCCCTCCGAAGGGTGGAACGTACAGACATTCAACTTGCTCAAATACAATTCCAGACCGTCGGTTGATGTTAATTTTACAGTTTGTACTGAAAAAGTGAAAGGAGTACTCTTGGATCGAACCCAGTACCTTTCGGTTCAGAGGCACACGCTCTTACCCCTGAACCACCGAGGTTTTGTATTCTTATTAGTTATATTTTCTGAAATACTACATAACATAAAACCGACGTAGGTACATACCTTCAACAACACATAAGAAAACCAAAACTCACACACACACACATTAATGATACCTGAACACGTTTAAAACATATTAACGCCTACATTAAACAAAAAGGCATCGGCATAAAAAATAAAACAGAACAAGAGAAACAATATGCGCTTTAATAATACAAAATATACAACATAAATACGAAAAGTCACACAGAAACTCATAAATATATAAAAATAATTGTATTGTTAAAATAAATACTACAATATATATATATATATATATATATATATATATATATATATATATATATATATATATATATATATATATATATATATATATATATATATATCACAAATTGATATAATAGAACTGCTCTTTAGCTGAATCATAAATCGATTTCAAAGTAAGACAAAGTTGCAGACATGTGCGTAGCTTTCTCTGCTAGTGATGTCTATGTCATTTCTATGTTTTGCATTTCGAACAATAGGTGATGTTTCCCTTAATTTATGAGTTTTTGATTCGAACCATTTGGTTTCACTGGTACCAAGAATTTTGATAACTAGCCTCGACATTTTTTCTTGTATACAGCGTAGTTTTCCAGTTACACACACACACGCATATATATATATATATATATATATATATATATATATATATATATATATATATATATATAGTATTTACATTCCCGGTTCCGACTTTGCCAAGAAACTTATTAATCTAGATTCTCGTATTCTTAGTTCCCCAGTCCCATTTAACGAACATTTAACGAATGCCGTGCACTTGGAATGCTTTAACCTCTAATTGTTTATATCATGGTAGGTACACTAGAGTTTAGTACTGCTTAGCATCTCAAGCTTTTTATGTACTAAAATATCACAACCACTTAACCTGGTATTGCCACCTATGAGTTTCTGAGCGTATTCAGAGAGTGGACCTGGCTGTTATTCTATGCTCTATGTATTTTCGTGTATTTTCGTCCTGCATATATTGGGAAACATTCGCCATTCCCTGTATAAATGTTAATAGAAAAGAGAAACTGTTGTGAAAAGAGTTTTTTAAATTAATCCTTTTTTAGGTCTTTCGCCACATCGAGAATCCTGCTGAGATTGAAAAAGTAAGGTTTTTAAACGAAACAGTTAAAAATAAACGTTTAGATCTCATAGCAGTTATAATAAACAGAAGTAATATCGGCAATTTGGATTTTTTAATTTCTCACGAATTAAGAGAATATGAAAGAATGTTAGAAGATGCAGTTATGTCAGGATATTCAATGTCTTCCAGAGAACCAGCAGAGAAGTGGAGTTATTTAAAGTCTGTGTTTTTTTCCTCAACTGTCTTGACAACAATTGGTAAGTGTATTCAACAAGTAACATCTGATTTTATTTGGCGAAATACTGCATGTTTTTATATGTGCACTTTAGATAACCTAATTAAACACAACACATTTTTTAAATCTGACGATCGTCTTGCTAACAGTGTTGGCCGAACGATTGTCAGGTCTGACGAATATGTCGTGATGAATTAGGTTATCTCAAAGCGTACTTATCGATGCTTGTTACAGGCTACAATCCTCACCCGGTAGACTTTACGTTCTTTATATAAGTTAGCATTTGGACATCAGAAAGTTTCTTAGGCACATGGGGTTGCTTCAATAAGAACACAAAAACGGCGATTCGTGGCTACGATTTTTTTCAGAGATAGATGATATATTACACATATTATGTAATAATAATAATAATAATAATAATAATAATAATAATAATAATAAAAATAATAATAATAATAATAATAATAATAATAATAATAATAATAATAATAATAATAATAATAACAATAATAATAATAATAATAATAATAATAATAATAATAATAATAATAATAATAATAATAATAATGGATGCAGAAGCCTCTCCATGGGCGATATCGAATGAGACCTCCAAGGCACATGTCTACAAATTGGCGTCGAACTACTGGTTGGTGTCCGGACAAATGTTTCCAGAGACAGAGGGGTTTTTGCTGGACATACAAGATCAGGTCGTTCCAACAAGAAACTACCTAAAGTATATAGTTGGAGATAACTCGGTCCAAGATGACAAATGTAGATTTGGGTGTCAGTCATCAGAGACTATCCAGCACGTCACCGGAGGATGTCAAGCGTTTGCTGCAACAGAGTATAAAGCGAGGCACGGACATTTTCATTTATGTTATTCATTTTTAATAACTCTTCTAAATACTTTAACTTTTGCTTCGTGGGAACGCTAGGAAACAATGAGGTTACATCGAATGACACTAAAACATCGGATTCAATCAACTTAACCTCTTTCATTTTATTAATAAATTCAAGTGAATTTGTTACTGAAAAACTTTTTTGTTTGACGGGCAGGCTTTTAAACTCATTTGTCAACTACTTTGCTATATTGTATGTAGGCGATTGTATATCCGAAGAAATAAGTCTCATTGATTTTCCCGGTTTATGAATTTTTGGAAGACCGTACTTTTTGGAGGCTAGGTTCCAATCTTTAGTTAATGAATTATGGCTTCCAAGTCCACGGAACTGAATCTTTGCCGCAAGTTAAGTTGTAAAATTAGAGTAATGGGTACATATATCGCTTTTTTAAAATGTTTCAAACGAAAATCAGTTTTTCCAAATTTCATTAATTTCAATTTAAAAATTTTGAACGACATAAAAGTAGATCTTAAGGCTGAAAATTTTGCTAAACTAAAATGACTGGATTTAGAAATGCAATATGTGTACTCAAAACGTAGTATGTTAGAAATACAGGCATATAGTGTGTTTAAAACAATAACCGTTAAGTTAGATAACTTAGAATATGAAGAATGGTGGACTTTTACTCGAAAAATTGACTCCGTAGAAAATCTTTCTTCACGCTCGTTTAATAAAAATAATATCGACCTCCTAAACAAGAGGTTGAAATTCGGTTTACAGTCACAAAAAACGATATGATATCAATCATTGCTATTATTGAAACAGTAATTAAAAAATAACTGAATCTTCAAAAAATTTTATTAGAGAAGCATGTAAACATAAAATTTCAAAAAACTTGAAAGAAAATAAGTCCACTAAAAACCAAAATTTTAATCAAACGAAAATAGTTCAGCGATTGCGACAGAAAGATTGTTTTTATGTTAAAGCCCATAAGGGAAATAAAGTTGTGATTTTGGA
This sequence comes from Tillus elongatus, assembly GCA_964006375.1. Lineage (NCBI taxonomy): Eukaryota > Metazoa > Arthropoda > Insecta > Coleoptera > Cleridae > Tillus > Tillus elongatus. The sequence continues at coordinate 100,571,044 of OZ023267.1, forward strand.
CAAAAACGAGTATAAAGATATAGTTTATAACGCCATAGAGACAGGATCACATAAAAAAGCGAATAAAAACCCGCTAGCAAAGATGATTTCGGACGTTAAAAATAGTCTAAAGAGTTGTCACAACCTCATATCAAAAGGCTTAGGAAGAAAGTTACAAGTTGCAAAACCTAGTCTCCAAAAAGTACGGTCTCCCAAAAATTCATAAACCGGGAAAATCAATGACGCCTATTGTTTCGGCTATAGATTCTCCGACATACAATTTAGCAAAGTGGTTGACAAATGAGTTTAAAAGCTTGCCCGTCAAACAAAAGTTCTTCCTAGCTTTCCCACGAAGCAAGCGTTAACGTAGTTAGAATAGTTGTTAAAAATGGATAACATAAATGAAAATGTCTGCAAAGAATATTTAACTTTAACAAACATTTGCATTAAACCAAATATTTTTCAATTCAACAATGAATTTTTGAACAAACCCAAGGCACGGCAATGGGCAATCCGCTATTGTCATTTATTGCAGATCTATTCATGAGTAGATTTGAAACATATCTTGAAAGTGAAAGTAAGTATTTTCCTAGAGTCTGGTTTCGTTACGTGGCTGATATTTTCGCAGTGTTTAACACAAACATTTGCAGGATAGAAGACTTTATTGCCAAGTTAAACAATAAATTTGATTCTATAAAATTTATCCACGAATTAGAAATTAATAATAAATTACCCTTTCTAGATGTACTAGTTATCAAGAATAAAGACATTTTAGAATTCGATGTCCATAGAAAAGAAACCAACACTCTAAGCTACATTCGGAATGACTCACATCATACGCACGCACAAAAAATGACCAGTCTGAATTTTTTTTCACGAGGGGTCTAGATTCCATTTTTTTTTAAACCAACTTGCAACCAACATTTTTGACAAAACATACAGTTCACAAAATTTGCTAAGTGACCCAAAAGAAAAGGATAGTACGGCCAACATGTCGTTAATTTATGAAATAAGTTGTAAAGATTCTGATCTGAAATACGTCGAATAAACGAAACGATCTATTGGAATTAGATTCAAAGAACATTTAGCCCAATTAAGATATGGTACTATAGATAGATCTTCCGTCGCCCGAGATATTTGGGATAATAAGCACCGCGTAATGAGGAGAATCTAAAATTAATAAAAAATGTTAAACAACCAGGGCAGCTCAACGCCTTCGAGAGTATATATATATATATATATATATATATATATATATATATATATATATATATATATATATATATATATATATATATAGAGTGTGTCCCAAACTGGATGGGAATGTATTGCTATCTCCGTTATTATTAAAGGGCAAATGAAAATCCCCATCTAAAGGAAGAAAGGCAAGGCAAGACAGATTTGATATTAATGTTTGGTGCGGCTTATTAGGTAAAAAACTGTTATTTTTATTTGTAGATTAGACGGTTAATTTTAAAAAATTTCAGGCAACTTCATTGTTGGTCCGTTCTTTTTTGAAAATAATTTAATTGGGGAAAGGTATCTTAATCTATTGAGAAATGATATCTTACCAACAATTAGAAGAGTTCATGATAATTTAGACGATATTTGGTACCAACAAGACGGTTGTCCAGCTCACAATTCTAGGATCGTCAAAGAATTTTTGTACCAAAATTTTAATAATCGTGTCATTTGTAACAATGGGCCAGGTCCTTGGTGTGCTCGAAGTCCTGATATAACACTCATGGATTTTTATTTTTGGGGTACTCTGAAGAATGATGTTTATAAATTCGATCCTCCAGAAAATATCAATGAATTACGAAACAGAATCACGGAAGCTATAAATCATATTAACCGAAACGCCCTCACCAGAGTGTGCAGGCATGTTTCAAAAAGGTGTATAAAGTGCATTGAACAAAACGATGGCCATATTGAACAATTTTCTATTTAGTGTATTTTTAGGTTTCTATTTTATTATTTGTTGACTTCCGTTTCTAATTGTGTTGTTTTGTGGAGTTTAAGTTTCTATTTGTTATTGCCGGGTTTCGTTATTAAACTGTTTCACATAATATTACCCAGCATTATTACCTAATTAAGTATTGTAAATTAAATCACAATATTTTTAATCGTGAATCATTACGGAAAAAATATGTTAAAAGTAGAAGTCTATTGTTAGACTTCATGACCTAATGCTGTTTGAACACTTTTTTTGTTTGTTTTCTGGTATTAGATTTCATAGCCTACTATCCTCAAAACGGTTTTTTTCAAAATTGTCAGTGCAATTACAAGATTTCTCAAGCATGTTGTACATCATTGGAAAGCTATTGTCACAGGCTATCACATGAGCCTAAAATACAATATGGCTGCCATAATAAAAACAAACGTTGATACCTGTAGCTCAAAAACAAATGACAATCCAAAGTTGAGAATATCACAAAAACATTACTCTATAAAAAGTGTCCTGATAATGTGCAAGTCTTAGACATGTCAGATCAACGCCTACTTAGATATTGAAGAAAAAAGAAATCGACAAATTTTGTTTTTTCAAAATAACTCGAACACAAAAAGAGGTAGGGCAAAATACAAGTCATATTTAAAATGAGCATGAAATTCCACAAAACATTGCTAATTTAACCGTCTCCCCATCTCTAATAATAACGGAGATAGCAATACATTCTGATCCAGTTTGGGACACACTATATATATATATATATATATATATATATATATATATATATATATATATATATATATATATATATATATATATATATATATATATATTGCTAAATATAGTAAAAATAAAAATGTATGAAGCTCGCTCCGCCGCCTATGAGCAGTCACCTGATAGATTATAAAATAAATGCCGGCAGAGGAACGTCCGAGAGATAATAAAAGAACACAGATATTTCCGCCAAACGAAAATATGTTAATTTAGGTGTCGTTGAAAATGTCTAAATCGCTAGTGACCGACTACCTGCAGCATTGCAGAAGAATATAATTAGAGTTGCGGATATAAGATATTTAGAATTATCATTCTCTGATGACGCTAACTTGGTTAGTGAAACGCTCCTCAGGTCTTTTAAAATGTGTTGTGGTGATTTGGGTTCTCCAAGTGTGCTTAGCATTTTTAGACCCAAGGAGTTAACATTTTCTTCATGGTCTTCATCGCTCCGGTTCTCCTAGCAGACAGTATGATTACCATATACAGATGGTTCCATGGGCTGATAAAGTGATAATCTGAGAGCTATTATATAATCTTATTAGAACGCCAGGTATAGTGCCCGTTAAAACAGGCGGAAGTTAAAAGCGCTTCACAAATTTCTAAACTAAATTGGAAATAAGTATTGCATTTTCAAAGCGGCATTATAGAGACAAAAAAGTTACAAGAGCTATAGTTAACTAATATTTGTATAAAAGTAGGTAATTACTTAAAGACTTACCTACCGTGCAGAGTTTCATTAAGTGATGCGTCCATTCTTCACAAATTAGTTTACCAAGGGTACAAATCGACTAAAAACAACACCAATCTTTTATACTCATTTATATTGCGCGAATGGTGTAAACACCGCAGCCAAAATACCAACATTACTCACTACACATTTATGTAAACACTGTACTCACTAACCCCCCCCCCCCCCCCCCCAGGGAGTACCGGACCTTAGTCCATACCTCCGTCGGAAAGAATTACACACAATGACTTTTTAGGGTATGAATGTTTCCATTCTGTTTTTGTCGCGGGGGCGTTTAGCGGGTAAGCTTTGGACGCTTATGCTTGTGTGGAAGTTGCTCGTCGTAGTCGGTGGCACTACGGAGAAGAGCATTTGGATGAGAAGCGGCTTTTGCGAACTGGGTTGTGGATAGTTTAGTTATAAACTTTTAGTGAGTACAGTCTCACAGTACCTCGATATCCCACGGAACCTACGGGGCCGTGAATGGGGTCTGCATGAGCATTTCCCCCTCCTGCATCCAACAAAAAAAAACAAGAACACAAACAGTTTTGAGGTTAGGTTACTCTAAATTATACGACCCGCTTGGTGTAGGCTCGCTTAAACGGGCGCTTTGTACTAATGGGTTAAATAAATGTATTAGCAATATGGAGGATTCTGGAGGAGTTTTAGACGATATATCTACGCATGGAAATTTATTTTCGCAAGTTATTATTATTATTATTATTTTAATTTAGTAGTGGTCGGTTGTAAGTTTTGAGGTTAGGTTACCTTAAATTATACGACACGCTTAGTGTAGACTCGTTTAATCGGACGCTATGTACTAATGGGTTAAATAAATTTAGTAGCAGTATATGGGGAATTTTGGAAGAGTTTGAGACGAATTATAAATATCTGCGCATGGACATTTATTTGCGCAACTTAATTTTTTTTTTGAACTTAATAGTTGTCAGTTATAAGTTTCAAATGTGCTGTAACATACACTAAGAATTTAATATACTTACCTTTCTTATTAGAATTTTAATAATCAATTAAACCATTTAATTTGTTACAATGTTTTGCTTGCTTGATTTAGGAAGTTGATTAATGAGGAGACTTCAGTGAAAACAATTATTTAGTTTTAAACAAAATTTTTGTTCTTAAAATTTTATGGTTGATATCTTACTTATTAGCACTGGTTAAATAAAACTTTTTGAAGTCCAAAAACATTTGGAATTTTAATTATTTGCATTTGTTTATCTGTCAACAAGTAGGATTTGATTAATTTTCCTCGTAGGTTATGGAAACATTGTACCTGCAACTACCGAGGGAAGAGTATTTTGCATGGTATTTGCACTTATTGGCATACCATTAACTTTAACAGTCATCGCTGATTGGGGACGATTATTTGCTTCTTCAGTATCTGCACTGTCGAAACATACTCATTCCATACCATCATTTATTAGGTAAGCAAAGTAAATATATTATCAAAATATGGATAATCATTTAATTATTTTAATTCTTTGTGCTAATAACTGGTTGTAATATAAAAAAAATGGTTCTATAATTGTGATTGGCGTTATTTTATTTTGCCTTTTATATTCAATTACTCATTATTTAAAGTCACCTATATATATATATATATATATATATATATATATATATATATATATATATATATATAATTATATATATATATATATATATATATATATATATATATATATATATATATATATATATATATATATATATAATATATATATATATATATATATATATATATATATATATATATATATATATATATATATATATATATATATTGGTTTTCGGGTTAAACCGCGTCCAGAATGTATTAAAACTCGACGTTTCAGCTCCTGTTTTGGAGCCATTTTCAAGGGAAAAGGACATGAACTCTAAGGCCTGAAGCTACCTACTCCTTAGAGCGGTGGAGAAGGGTTGGCTTGTAGCTCGATTACGGGCCTCAATCTGCCTACTCCCCAAATCTCGCCGGAGATCGTCTCTAAGGGCTCCGTATGTTTAACCCTAGGCCTAAGAGTATTGTACTTTGGTAAATAGAAAAAAAAAGCAATAAGATGTATTCTTAGAAATATACCAAAAAATTCTCATATAAGATTCAAATCTTCAGTTAATAAACAGATATGGGAAATTCAAGCTGTCCCCTCGTTTTCTGCTGAGGGTCTGGAATTATACTGTAGATGATTTCTCTACTGCCTACTTCACTATTTTCAGATTCAGCAATTTGTTCTTGTTTTTTGAAAATATCTTCTGCTTGGAATTATATTCTGTGAGGATCTTCTAGCCCAACTTTAGTTTCTTCTATATGACCCAGTGCTGTTTCCATTTCCTCATTGTTGGTTACTTCATGTAACTGTTTCTTTTGTTAATATTTCTGTAAATTTTATGGCTGAAATACTGATTCTTTCATTACATTTCTACCCGGTAGATACATCCTAATTATTCAAAAACCTCTTTTGATAATTTCAAATGCAATTTTACATAAAACTATTCCAAGAATTCTTGAAAAATCAGATTTTGACAGATTCTTTCTATACTTTTCTCTCTGCCAAGCGGAAATTTGCTCATCAATTTCTTGATAAAAGTCTTAAATGGAGCTGATTCCAGAGGTTGTAGCAAATGGGTTGTATCTAGTGGAGGCAGTTGTTTGAGAAGTGTGATAGAAGATTCAGTTGCCAAGTTAGTCACTCCATGAAATGTGTGAGGTATGCCCATAAATGGGTAACTAAGACAGGTCATGGCAGTTCTTTAAAAAGTGTTTTTTGAATCAACTTGTAAACAGATCAGCAGTCATTCAACAATTTTTGGATACACCATAGCTTGTATTGGGATAAATATTTTCAGTGATCTAAGTGTCTCATGGATACTTTGTCTTATGTATTATTAAGGATGGTAATTTTCAATTGAAGCAGCTATACAAAACCAGACGGGGGTGTTCATTCTGCCAGTGCCACTGGCATACCGAAAAATGTTTTCATGTTTTGCTCCTACGATTTTTATAAGAAGCGCATTATTTTCATCTAAGCTAAATATCAAGTGAGGTTTTTACACAAAATTAAATCCCCGATTGTTTTCTTATACAGATCATATAACCCATATATCATTTCTGGGTTTGCTTGCCACGTTCTTATGACTTATCTTAGATGGTTTTTTACATGATAAATGCCACCATTGGCAAAAGTTAGTGAACCACTCCATACCAAGAAACCATTTTTAAATCGGTTTTATAAATTGTTTTTTTACGTACTACTTGGCAACAACATTTTGGATATCTTCTTTTTTAAAACCAGAGCTCAATTTATTCATTATTTTGGGTATTATTTGCCAGTTTTGTTTCTGTATCCAGTCCTTAATCGATATAGCCGCTGATTATTGACTTATCTGGCCACTTCTTACTCCATCGAGAGCGACTTGTGAATTACCTGGTTTGTATTGCCTGGTTTTTACCATCCTTCGATTAAAACAGTCGACTTACAAATAAAGCCTTAAATAATTTTGATGGACGTCACATTTATCAGAAACTGATGAAAACGTTATTGTAAATGTGACACCCTATTTAGTTGTAAAGTTATTTAAACCAGTGACAAATGTCTTTAATCGAATGTGAAAATATACATACTTAACCAAACGGTCTAATAGAATAGGTTTTTAAACAAAAACTCTACTTTTGCCTGAACTTGAAAACAATACACCTGCATATTATCATCAACGTTTACACCAGATGCACGTAAAATTTGTACTAAGGCTTACAATTCAAATTCCGTCTGTAATAATAACAAAGAAGTAGACTCTCATCACATCCTTTAATGAATCTGCTGATCGATAGATGACACGGTTTGTATTTTAAAAGGGGGTGTCACAATTACCGGGGTGTCACTTTTAGACGATTGCACTGCAATACACAGGTGCAACTATGTAGTTTAGTGATTAGTTGATGAAAGAAAATAGTTAAAGTTATTAATGTGACGTTGTACCTAAACTGGAAAGTTTGTTATATTATTTCAGGAATCGTTTGACATACGCTCGCAGGCGATCATCGTTTGCCTTTCTGGGAGTTTGTTTTCTTTTTATATACCTCTCTGCTGGTGCTGGTTTATTTGTCCTTTGGGAAGAGGACTGGACTTTTATGGACGGATTTTACTTTTGCTTTATTACGATGACAACCATTGGATTTGGAGATCTTGTTCCAAGTAAGTGTTTTTCTTTCCACCAAAACATGCAGCCTTAAAGGGTATAACTGTAGATTTTTCTTCTACCTGTTATGGTCGTGTTCAAGGCAGCTTTGTATAAATTAAGTATTGTTTAAGTGCCAATGTTTTAAATAGTTTTACTTATTTACTTTATTATTTGCTTATTACCTACTAATTTTGTCTGTTGTCAAAAAACTTTAATAACACGTAAATAATCTCAACTCAACCTGAATGTCGCTATTTCTCAAAGAAAACTTGATTAGCAAATATATTTGCGGTTTGATAGTGCCTCTTAAGAACATTTAACAACTTGGATGGATGACCACCTGCGGACACCATATACTCGTGAGTGAACTCGAGAGGCAATAACGATCTATACAGGGCCTATATTTTCCAATCGAGTTTGCTTTGGGAAACAGCGACACTCATGTTGAGTTTTTACTTTTTGTTTAACAATCGCGGGCATTATTATTGCCAATAATAGATTTAAAACCTACTGCAGTGATATTACTACTGTGTAGTTATTCTAATAATAGGTATGTTGAGGTGGAAATATTTTCGTAATTAAAAAACAAATATGTACCTACCTACATAAAACACAGCATCTCACATACCTAAAACTTTAGTAACATTTTTGGTATTGCTACCTTCTTTTGTGAACTAAATTCACAAACATATTTCGTATCTAAACAGCCGAATATATAGTTATTTAGTGTATTTTGTTGGTGAATCCCCGTCGTTAACTCGTTGTAGATTAAGACTCAATAAACATGTGTAATATTTAAGTGGTGGCTAAATTATTCAAATTGAGAAAGAAAATAGTCAACTTTATATATTAGTGAATTTTCTTAGAAAAAAATCACTAACGGGGAGATCCTGACGTTTGCACTAGGACCCCTAGAACTCATATTCGAGGTTAGTTTAAATTTTAATATGTTTATATATATATATATATATATATATATATATATATATATATATATATATATATATATATATATATATATATATATTGATATGGTTACTATAAGGGGGTCATATATATATATATATATATATATATATATATATATATATATATATATATATATATACAAGCCAACAACACACTCTTTAAAACACCCCATACAAAGCCTAAAACAAATAATACTAAACACAAACAAGAACTTACTTTTGGTGTGTGCAATGTCTTGCCAGAGAAAATAATAACCATTTTTACAGGCATAACGTAAGACCTGATATAAAAATTTCAATCAAAATTGATTCCCAAAATACGACATATATATGGGCTTAAATAAGGTAAGGCATGGCAATGGTGAAATTAGTTTATAAGGAGTGAAAGTTATATCAAAGACAGAATGGACTGCAGGAAGTGATATAACGTATATAAAGTATCTATGTGTATGAACTCTAAAACTCTTGAGAATGTAAATATGTTGTATTTATTATTGTTGTTTACTAGCTGTTATATAATTTAAGATGATGTTTGTTAACGTAGTGTTAGGAAATGTAAATTGTTATTGTTTCCCAGCTTTAAGAATATTGTTTGTTAAATTGTAAGAAATGGCATGTCATAACCTAGATGTAAGTCAGCTGTTTTTATTTAGGACAAACGTCAAACTGACACTCAAATTATCGTGTAGGTTAACAGATAAGAACCACATGTCAAACTGACAGAAAATGTAAAATATAGGTTAACTAATCTGTCATTGACCAACAACAATGAGAAGCAGGTATCCGAGGAAATAATGTACAGGAGGAGGATTGTAGATATTTTTGTTTTGATGAAAGATTTTTAAAAGAGGGCGAATAACGGAAATTAACCAGACAACCGTCGCCATAGAAAAATAATAAACAGATTGAAATTATTAAAAAAAATATTAGATGGGGAATTTTTGGTAGTAAAAGAAATAGTTTGAAAATTTAGATAAAAGGGATTTGAACACAAATTAGTAGCAAGAGGGGAAAGTTTAGACTACAACGAGTAAAATAAATACCAGGGGTCGCTGATCCGATAGTCCGACTCAGCTACAGGAAAGACAGCAGAGGCAATAGTCTGAGTGAGTAATGTAAAAATAAAAAATAAAACATACCTTTATTGTTCGACATCTCCAGCTTCAAAAAAAATAGGAGTAATAAAACTCCCTAAAAATAAGTACATAAAACAGAAATAAAGAAGTCTAATCGTACAAACTGTTGCTTTGGTTTTGTACGATAAATTCAAGTTACTTGCAGAGGCAGGGGGGCCATCTCTTGGCTTCAACTAATAGTCAGCGTGGAATTCTGTGTCTATTGACTAAGTGCCACAATACGGTGGAATAAATACAAACATCAATAGATGTCGGTACCGTTTAATTTTTTTTATTGTCTTTTTATAGCGTCAAATTCAAATAGATATAAGTAATACATAAGGTTTAGGTTTTTGTCATATATGTTAATTTAATAAATATTTCGAAGTTGTGTTCAATTGAAGTCCTTGCTTTATTTTTGCGTTATACCTATGTAAGTATTTGGGAGGAAATAACTTAAATCAGATAGGGCAATATATTTCAAAATTTGAAATAAACAAAGATATTTCGGACGTATGAACAACAGTGTTTTGAAGATCTAACCATACTTTTGGAAATTATAATAAAAATTTTAATAGGACTTGAACCCACCAGCTTAATAAGCTCCCTGATTTGAGAGTAAGTTCATCCATGCTATAAATTTATTTAGATCCCAGGCAAAAGTAAAAAGGCAGTGGATACACCAGGATGTAAGTCACATATTTTTATTTTACAAGCATAATTTACAACACTTCACATAAAACATTAAATATATATATATATATATATATATATATATATATATATATATATATATATATATATATATATATATATATATATATATAACCCATACGTAAACCAGTCACCATATCAAGTAATTCTAAATGCCCAATAATAATCATAAATAGAAAACTCTAAGCTTAACCCTTTCTGTATTATAAATTGTCACCCAATTGTGGATAAGTATCCTTATCTTTATCAATATATATATATATATATATATATATATATATATATATATATATATATATATATATATATATATATATATATATATATATATATACATATATATATATATATATATATATATATATATATATATATATATATATATATATATATATATATATATATATATATATATATATATATATATATATATATATATATATATATATATATATTTGTGCGTATCCAACCGATAACTCAAAAAATAATAGGTCGATTTTGATAAAATTTGGCAGGTGTCTTCCTTTTGTAAGATAAGTTCGTTATTCGGGAAAATCGAACGAGGTTTTCCGGGAAAATTTTGGGTTTTCTTTCGGAATTTTTTTATCTCCAACAATGAAAAAGCGATGGTAACCAAAGTTGGTACGTTAGTTTGTAATATTAAAAGGAATCTATATAGCAAAATTTATATTTTTGCGTTTTTTTAAGTTATAAAAAAATATTTCGTGCCAAGTCATTTAATGTTTAAATAATGTTTTTTTATTTAGAAACAAAATACAATAATACAAAAAAGTATTTAAAAAATGTGTTAACTTCTAAATAAAACAATTTAAGTCACTGAGACAAGATCAAAGGTGTCTGTGCATGACTGACCTTCCAATGACCACTGGTAAAAAGGCAAAGTCTAGGCCAGGTAAAACGTCCAGTCCAGATAAAATGTCCAGTCCAAGCAATTTCCCCAGTTCAGTAATACAACACAAACAAACAAACAAACATGAAACATATCACTATCAGTAATGCAGTAATCACACACAATACAAAATGATCATAGTATTTGGCATACCGTAGATCATTAACCATCAACCTGCAAATGTTCTACACCATCTAAAAAATATCATTAACTATCTTTTTGCCAGTTTTGATTATCCACCTCTTAGCCAATTTTTTAAATGATTTTAAAACAATGGTTTCCTTCAATTCCCCAGGCAAAATATTGTACAGTCTTGAAGCCAAATATTGGGGAAACCTATGACCAATATTCTTGAACTTACGCGGAACCATGCAGCTGGTCTCTCTGTATCGCGTATGATGAGGTGCCTACTAGATTCCAATTTTATTTTTTTCCTCAAAATATTCATAAACAGAAAAAGGCTGTAAAGTCATTGCATGATATTTTGGCCATTTGAAGCGATTTTTACCACAAAAATAGTTGAAATTTACAGCAGCATCAGAGTATACATATTTGTCTTCTGCTTCTATTTCTGATTCAGTGTCATGGTCCGATGGTATATAGTCGCCATCTGACTTTAAATTTCTCATGTAAGAATACATTCCTTCAACCCATTTTTCTAACGTTTCTTCAAAACTTTTATCTCTAAAGGTAACCCTCTTTGGAGGACCAGGTCTACTTTCACAATCTATTTATTATCCTAAAAAGAATAACACAAAGTAATAATAGAAAAATATCAAGACTCTCGGTGGTTCAGTAGTAAGAACATGTGCCTCTGAACCAAAGGGTACTGAGTTTGATCTCTGCGTTGGCCTTTTACTGCTTCAGTATATACTGTAACATTAACATCAACCAAAGTTGTGGCATTCTATTTGAGCAAGTTGAATGTCTGCACGTCCTGCCCTTCCGAGTGGGCGCAAAGCCGTCGGTCCCGTGTCCATGCGATGTTGATGCGTTAAAGCTCCCTACCCTCCTTACAGAAAGTCAGAGGTTTCACGAAACGCAGTACACTTTGGCCAACACAGTTATACTAAGGGTCGATAAGGTACATAGACGCATGCGTGCGTAAGTAGTGGAGATATACAAAATTCCCAAAAAAAGTTCGGGACGCAGCAGGTGCCTTATGGTAGTGAATTTTCATTAAATGATTCAAATTTGAATAACTCAATTTTCTATATACTTGGAAAGTAGAGTTTCCTGGCTAACGAACTCACCCAAGCCATTAATAAAGGAAAGGTACTTGCCGAGGTACTTGTTGAGTTGTTGGGTTATATATATATATATATATATATATATATATATATATATATATATATATATATATATATATATATATATATATATATATATATATATATATATATATATATATATATATATATACAAATTGAAAGTGACCATGGATATGGGTTCTAGGGGTCCTAGTTCGTGCTCATTTGAAAACATTTTTGCAAAGTCTTACCATCGATTATTTAGTGAATTTTTTTAAATAAAAATTAACTAATCAGAAACGCCCACCGGTAAGAAATACCGGACATCTGTATTTAAGATGTAAATCACATTTGCAAAGTGAAAGTAGTATAAAAATGAAAAGTGTTCAAATAAATATTTGAACACTAAAATTAAATCAAAATCTCTTAGTGTACATCTATATTTCTTTTATTTTCTAGGTAAACCAAAATATATGTTATTATGTACATTATACATATTGATCGGATTGGCGTTAACATCTACGATAATTGAGTTGGTTCGTCGGCAATATGCCAAATCATGGAAACAGCTTCAAGCATTACGTGGACCACTTGCGGAAAATCTGAGACGATTTGCTGAAAATGCCCCCGGTCTTGACGTCATGGCTTTTCAACACGATATAATGAAAGTTTTGACAGTGGCAAGTAAAATTAGTTTCTTGTTAATACTCCAAAGGTGATATTTATATTATTATGCTTTCACTGTACTTTTAGACTTTATATTCAGATCTAGGGACGTTTTGGTCTATAGGCTGGAAAGACTGTAGCCTAAGAAACCAAAATCTAAGAAGCGCCAGAAAATAAGGTGTTCCAGAAGTTTTAGGCTCGGCCGCAGAACATATTGAAGACAATTCTGTACAGTTTCTTTTGTAGAGGTGTTTTGAAATCGCCAAAGTCGAAAGACAAACGGTATGGTACCGGGACCATCGCAAGGCGGACTGGGAAGCCTACAGGGCAGACAATTCAATAGACCTCGAGATTGCGACAGCCTAGGTGCGATACGCGAGACGCAATCGCCTCGACCTATAACGCCAACTGCCCCCTGAAAATTAGGGCGTCGACCAAGAACGTGTTGGAACGAGGATATCAGACAAAGGGGGACGCAGGTTCGTAAGCTGTTCAACACTGCCAAAAGGTCGGGAGAATGGGATGAATATATACATGCTCTAACAAGCTATAACAAAAGACTGAGGGACGCCAGGAAGGAGTCGTGGAGAAGGCACTGCGAGGAAGTGGAGAACATATCCGAGAGTGCTCGACTACACAAGATCCTGTCGAAAAGCACTCAGACCAACATAGGCTCCCTTAGAACATACACGGGAGGCTTTACAAGCTCGGGGGAGGAAACTCTGGAAGTTTTACAACAGACGCACTTCCCCGGCTGTGACATAATAGACCAATCACCTCCGGACTGGGAACACTTAGAAATAGAGGCGCCGTACAGGCCAGTCGCGAAAGAGGTGGTTACTTCGAGCAAAATCAGATGTGCCATTAACAGCTTCAAGCCATTGAAATCCCCGGAATTTGATTGCATAATGCCCATCATGCTCCAACAGGATATAGACATACTGGCGCCGGCGCTGACCCTCATTATGAGGGCCAGCCTGGCTCTGGGGCACATTCCGAGGGCATGGAGACTGGCCAGGGTTCTATTCATTCCTAAACCTGGGCGTCCAACAGACTAGGCAAAATCCCTGAAGCCAATAAGTCTCATGTCCTTCTTGCTAAAACCAATGGAAAAACTGCTCGACCGGCACATTAGGGGTGGTGTACTGGAAGCATATCCCCCTACCCTGCGGACAATATGCATACAGAGCAGGAGTCTCAACAGAAACAGCACTGCACCAACTGGTGCTGAAACTGGAGAATACGCCGGAGAACAGGGAGGTGGCGCTGGGGGCCTTCTTTGACATATAGGGGGCCTTCAGCAACACCTCATTCGAATCGGTACTGGCAGCTGTCAGGGAGCGTGGAATAGAGGAGACCTGCTGCAGATGGATCGGTTCCATGCTCAGGGACAGGGTGGTGTTCACCTCACTCGTGGGGGAGACTCTGCTGGCGGGGGTCGCGGCGGGGTGTCCGCAGGGGAGCGTTCTGACTCCCTTGCTGAAGCCTAATCGTGGACGGCCTGCTAGGGAGGCTCTCGGGAGGGGTACGAGATACAGGGCTATGAGGACGACAATGTCATCATAGTCCGAGGAAATATTACACAGTCAGTGTGGGAGCACATGCAGACAGCACTGAAAGTGGTAAAAGGTGGATGGTTGGCCAAGGGCTCGGAGTGAGCCCCGAGAAAGATTAAGAGGGGAGGAAATCTTGGTAGATATTTAAATTTTTATTTCTAAAACTGTACATCCAACAGATTAAAACTAGGCAGGGTTATTAATCCTATAATCAAAAATTCAAATATTTTACAAGATATTCTCCCCTCCCATCTCTCCTATTCCTTGCGAGTGATTAAGGATATATTTCCTTTTTAGCATACTATATGAGCAATAACCATGCTTAATCTAAATTTGTTAGTATGTACAGTTTTTGAAATAACCTCCCGTCTCTCCCAAGGCTTCCGAGTATTTGACCCTATACTTTTTGATAGAATTTTATAGAATCAACAACCCTGCCAAGTTTTAAGCGGTTAGTATGTACAGTTTTTAAAATAAAAATTGTTAGATTTCCCCCACTGCCACCTACAGCTTGTGAATGTTTGGGGCAATATCTTTTTGGTAGCATTTTATAGAGGCAGTAACCAAGCTTAGTCGTAATCTGTTAGTATATATAGTTTTTGAAATAAAACTTTGAATATCTACCAAGATTTACCCCCCTCCCATCCCCCCTACGGCTTTCGGGTGTTTGAGGCTATATTTTTTAGTGGGATTATTAAAGCAATAACCATGCTTAGTCTTAATCTGTTAGTATGAATTGTTTTTTAAATAAAAAATTAAATATCTAGTAAGATTTCTGTCATCTCTCCTAGGGCTCGTCAGCGTTTGAGTTTTTTTGTATCATTTTTGAAAGCAATAATCAATGCTTAGTCTTAATCTGTTGGTATGTATTGTCTTTCAAATAAAAAATTAAATATCTAGCAAGATTTCTGTCATCTCTCCTAGCGCTCGCGAGTGTTTGGGGCTTTTTTTAAAATCATTTTTGAAAGCAATAACTCATGCTTAGTCTTAATCTGCTGGTATGTATAGTTTTTGAAATAAAGATTTTAATATCTAACAAAATTTTCTCCCCTCCCATATCTCCTACGGCTTGCGGGTGTTTAGTGCTGTAGTTTTTGGTAGATATATATATAGCAGCAAAAATTTTAATATCCACCAAAATTTCCTCCCCTCCCATCTCTTATATGACTTGCGACTGTTAGGGGCTATATTTTTGATAGAATTTTATAGAAACAATAACCATTCTGAGTCTTAATCTGTTAGTATCTATAGTTTTTGAAATAAAAATTTCAATATTTACCAAGATGTCCTCTCCTGCCAACTCTGCCAAGCTTACTCGTAATCTGTTAGTCTGTGTAGTTTTTGAAATAAGAATTTAAACATCTACCAAGATTTACTTCCCCTCTTGTCTCCTCTACAGCTTGCGAGTGTTTGAGGCTATATTTTTTGGTGGCATTTATGAAAGCAATAACCTTGCTTAGTGTAATGTAATCTGTTAGTATGTATCGTTTTAATCTAATTTCCTTCTCTCCCGTCTCTCCTACAGCTTGCGAGTGTTTGCTGACGTTTTATATAAGCAATAACTGTGCTTACTCTTAATCTGTTAGTATGTATACTTTTTTAAATAAAAATTTAAATATCTACCAAGATTTCCTCCACTCC
Source organism: Tillus elongatus (assembly GCA_964006375.1). Taxonomy (NCBI): domain Eukaryota; kingdom Metazoa; phylum Arthropoda; class Insecta; order Coleoptera; family Cleridae; genus Tillus; species Tillus elongatus. Next base: position 100,587,489 of record OZ023267.1, read on the forward strand.
CATTTCTTCTACGACTTGCGAATGTTGGGGATATATTTTTTTGATAGAATTTGATAGAGGCAATAATCTCACTTAGTCAAAGCCTGTTAGTATTTATAGTTTTTGAAATAAAAATCTAAACACCTGCCAAGGTTCCCTCCTCTCCAATCTCTCCTACAGCTTGCGAGTGTTAGGGACTATGTTTTTTGATAGCATTTTATAGGATTTTTATTTTGTATATTTATTTGGTCCTAATCTGTTAGTATGTATTGTTATTGCAACAAAAATTTACATATTACCAAGATACATCTTTCTTTGCCTTTCTTAGATGTACGCATCACTAAAAACCCAGTCAGAGAATTTTCTTACACTGTGTACCGAAAACGAACCCACACTAATCGTTTTCTTAACCCCCAATCTCACCATCACCCATCGCAACTAAATTCCGTGGTTCGAACACTAGTATCACGATCCCTTAGACTAACGGACAACAACAATAAACAGACAAAATTAAACTTTTCACAACACCCATTGATATAAAACGGATACGACAACAATCACATACTACAAAACATTAGCAACGCACAATAACAAACCACTACACTACAACAAGAATAGACAGAGTCCACACAACAACACACAGCGTTTTTACCATACATTAAAGGTGTCACGGACAAAATCAGCCGAATTTTCAGAACGCATAATATCAAAACCATATTCACAACAGAGCAAAAACAGTCAAATCTGATAAAAACTCCCAAGGATACGATTCCAAACGACTCCCACGAAGTTCTTGTTCTGACTGTTCCCGAAGTTATGTAGGACAAACAGCCGCATCCACAATAGAAAATATGAACACACCCTTGCAGTTAGAAAATCCGAACCCTCATCGGCGCTGGCCACGTATCATATTCATACAGGACGCAAAATAGTCTTCCACAATGCCAAAATAATAGCCCCGGTTTACAACTTCAAACCAGAATTATCCGCGAAGCGATCGAGATCAAAAAGCATCCCGATTGTTTAAATAAGAGAGGTGATGGTCTTCGTCTTGCGATTACTTGGAAACCTATTATATCTTCATTACAAACAAACAGAAAGACAATAAATTTAGAGACAATTTTATTACTTCCATTACCTGACTCAACAAATACCTGCAATCCTCTTAATCCTCTAAGTACCGTGACGAAAGCCGCTGACTCAACAAATACCTGCAATCCTATTAATCTTCTAAGTACCGTGACGAAAGCCCATGACTCAACAAATACCTGGAAGCCTCTTAATCCTCTAAGTACCGTGACGAAAGCCCCTGAGTCAACAAATACCTGAAATCCTCTTAATCCTTTAAGTACCGTGACAAAAAACACATGACTTAATCGACCGTGACCCGACTAATTTCACTGATAACGAAGCAGGTTGACGAAGCGGTACATACAGTACAAGACTTGCAACGAACTGCCAGAACTCCCTTATGCCTAGAGTTGAACACACTGAGACCTTAGAGACGATCTCCGGCCAGATTGGGGGAGTAGGCAGATTGAGGCACTGTAATGGAGCTACAACAACCCAACCCACCTTTGTCCAGCCCTCTAAGGAGTAGGTAAATTGAGACCTTAGAGTTCATGTCCTTACATATTTCCTTTACCCCTTGAAAATGGCTCCAAAACAGGAGCCGAAACGTTGGGGTTTCATAAATGCTGGACGCGGTTCAACCAGAGAACCAAGTATGTCTTATATATATATATATATATATATATATATATATATATATATATATATATATATATATATATATATATATATATATATATATATATATATATATATATATATAAAATTATAGCTGTTAAGTACATAGGTAATAAATCTTGTTTCATTGTTTAATTTATTTCCTATATATAACATTGTAAATATATTATTCTTGGTGTTGTAATCGAAGCTGTTTCGTAAGGCGTTTATATACCTATTTTAATAAATCTGAAAATAGTTTCTTTGGCTTATTCACAGGGTAGTTATTCTCTAAGATATATTTTTGTGTGCCAAGATTATCCAATTGAAGTTTATTAATTTAATATGTATTGCTCTGTATGTAGGTAAGTAACTTACAAATATGTAACTAAGTTATTTCTTTTCCTTGGTTTAGGTGACTGTCCAGAAAAAAGCACCAAGCAATTTCTTGACGCATAAAAAGAACAAATTTTCTCATGACAGATGGGAGGAAGCAATGGATTTTGTGATGAAAGATATGGCTCACTCAAATAATAACGAACTTATGTCACCTGTAGTACAAATGATTTTATATGAAAGCTCCGTATAAATTTAGAGTTCCTGTAAAATATCACTATTATAATAACTGGCACTACTGTTATTCTTAAATAACAAATAATTCATCATGCTACATTTTAGTTAAATGTTATCTACTCAGGGCATAATAAGTATATATTTATTAAAAACAAACCCTTTTAAACACATTTTTGTCTGCATTCAAAATTTTTACGAATCAAAAACGGTTACAATTATGAGGCGTATCATAAAGCTACTCTGTATATTTTAGATAATTATTATCCTAATATATGCGCTGGTGTTCTTGGAAATTAATGGCTTTATATGCTTGTCGTTAATATTTATTACACAGTTGCAATTATTTTTTAAATCGGTACTTTTTGCTACATTGTCCTGTAAAACCGTAAGAATTAAAATGTTAATAAAATAAATTTCATAGAGACAGGCGTATTATTCTCAGTCTATATAAAAATTAAAGTAGCATACCTATATCAAATATTTACGGATATTAAATGTAAGCTTAAATACGTTAATATTTCAAAGGCAAGGATGTCTTCAGGTGCGGCTATATTTGTTCAATTTATTCATAGAAGATACAATAAATAGGTGAAAGGAAAAGACAACAAGCAAATAAATAGACAACAGTTTCATTGCATGATGTACAGGAGCTGTTCCTTATGATTACTGCAGTTTCTGCTACTTTTGTTTTTGGAGATAGAAATTTCCAAATGAAAGTTGTAGAACTTATTCACAAGCTGTGAGAATTTATACTCTGAATTACCTAACCTTAACTTTTTTTATATAGAGCAGCCTTTATACGATTGCTTAGAATGGATGTACATTTTCTTCCGATTTCAAAAATATAATCATAAGTGATATTTAAATAAGCCGTTTTAGAAATATTGCGTGTCAAATATATTGATTATACAGTAACATTTAATTATTACGGAAAAGTATCCAAACATTGCCATGAATTAAATAAGATAACTAAGTAATCATATGAGCTTAGGGTAAACAAGTCAAATTTATATACCTACCTATACTTTTTTGCATAAAGTATTTTATAAGATACTAATGGTGTTTATAGTGAAGAAAACACGTTTGCAATTTCATATTGACAAACTTTATGTAATGACTTGAATAATATTAACAATGAATTCAAAAAACAGACTATGGGTCCGCCATCGAGCGGTTATGGTTTTCATCATTGTACTTTATGATTAGTTATTACTGGCAAATAAATATGTTTGACTCGAAATATTTCTAAAACGGCACATTTAAATATCACTTATGATCATATTTTTGAAATCAGAAGAAAATGGATTTTCATTCTAAGGAATCGTTTATAGGCTGTTCTATTAAAAAAAAGAGGTTAGGTAATTTTTACAATTTTGCGATGTTAATTTGGTTTCTTTAAAAGCCGATCCTCACAGCTTATGAAAAGGTCTACAAAACCTTTAAATGGAGTTTTTTTTTCTATCTCGAAAAAGAAAAGTAGCAGAAGTTGCACTAATTATAAGGAACAGACCGTGTATGGTAATACGTGCTAAAGAGATGGTACATGGCAGAGTCTTGTGTCAGTGGCAGCTTCGAAAGATTTAACTTGCTGCCCGTAGTAACAAACCTGGAAAATAGCTGGTAGCGCAAAGCATCTAATGCCGTTTCTCTGTCGCCATCATATAGAGTAAGAAGTATACGCTCTATTGCTTCAGTGATAGTTGTAACACTACTGGCGTTTGGATTCCTGAAGTTCTCTGCAAGTTTATATAGCACAGGCTTGTTCTGAAACAAAGTGCAGCATCTGGTTTTGCCAAATCCAAACAAGGGCGATGTGTTATCACACCCATGCAAAGCGTGAAGAATAAACAGATTTAGTAGTTGTAGGATGATGTGAAAAACCATTGTAAACAGCAACACCACCTCTTACGGGTCTTCAAAACTAAATGAGAAGACCTTGAGCCAAACTTGTCAAGAGAACTAGCAAATCAATGATGATTTCTACAGCATCATACTCTTCAGCAAGCGATATAGCAGTTGTTACAATAAGTACACCAGCGTCTTCTACCGCTTGTTTCACAGTGATGTTGTCCTGTATATGAGCGTCCCCTAGAGAAGTGAGATAAAGCGAAGTTTGTTAACTTCGTTCGTCAGAAATTTTCCCTGTGGCACTTGAGCGATTGTTGACCCATCGAGAATAACATCATTTGAAGCGTTCATGTGACATCTCCTAAACCTTTCAGCACACTTGATATCTCTTACCTTCGAATCAAGCGGACAGCCACAAAAATTACAACAATGTTGTCTCCATGGGCTCACTTTAGTAGGTAGCTTAATGCAAAAATCTGCAAAAATAATTTCAATATTTTCATTCTATTTAAGACTAGCTAATAAGATGTTCAAAACTGCCACCATTTGCTTAATAGGAATAAGCACCCTTATTTATAAAACCCTTAAATCATTGACAGGGATTTTGACCGTATCATTCATTGATCTTCTTTTATTTGATAAATCGCCGCGATTAACACTGGCCATTTGCGGAATGGGTGATTGAATAATGTGGAATATGGACCGGTGATATAAAACAGAACCGATTATCTTGGGAAAGGTTTTATAAAAATTTTCCATCATTACGCATTTACTGCGTCCGAACATTTCATGTTTATAGATGTTGGAACAAATTATTCGTTTAAGTACTTAATTTTAAGGCTTTTATGCAACTTCAATCTCAGCCTTTTGCTTGTAGTAATAATAATAATATATTACAAAACAAAATAAAATCAAAAGAATAAGGTAAAGTGGGGTAATCGTGTATTTGGGGTAAGTGTGTAGGTTGTGTTTATTTTAATATTAAAAGTATTTATGGTGGCGCCATCTCGTGGAGACGCGAAATAAATTGTAACTCCGGTTTACGGCTTTAAAAGTAAATTTATTTATTTATTAAAAGCTTGGTGAGTTACAATTCATTAAAAAATATGAGAACTGCTAAGAGGCTAAGTCTAATACAGAACTAATTAAAATTATAAATCTACACAAATTTAATAACTTGGGTGGTATGATGTCGATCATGTGACATCAGGTCATTGGTGTGGAAGTTTACAATAAAAATACTAACTTGTAATATTAAAGTTAATGATCTTAATATACTTGCTAAAGTAGATATTATATTATATACGTATTATAAAGGAAACATTTACAAATGCTGAAATGCAGAATTGCATAAACTATACTATAATGTAAATTAACAATTAGATTTAAAATATTCCTACATACTTATATACAGGGCGAATACATAACTCGCGTCTATAAACTTTAATCTACATTTCTATGCTGTTGGCTTCAATGTGACATTATGTTTACGTTCGAAAATTGAGTGAGAACTTAACATATGTTGCCAGTCTTAAGTGATAGTTTGTGGAGTTTTTTTAATTCGCCCCAATCCAAATCCAAGAAGCCTTGCAATAAATTTTGATGGTTGTGTATGAATTTTAAGGTAATGTATTTATTCATTTCCTACCTACATTTTATCAGTTTTAGTTGAGGTTAGTCTAATTGTAGGGGAGACCGGGGTTAGTTGTGGCTTTTTTTAGTTATCATTCTTTATACACCTAGATTATAAAACTATTAGGTTTGTTTGAATATATTTCTTTAATTTGAACATATGTCTGTACAAAAATATAAAAAAGAACTAATTTGAAGTGATACAAACATAGTTATTTGGAATAAAAAAAGGTCAATACAAATGTCACAACTTGCCCCGATCAGGACTTAGTTGTGACACCTATGAGGTTGGTTGTAACAAACCTTACTCTCTATATATCATCGTCGGAATTACAGTGAATGCAGACAAAATATGGACTTTCATCCGTGCATCCTTCATGAGCCCATTTAGAGCAACTGGTGCACTGCAACCATTTCTCTCTCGGGCGAGAGTTGGAAAAGGGCTCGCTACAGATTAAACAAAAGGTTTCATCTTCATTTTCAGAACTGCTACTAACTTCAATAGTTTTAGCTTTGGTTTTACCTTTACCTTTACATATGTTTCTCTTGACTCCGGATTGCATAACTCTCTTTTTTTGTTCTTTCAAATCTTTCCTATTCTTTTCATTTTCTAATTACTCCTTATTTGGAATATCCGTCCAAATGGCTGATCGGCCAGGTTTTCGACCTTTTCGTTTGGATACTCGTTTTGCAGCCTTTGGTGTTGGTCTTAAATCTTCTGGAGAAAAATATGTGGTGATACTGGAAAGTCCAGGTAAGTTTACAGGTTCTTTAATTACTGGAAGTAAATCTGTTTCAGATGGTGAATTGTTGGTTTTTTTTCAGCTTCAGTGTAGTTGGATTGGCTATTGAACTGTGTTCCTGGAATAACTTCGTTCTGAGATACGTCTACTTCCAAATCATTCTCCGGATTCGGACGGTCAGTCACAGCTGCAGGAAGAAATTCATCATCTGAAAAGATATTTAGGTTGAAGGGGTAAATTCCAGCAGCTGAAAATCCAGCTTGAATGTTTTTTGGCGTTGCTGCCAGAGGAAGAGCGTCTTTCGTAATTGGGGGTATGTCATAAATTGACATTGTTTTCCCTGGATGATTGCGCATCCATGAGTCGCAAGCTTTATTAATATAATTTTTAAGAGTCCCATATACCGACAGATCCAATGGTTGGAGTTTGTGGGAACAGTGTGGTGGCAGAGAAATCACTACAACTCCATTTTCTTTGCAAAAATTAATACCTTTTAATGAGAGATGAGAGTCGTGGTTATCTAATATCAGGAGAACCGGTTTTTCTTCAGATGACCTGGCATGTTTGGCGAAATGGTTCAAATATATAAAGAAATCATCTTCTGCCATCCAACCTGACGGATTGGCGGATCCAATACATCCTGGAAGGCTGTTGTTGACAAAATAGTCCCTGTAGTTTTTCCTTGGAAACAAGAACATCGGGGGAATTGAATTCCCGCTGGCACTAACAGCGAAACAAAACGTTATCAAGGTGCCCCTCTCAGCGTAAGTTACAGAACCCACGTGTTTTATGCCCTTTCTTGCAATAATTCTGTCTGGACGTTGTACAGTGGTTATACCCATTTCATCGACGTTATATACATCCTGTGGTTCAAATTTATATCTATCCACGACCTCTTGTAGAAGAGAAAAAAAAGCATTGATGTTTGTCTTATTGAAACTTGTAGCACGACTCAGGCTAGTGGATTCAGGAGTCCTAAGAGATAATATTTGATGTCGCTTAAGAAAACCCGTAAGCCAGTCGGCAGAGGCCATTTTCTCTGTAATCCAGTTATTACGGACAATTACATTATTTTTCACAGCAAATTCGTAAGCTAATTTACGAACTTCTTTTGTCGATAATCCAAAGTATAATTTAGATTGATGAATCAGGTATTCTGCTAGTTCACTTTCCATTTGGTCTGATAACACTTGGCGATTTCGTTTATACCCTACACTCAAGGGTTGCTCCAAACCTAAAAATTAGGGAGATCAAGTTTTTGAGTAGGTATAAAGAGCCCAAAATAAATGATTATTAAAAAAACTCCCATCTCTAAGTATCTAAGTATACCCACTATAATTGATATCCAATCTTCGAGCTATATTTAAAATTTCTCTAGCTCGTCTAAAAGTTAGTTTACAAGCGATTGCAAAGTTTGTACTAAGCAGATAAACAAAGAGATAGACAAATAAAAAGTGAGTTGATAATACGTGGTAAACAAGAAAAAACCTTACCACCACTATTTCGCATCTGTAGTTTTTTACAAAATCTCTGTAGTGTCATATAGTTAATCTGGAAATCGTTTGCAACTGACCGTAAAGACCTCTTGTTTTCCAAAACTTCACTTGCTGTGCGTTCAAAAACCTCCAAGGGTGTTTTTCCCCGGTTGGTTTTACGTTTATATGTTCTCATTATTCTTTCTAAAATAAATTAATAAGACAGGTATTATTAATGTAGACTCGATTTCACATAAAATGCATACAGGTATCAAGTCCCCCTTTAAATTAAGATCGTAATACACTCTATTTGGCTTCTTCCATGTACGCATTTTATCTGAAATCAGCTGTAGACTTTTCAATAATCATAAAACATATGGCACAGGGTAGGTTGTGACAGTCACTACCTACCCCGATGCATATGTCACAACTAACCCCAAAGCACATTTTTGTTTTGTCTTCTTGTTACTGCGCAAATCCTAATTAATAGCTAAACAACGTTATTTATGTGAGAAAGAACATACCTGAATTAGTATTTTAAGGTCAAAACACCAGTTCCAAATGTTACTATAGTCAATTTATAAAACAATGTTTGAAGTCACTAATATTTACTAAGACCCCTCAAAAATACAAAAATCAGCAAAACACACGAGGTACGTTAGCAATCAAAGCCGCACTCAGACTAGATATGCAACAACTAAAGGGCGTTTTATTGAGAATGTCGCAACGCTGCTGACATCTATTGATCGTGCCCATTGATAGTGATGCAATTTGAATCATAACTTCCACATAGCTGTGATTATTTACTCTGCTCAGAAAGACATTTTCATGTAATGAATTTAGATGGTCACTCCCCCTTGAACCGATGTTACCCAAAAATAATTCGAAGCGTTCCTTTGTAGAGTGCTAAATATCAAATTTGAAGATGATATCTCAATTCGTTTGAAAGTTATTGTGCCTACAAACAAACAGACGTATAGGCCCATAAAGCACTCCATTAGATCAAATGGATATCCACAATGGATATCCAGGACATCCAATGGATATACATGGATATCCAATGGACATCTAATGGATATTTAGATGATGCCCTACCAATATCCATTAATATACGTGGTCACGAAATGGATATCCATTATACATATAATGGATCTTGTATGGATTACATGTGGTCCTCAAATGGATATCACTTTTACATGAAATGGGTATTCGATGCTAACCCATCATTCTCTTTCTAATCCCATCCTCTTAATGAACCACTAGTATAAGCAAACATAAATTTTATTGTGTTCTAAAATAATTTAAATATCTTTATTTTCTTGATATATGATTTGGTTCAGGTCTGAATTCTTGCTGTAAAGAAAAGAGGCACTGCTTATAATCAAACTCATAAGACAATCTAATAAATAATATGAACAAATGTTTATAAACATTACTCTAATGATTATAGCTATAACTACAGCAGTTAAGTGGTTACTTCAAAACAGTGGCGGCTCGCCAGATGACACAGGTGAAGCGCTGCTTCACCTATATTTTTCGGTTAAGCTAAACTTTTTTATTTAAAATCCACCATAATTTTTTTTACTCTCTCAAATTAATTTGGTACAACCACATGAAAATGTCTAGTTACGTTGCGCCGCTGTTGATAGCGTATAGTATTTTATGGTACGATATAATTTACAAGCCCCTGATTTTCGAATTGAATGTTACACAACATGATCCAACCCGCAGCGTATTACGTGTTGCAGAGCATAGACTATTGCAGAGCATAGACTATTGCAGAGCAACGAGCAACTGAGGACTGAACTGAGCCAGAATCGTGTATGTACAAATGCTGCGTCAATTTCTTAACGCTTACATGCGGCGGTTGTCATGACAACGACACGCGCGCTGTTGAGTTGGTGTTAATTATGGTCATAAAAGTGATGCAGAATTCTGAGCCTGCTTCAAATCTTAGTTTCCGTCGTTTATTTAGATTGAGTCGCATCGTCAGACAACTATTTTTATTTTTACTATGTTGTCATTAAATGATCCGGTATGTGTTACATTTACAGACTTTGAAAATCTGGATTTTTCATGTTTCTTTTTGGTAAGTGGAATTGATTTGTTTATTATCACCTTTAAAAGAATAATTTCAAAATAACAAAATATTAGATACAAAATTTCAAGTTATATAAAAGAGAAGGGCCTTGAATTTGAAAAAACTAATATGCTTGTAGCTCTTCCCACTATAAAGAGATTTTCATAGTAGTACGCGCCCTATTATATTACCGTGCCTGTGCGTATACAACGTGACAAAAAAATAAGGTAAATAATAATACATTTATTTATTTATGTCCTCTGATTGAGTATTCGTGGTCATTATTCCGAAAATTATTCCTTGTGAGTCTATATTTTTGTACAAATGGATTTTTCATTAACCCGTCATTTGTCGCTATATGAGCATTTTGCTCACGTTTGTTGGAATTTCTCGGCAATTTGGCGACGCAAGTTAAAGGTGTCTTCTCCTTTCCTCTAGCTGAGCTTACGATCTTCCTAAAGCACGCGCATACCATTATTTGTATAAAGCAGCAGTCAGTTAGGATTAAGAGCTAATCGACTGAAGTAGTCTTACGCTCGTGAGCATTTTCCTCACTAAGCGACAAACGGCGTCGTAGAAATTTATATAGTGTAAGTGTTCTACTCATTGAGCGAGTGTATAATATAAACAGTTTTTGTTGCTTAAGAGAAATTCTCATACGTCATTAGCATGAGCCGTGGACAAAAACTTGTAAAATTAGCCTTACAGGCACTTCAAGAAGAAAGTGAAGCTATGTAAATGTGTTGTAATTTATGATTATGTTTATACATAATTATCTATTGTAAATTTAGTTTCTGAATATACAAAGGTTTTATTGTCCTGAATATATTACATTCAATTACATAGTAATTTTCTTTTTAATTACACCACCACCATGGCTCATTCAATAGTCTGACTTAGACACTAATTTTAACATCGAAGAAACATAAAGGAAAGTGAGTCTGGTGCACCCTCAAAACATAGCGAACATGTTACTAACTCTGAACAGTCTGCTGAAGATTCTTCAGAATCAGAACATATGGATATGCAGCACCGAAGGCTTTTCTATTTTGGAAAAGATCAAACCACCTTATGGTCAATGTATCCACCAGACTTGCGCTCCAATGTTCAGACAGCAAGACAGAATATCGTGATTAAGTTACCGAGTGTAAACAGTAGCTCGAAATGCAAAGACAGTATTGGATGCATGGAAGTTGTTTTTTCCCGATGAAACAATATTGCACATCACTAACTGTACTAATATTTATCTTCATAAGGTGCATAAAAATTATGCGCGCGAAAGGGACGGTCTTGATACCACTCCTCAAGAAGTAACCGCTTTGATAGGCCTTCTTTTCATGGCAGGGCTTAAAAAGTCGTCTCGCATCAATATTGATGAACTATGGAAACACGATGGCACATCCCCCGAGTGTTTCCGGGCTGTCATGTCACGCCGCTGATTTTATGTCCTTCTGGAGGCTCTTCGCTTTGATTACATCAACGACAGAATTCAGAGTAAGGCAACAGATAACCTGGCACCTGTTAGACAAATTTTCGAAGAATTTCTTTCCAGATAAGATGCATAAACAACTATCAAGTGGGCGAGTTAGTCACAATTGACGAAATGCTACCAGCTTTTCGAGGGAAATGTAAATTCCGTCAATATATTGCAAATAAGCCATCGAAATATGGTATGAAGATTTATGCCTTGGTAAATTCTAAAATGTTTTACATTTCAAACTTAAAAATATACGCAGGTAAACAAGAAGGCCCCCATCGCTTGGACAATAAGGCAGATAGTGTAGTGAAGAGAGTAGCGTCGCCTATTTTGAATAGTGGAAGAGATTTAACCATGAACAATTATTTTACATCCGTTCCATTAGCTCTAGAGTTGCTACAAAATAAAACTACAGTCGTTGGAACTATACGAAAAAATAAAAGGGAAATACCGTCATTATTTGTACATGTAAAAGGAAGATACTGGTGAGAAGTGTAAATTGGAAGTTATAACAGCACAAAAAGGGGTATTGATGTAGTAGATGAGGTAATATCTCAATATACAGGTTCCAGAAACAGCTGCAGGCGGCCTTTGACAGTATCTTACTGTTTACTGAATATTAGCGGTATCAATTCTCAGATAATTTACTCAGGAAATACAGGGACAAGAGAAGAACGTCGAATTTTCTTAAAAAAATTATCGCTGGAGCTAATGAGACCACATGCACATTCAAGATTATCTGTGCCAAACTTATCAGTGAATCTGAAGATATCTATAAAAAAAACTTGTGGGGGTTGAGGAAGACGTCTTAGGACCTAGCGAAAATATGCAGGGTATCTGTTTATTGTGTCCGCGCCGTAAAAACATAAAAACAAAGAAAATGTGTTGCAGGTGCAACAAATATTTATGTAATGAGCATGCAGTATTTCTATGTTACCAATGTTTTGATACACCTGAGTCTTCATCATTCCTAATTTGAAATATATTTTTTGCCATGTATTCATATTGCTTGCATTTATTTTAGCAACGCATTATTAACATTTTCATTATTATTTGAGTAAATTGTTATATAATACTCGTCGTAATTAATTTCTATCCATCACCCATTATTGTTTTAGTAGTAACATCGTAAGCAAAATGCTCACGGTCGACAAACCACGTTTTAGAGCGGGTAGCGACAAATGACGGGTTAAATACTGAAGTGCCAGGAGAACGCGTGACCTTGAAAATTCAAATAAAATTCGTCTGTGGTGCAGAGGGGGTCTTCGCCCCCCTGAACCCTGCTTTGGGCCGCGTGGATTCTGCTTCACCCACTCCCAAAGTCACGAGCCCCCACTGCTTCAAAATAATAGGTAATCGCAGTTAATGTTGAATATCACGACAGAACTGACTATATACCCAATAATTTTAATCACCCTTTTGTGATCTACTTTCATAATCTACGTAATCTAATCTAAGTAAGGACGCGGAATATCCACCAGCAAAATGAACAATTTTACATACACATAAACTTCCATTATATAACTAATAGACAATTTTCGCTGATTTGAACACGAAGTAAAAAATATTAACTTAAGTCAAGAGGATATTTGTTCTCTAGTTCACGTCCACTATCCATGTTATTATCAACCAACGTGCTTTTTACAGCTATAAATAATATTGGTATTTACGTAAATAAGTATAAAATATATTTTCCTAACTAAAAAGTGTAAGGTTATGTACTAACCTGTTAATTATTTACTCACTGGAAATCACAGCAAAACTTATTAATAAAAACCACACACACTTTATTTGGAGAAATATCTCAATCCTCTAACTCTAGCTGTAGGTTGTTGTTCATTTTTCATTTAGCAGCTGATGCAAAATGACAAGATGCAATTTTAAATTTTATAATATCAACTTTAGTCCAAACTACTTCAAACCAAACAAAAACGGATTTACGTCATTGTAGTCAACAATTCAAGTGTCCAATGTCCCAAGGTGATTTATTAAATGATCCCGCGTTTATTGTTAGGGAGCGCTTTAATGAATAAAAATATGATAAAAGATTCTTTTCACGAAATAACAGCCAAACAATAATACTCTCGGTAATGAAATACAAATAATTTTAGTATAATGTTATAATCGCAATGAAAATTTGGATGGAAGTTTATTGCTGGCGCTAGTTTTAACGCTCTTCAGTACTTCTTGTGCTAGAAGGGGTTATTTTTCTTCCCTTGCCTTTTACAGACGTAAATAACGGTTTCTATAATTTATCAATCTTGTTTCCTGCTAGTGTGAACATTAACAGGATGTGCAGTGAACATCTAATGCATGTATTCTGTATATCCATGGGATAGCCAATGGACATTCACTGGATGTCCGATGGATATATACATCCTTGAATAAAGTATATACACCCAGAAATTCCAATGCATTCTTGATTAGATTTTAATGAACTTGCTCATCTGTTCACATTATTTAAGTTTTATTAACATTTTTCTGCTATAACAATATCTATTGGATGTCCATATGATATCCATCATGTTCATGGACGTAAAATGGATATTATGTATATCCAATGGATATCCATTGGATGTGCTGTGCTCTGTGGGGGCCGACAGACCGACCGAGCGGCAGACCGACAGACAAAAACAATTCATTCCAGAATTAAGTTATATATGTTTTGAGACTTTTGTGCCGTTTTAGCAAAAAAAAGTTCGATATTCCACCCCCACACATTCATCCCCTAATTTAACCTCAGCACAGAATACCAGAAATTGAAAGCTTTCTAGTAAACAAACCCTAAAACGTTATATTATTCAAGTTTTAATGAACAATGTCAATTTTCACCAAATCACCCTCCATTCATTCCCTATTCTCTGTAACGATTTTACCTCAAAACAATCCGAACCGTTTGTTTGTTGGGTGCCAATTGTGTACCAAATTTGAGGACGATATCTCACTTTGTTCTAAAGTTATCGTCGCTACTAACAAACAGACATATATACCGACAGAGAAAAAAATAGTTTAGGAATCAAGTTTTTTATATGGTTTGAGACAGTTTACGCCATTTTAGCAAAAAAAATTTGAAATTTTTGTAACCGATATTCCACCCCCACACATTTAACCGCTAATTTAATTTTAGCACAATATTCCATATGTTTGACGAAATTGAAAGTTTTCTAACAAACAAACGTTATATTACGCGAGTTTTAACGAAAAAATATCAATTTTCACCAAATTACCCCTTATTCATCCCCTGGAACAATTTTACCCAAAAACAATCCCAACCGTTCGTTTGTCGGGTGCTGATTGTACACCAAATGTGATTGGTATCATTTGTTGTTGGCAGGAATTGGACAGATCTTGAAGTATCTCTGAAATTATGTTTTCTGGTGGAAGCTTTTAGTTCTTAGTAGGTGATTTGAGTTCTTTGCCATGATAGTCTGTTATATATATATATATATATATATATATATATATATATATATATATATATATATATATATATATATATATATATGTATGTTCCATATATTTTATCCAGTCGGCGTTTTTTGAATTGTTTGTATGCGTCCCTTGTCCCGTTTGTGGAGTTTATTTGAATGCTCTTGAATTGTGTTTTTGTTGGGAAGTGGTCACTGTTTCCTGTCTCGTTTATTATTTCCCAGGTTGCGTTTGTATTAAATTTAGGTGAACGTATAGTTAAGTCAACAGCACTTTTATTTTGTGTGGTTGTTAATCTTGTGAGACTCCCGTCGTTTAGTATTGTTAGGTTTAAATTGTGTA